>CM052700.1:62792270-62830095 GCA_028551405.1 Uromys caudimaculatus | reverse complement strand
TGACTACATTTATTTTTATGGAACTTGATAAACACATTGAATTTATGTGACCCCAAGAGGCTCCAGAGTTTACAAAATGAGCTGTGGAAGTAGATGATAGATAAATGAAGTTTAAACCATAATATGAAAGATCATAATATTACAGCAAATAAAATATACATATGCAAGGATAGAGTCAGTTCTCTCTCTCTCTCTCTCTCTCTCTATATATATATATATATATAGAGAGAGAGAGAGAGAGAGAGATATCTTATATCCCAAAAAGGGAAAGAATAACCAAGAAAATACTGTGGCAAAATTTGAGATGTATGTATATGTAAGTACATTGTGCTGATCAATATGTCTTCTGTACATCATGTATAATATAGTTGTTATATTTGTTAAAGACAATATATAAAGGAATTTTAGAAATCTGGTGGCAATTATTAATTATTTTCCTACTGAAAACTTTCTTTAACATTTAAATTTTCTCTTAGGTATTTGCCTTTAAGATGGATCATGTGGGTTTGAATCAATCACCTATCAAGGTGCTCAATGCCTTGAGAAACTTGGTTTTCTATTGCTTAGCAACTATTAATTGCCTATAGCTCGTCATCTAGTAGTGGGCTTTCTGGTATTCTTTCGATGCATGCTTCAATGTTAGTTGGTATTGTCATTGTCAAAATCTCAATGAAGTGATCATATTATCAGGAAATAATGGATGTAATTCCCTGACCTTTGTAGAAGATTTTGTAGCAGATGTGCTGATCCTCTGGCTCTTACAATATTTCAGACGCCCCTTTCCATGGTATTTCTTGAACCTTAAGTATAGAAATTACGTTGAAGATGTATCATTTGGGGTTGAGTACCTCATGACCAGTTTTTCTCAGCACCTCTAAAAAGAACTTTAAAGTGAACCATGAAAAAAAAAAGCTTTATGAATTTAACTACATTATAATTAAACTCTATTCTCAACAAAATCAGTTATTAAATACTGATAATAAAAAGTTACAGAGTAGAAAATGTTATTGGCACTGATAGACACAGAAGCAAGTAGGATCATGGAATATATAAATATCTTCTCAAAGGAAGGCCTTTCATGGAAGAGCAAACTGTAATGTTAACAAATTGATATGAAAAGCCTCCATTTCAACTCAATTCAGGGAAGTAAAAATCTGTGAACATTTAATGGAAAATTAAAACGGATGCTCCTTATGTTGTTGGGAATATCAAATATCAGAAAATTTTCAGGAAATGATTTACATGCTACAAATTATTTCATTTATGTTCATAGCCTGGGATGAGGATATAACTAAAGTGAAGACAACAATCCTGCACCACCCAGGAAATAACAGTTTCACCTCTAGGAATAAGACTTGGCTAGGTGCTATTGAAAGAATAATATCAGTTCTATGTTGTATTCTGTGTGTGCTTGGCATTATCTCTCTATTTGGTAGAAAGACATCACAGACTTTGTCCAGATATCAACATGGCAGCATCAATAAGTAATTGTTATGAGACACTATCAATGGGTTCTTCCACAATGCCATGAGGCTACTCCAAAACATGCAAGTTTGTATGATGGAACCCAAATTAAATGTTCACTTATCCATATATGGATATGTTGTAGAAAATCAGCAACTATTATAAGTTTAACAACAAAACAAAACAAAACAAAACAAAACAAAACAAAACAAAACAACCATGAAAGCAAATAAAAACCATGAAATCGGCCTCATCCACCAAACAAAGCAAAGTCTTACAACTGAGTAATACATAAAATTGAGAGCAAAACAAAACACATTCCATGTATGAAGGGAACTTCTAAGATAGGGCTGAACTGTGTCTCCCTTTTGCTATGGATATGACTGACTTAACACAGCTTTCTAGAGTTCCTTAGTCACCCATCTTACACTAAGATCAGGTGTTCGTGTTGACAGAAATCATTGAGTCCTGTGAGTTCACCTAGACTTATGAAGCCTAGCAAGAACTGCTCTCTAGCTCCTGGGTTGATGATCTATCCCTTGTCTTTTGTCAACTATTTCTTTGTTGTGTTGTGGGTGAGCTCATAGTCATTTGACACTGGCATCTGGCCATGAATGCAAAATGTCTCTCTGAACACCTCCAAAGCAGTTATTTTGATATGCTTCACATGCTCAGGAAATTGCTCATCTTCGGGAGAAGAACATAAGCCTCTGAGCCTGTGGCCCATGCCCAGATCACTTAAGACAGGCATTCTGTTTTTAATGGCTGAGTAGTATTCCATTGTGTTGATATATAACTATTTCCATATCCATTCTTCAGTTCAGAGACATTAAGATTCTTTCTGGTTTCTGGCTATTACAAATAAAGCTACTGTGAATATAGATGAGCAAGTGTCCTTGTGGGATGGTGGAGAATCATTCGGTTACACGCCTAGGAATGATACAGCTGGGTCTTGAAGTAGAACTGTTCCCAATCTTCTGAGAAACCACCAATTTGCTCTCTAGAGTGGTTATACAAGTTATGTCCTTTGAGTTTTTCATCTTAGCCATTTTGACTGATTGGTATAAAGTTGAATCTCATAGTGGTTTTCATTTGCATTTCCCTAATGACTAAGGACTTTGAACATTTCTTTAAGAGCTTCACAACCATTCAAGAGTTCTTTGTGTTATATTCTCTGTTTAACTCTGTACTCTAGCTTTTAATTGGATTATTTGATTTGTTGGAGTCTAACTTCTTGAGTCCTTTATATATTTTGGATTTTAGCCCTCTATCAGATGTAGGGTTAGTGAAGATCTTATCTCAGTATGTATCTTTTCTCAATTTTTCCTAATGACAGAGTCCTTTGACTAACAGAAGTTTTTCAGTTTCATGAAGTCTCATTTTAATTCATGAATTTATTGCATAAGCCATTGTTGTTCTGTTCATGAAGTTGTCTCCTGTCCCAATGAAATCACTTTCTGATCACTTTTTTGAGATCACTTTCTCCACTTTCTGTTCTACTAGATTAAGTGTGCATTATTTTATGTTAAGTTCTGGGACCATTTGGACTTAATTTTGTTCAGGGTGATAAATATGGATTTATTTGCATTGTTTCTACAGGCAGACATCTAGTTAGACAAGTACCATTTATTGAAGATACTCTCCGCTTTCCATTGTGTGGTTTCAGATTTTTTTCTCAAAAATCAAATGTTTGTAGGTATATGAGTTTATTTCAGGGTCTATGATTTCATTCCATTGTCTGTTTCTATACCAATACTATGCAGTTTTGCAGGCAAATGGATGGAACTAGAAAATATTGTCCTGACTGAGGTAACACAAACCCAAAAGGACATGGACTCACTTAAACATAGATATTACCCATGAAGTATAGGATAACCATGTTATAATCAACAGGCACAAAGACGCCAAAAAACAAGAGTGCAAGGGAGGATGATTAAATTTTCTTAGAAGGGAAAACAAAATAGATATCAGAGGTCGATGGAAGGAGGGGAATGGATGGAAGAGGGGATGGGAAGTGGAGCAGGGTACATGGGAATGATATGTGGGAAGAGCAGGAGAGAGAGAAGGGAGATTGGTTGGGAGGTCGGGGCAATCTCTAGGACAAACAAGAGGCCTAAGATGGGTAGAGGCTATTCTAGCTGAGGTTCCTAGCAGTGGGATGTGGATCCTGAAGTGGCCGCTTCCGGTACCTGGTAAAATTCCCAGTGGAAGAATAAGGACAGAAATCCACCTACAAAGCCTTCAACTCACAATGTGTCTTCCTACAAGATGTACAGGAACAAAAATAGAGCAGAGTCTGAGGGAATGGCCAACCAATGTCTGCCACAATTGAGACCCAACCTATGAGTAAGAATCAATCTCCAACACTACTAATGATACTCTGATATGCTTTCAGACAAAAACCTAGCATAACTGTCCTCTGCGAGGCTCTACTCAACAGCCAATGGAAAGCGATGCAGAGACTCACACCCAAATAGTAGAGGAGCTCAGGGAGTTTTATGAAAGCATTCAGAGAAAGACTGTTGGACATGAAGAAGATAGGACTCCAACAGAAAGACCAACAAAGTCAACAAACCTAGATGCTTGGGGGGCTCTCTGGGACTGAATCACCAACCAAAGAGTAAGCCCAGGCTGGACATAGGCCCCATGAACATATGTAGCAGATGAACAGCTTAGTCTTCATGTGCATCCCCCAAACAAATGGAGCAGGGGCTGGAACTGAGCCTGTTGCCTATCTGCCTGCTTGTGGATATGGCAACTCTAAATGGACAGCATTGTCTGACCTCATTAGGAGTGTATGTGCCTACTCCAGCAGGAACTTGATGTGCAAAGTGGGGTTCTGGAGGTGGAGAAGTTAGAGGTGGAGAGGTGAGCATCAGGGGGAGGGGAAGGAATGGGGTATGTGGAGGAACACCAAGAGGGGGCTTCCACTTTTAAGGGTATTAGGGATAGGACTAATGTGAGGGGTTACTGGGCAGAGAAGAAGGGCTGATATTGGGTTATAAGGTGAGTATATAAATGTAATGATAACAATTTTTAAAAAATAATATATAATATAATTATAGTATAATAATAATAATAATAATAATAATAATAATAATAATAATAATAATAATAATAGAGGCATTCTGGGATGCTAAGGATTCCATTGGTCTCTGAGGTGTTGTTCCTTTTATTCCAGTCTCTATGTGGCATTATGACACCTAATCAACAAATTAAGTTTAAAAATGAAACATTGTAACCAGAAATTTAAAAAAGAGAATATGTGCACGTATAATACAGTGTATTTAAAAATTAAAGAAATAAGTTGCCAAAAGGGAAAGTGAATCAAAATTATGTTGTCTTTCATGACTGAAAGAATGTTTTTAAAGAAAAATGGAACCACATTCCTTCAGTTTGTTAATTACATATACAAACCTACAAGAAACTTCAGAAGTAATTTTAGACTTTAGTGATAATACTACCAAATATGACAAAATAAGAATTGGTCCTTTTGTTTGTATTCTTCAAAATTCTTCTAGTGACATTTGTTAATTAAAGATTTTAAAAGGAGACAGAACAACAATTTTTAGCAGTTGTTATTTGTGGTTATGTACAGAGAAAAGCCACTATTATCTGTAGAAACTATTAAAACTGTAATATGAATTTATAAGTTCCCGCAGAAGAAGGCAATATAAACAATGCAGTTTTTATATGCAAGCCTGGCTAAGTAGAAAAGTAAAAATATACAAGAATGTTGCTCATGATTGCCACACAGCCTACAAACTTCATGTAGCAAATTCAGTAAATGATATTAACTTTGAAGAATGCAGATAAAAAGGAAAGAAAGCCTGAATTATTTGGAAAACAATAGAGGAAAGAAGTCATTTTTCTTCAATACTAATTACAATAAAGCAGATAACATGAAGAAAAGTTATGGATATTACAAATCCAGGTGTCCTTTTCAAACAATTAAATCTGAATTGTAAAGTAATACCCATTAACAACTAAGTAGGATGTCTCCAATTCACATAAAAGAGTAATTATCTAAAAATAGCCAGATATACTTGGTGTGTGTATGTGTGTGTGTGTGTGTGTGTGTATGTGTGTGTGTGTGTGTGTGTGTGTGTACCTGAGTGTTTATCTCAGCATGTTCATGGAGATTAGAAACAACTCTCAAGATGCAATAAGTTCTCTCTTTCTACCATGTCGATCTCAGGGATCAAACTCAGATTGTCAGGTTTAGTGGCAGAAACCTTAACATGTCGAGACATTCTGTTTGACCAACGTGTACACATTTATTTACCAAAATTTGTCTTCAACATTTTAAAAATAACAATAATTCTATTAAGATATTTTTCCTAGAGCCCACGTCCAGACATGACTCTTCCACAAATGAATCTTGCCTTGAGTCATGAATGCCAGTTAACTCTATATCCACATAGCATATAGGATTATCTGTCTCTCCTATGTATGTGTGTATGTATGTATGTATGTATGTATGTGTGTGTGTGTGTGTATATATATATATATATATATATATATATATATATATATATATATATCCTTTTCTCCAACCCGCTCTTGTTTTCTATCATTTTCTGCCTCCCTCTTCCTTTATCATTTTGCTTCAAAGTCCCTATTTTACTATGACCATGGTAGAGATAATTCCATTGTGATACTCTGTTATTTCCAGATTACTTCATTTAGTATCTGAGCAGACCAGTAAGGGAAGTAGTGCCATTACAATGCTTCTTTGTTAAGCCTAAAATTATGAGACCAGCATGACTTTAAAATTCCATAGAACTAGCTCATGACCAGCAACTGTACAAACTCCTGACTGAGATTTAAATATAAAAGGCGTTTTTAAGCTCTAGATTGAGGAGTCCTATGTGGGAAGCAAGTCTTGTACCTTACATATAGTTGCACGCCACAATTCTTGGAATTCATAAACAAATTTCTACATAGCCCAGGAAGGAAACCTATGATAGACAAAATAATAATACCAACAAAGTCAATCTTATCAAGCTGAAGATGATTTGTAGAACTGCCATCAGGTCATGACACTTGCCAGATGACCGTAAAAACCAGTTATGGCAGAATACTAGTTTTAGACTCCAAGAAGTATTTCCTTGGTCAAGTGTCATGTTCTTTATAATTATCTTCTGGGAGGAAGTTCAATTCGCAACTTTTAAAAAACTGGTCTTTGTCCAGTAAGGAAAAAGCAAAAATTAGATTGGTATCTTACACAGTATGTGTTTATAAGCAGTATAATGGCTAAGAATAAAGACTTTGCACTTACTTTCCAGAATAAGAATAATCTGTTTCCTTTGTTGTTCTTCATTTTGCTGTTTCTGGTATCCTCAAACCTGAACTTTCACAGCAAACCAATGAACTTATTGGAGTTATATACAGGAGTGTGTGTGTGGGGTTACTTTCAGTGACATAGATAACTCAAAGGCAGTTGGATCAAAGAATTCCCACTCCAGCGTTGCTAACGATTTACAAAGTCTCCATCTCTGGAGAGCTGTGCATGATTTGCATTCACCTTGGTAAGGGGTCTTAAAAATTTTATGTTTATTCTTCATGAGATGTGGTGTTTTCTTACATCCTCAACTTCATGAGTCTTCTTATAGGATGAAATATTTCAGTTCAGCAGAAATTGCTACATAATATGTTATAAGTGACGAACCTTGGAAATACAAGATTCAGTTGCATACCCCATCCATGGGTATATATTCTGCAAAACACTAAAAACCAAAATTCTGCCTCTCTTCTATTCTTTCTCTTTTAAAACTCTTTACATTTGTCTATATTTTATTGTACATAATGGTATTGTCATTTTCACAGGAAATAATGCATCATATCATATAAATTACATTGCTATCTCCCAAAGTCTTTCTTAGTTTATGAGTTATAATTAGTTTCAATCTTCTTGAACAAAGTAAATGCAAACTGTATTGGATTTTAATTTAGAATGCTATTTCATAGTTGATTTAAGTACTAAAATGTTATACACAAATTGCACTTTTAGTCAAATGACTCTGAAGTATTTTTTGAAGTGTATAATTAAAATATTCAAATGTGTCCTGATAAGCCACTCTCCAAGGCTCAGGAGTACTTCAGAAGGTGACTTGGAAAAGCCACAAGTGCCGACTTCCTGTATTCTTATGTTTCACAGCACCTGGTAGACACTTTGAATAATTTGTTTTGAAGTACTTCAGAGGAAGATACATCCACTAGTTATTTATATAACTCATTGGAGTTAGTCTAGTTGGCATTTTATGGGCATTTACAAGTAAGCATGTTTTCAAATGAGTGTACCTCATTACTTTTAGTAAGGGCAGGCACGTGCTATTGTGAGAGAAGCTAGACTCAACTTTCACTGCCACGTATGGTTTGATAAGTGTGTTTGTCTTATGTACATAATCATTACTATCTCTATCTCATCACAATAAAGACCTTTAAGCTCTTGACTTTTCTTCAAAGAGGTCTTAAAAATAAATGCTAGTATATTTTTTGCTCAACTTCTTGTTTTCCCCAAATACCTCACGTTACTAAGAAGATCTTATATGGTCATGTTCACTATATATCAAAAGAAAAGTTAGAACCAGGGATTTCACAGTATAACCGAGACCCATAGTATTACTAGTGAAGTTGAAACATGGTTGGTATATTGTTCTTCTTGTGGCAGGACTGTTATTGCTGGTTCTGTGCGCACTATGTAGGGTTGGTAATTTATACTACCTGGAATGATTTTACACTCTGCTTTGTACATAAATCTGTAGATACCAATTCCTCTTATAGATCTGTAGAAGCTAATACATTATTTTTTTCCATAGTAGTCAGAAGAACTTTAGAGATTCATGTTGGTCATATGTAGTAAAATAATGTTTTCATTTTCAGGTGTAATGTTAATATATATTGTGAGATTTCATCAATGAGACTTTCCAATAGCTACTAATTATATGATATACCTTGTCTTTCCTTCTCTGCCAAACAGGCGCTTTTGTCTTCAAATGGTGTTTACAGCAAGCATAATAATATGCAAATGAAATCTGGGGTTTGGAATTATGGCTCAGATAGTGGAGTATTTTCTGTGAGAGTAATGATATCTGAAATTGGTATATTTGATCCATATATTTGTATCCCCAGCACTCATATGAACAGAGAGCATGGTGGGAGTAGGTTTAGATTCAGGGGATCCAGAAACTAGTGGCCCAATCTGTTTAGCCAAAACCATGAGTTCCAGTTTCAGTGAGATCCCTGTCTCAAAAAGCAAGACAAAGGAGCAATTGAGGGAGACAGTCTGATGTTAAACTCTGCTCTCTTCAATACAGCCAGGAGACCTCATAGGTACATACCTACATACAATACACACACACACACACACACACACACACACACACACACACACAAAGTATGTATAAATGCACAAACCAGGACATGTAAATTTATGCTTCTTATCATAGGATTTTAAATATACAAATTTTTACTTTCACTAGAACAACTTTACACAAAATGCATCACTGAGGATTCCATGTTGCTTACCTCAGGATTCATAAATCCTTGTTTAAGATTTAAGGGAATGATTTTATTATCATCTTGAATCACAATCACTAGTGTGTGTCACCAACATATAGTGGGGTCTGGGAATGATTGAATTTCTCTCTCCGTTATAGAAAAAATACTTCTAGTTATATGGGTGAACCAGGGTCAAAGGTAAGCTTATGTCATAGACATCAAGTATGAATTCAGAGGGAATACATACATTACCATGATTTGGCAGCTTCATAACAGGTTCCCATTTACTCCGTCCCCAAAATATCAGAGAACTATAGTAGGTATCAAATTGAGTATAATATGGGCCAACCACAATCTTCAATGTTGGAAAGTAACAGGATTAACTCAACATCTGTGCATGTCCTTCTGCTGTTCAGTACAGATGTAGGACCAGAACTTGAACATCAAAGATACAAATTGAAAGTAAATCTGTAGGAATAAGTTCACAAATGGGAAAATAATGATAATTTATCATGTATTTGAGGAATATAGGAAGATATGGGCATATGTAAATAATTTCCTAGCATAGAGCTAAAAACAAAAGCACCATACTGGGTCACATTTTGTGAATTGATTTTAAAGAAGCTGAACCAAGTTATATCCCTTTTGACTCACAGGAGTTTCAGGGGTACTGAAAAAGGAGAGGAAGGCTCCTTGAGATCTCCTTCAACGAGTTCCATGGGAACTCCTCCTCAATAAGACTGAGATACAGGATGTAGAAAGTAAAATAAGAAAACTGGCTTATAGACATCAATCTTGGCCCTGGCAGAAAGCAGGGTCTGATGCTATTGGAACAGGCACTGAAATCTTTCTGGGGTTTCTCTGGGTGAAGACAGGAGAGAGAAAGAAGAGGTTCAGAGAAATTTTTAAACCAAGGCTTTGAAACAATATTATAATTCAAAGAATGAATGTCTCCTGAAAATTCATCAGAAAGGAAAAAAAATTTCAAACAGGGCTGTGAATGAAATAAGAGAACATTTAGGGATGATGCTATCACTTCTATTCTCCTAAATTAAAATAATCCTTTAATTACACACCAAGAATAACAACATGCAAGAAAAAAAAGGTGCTGGTTTAAAAGTTGTGGCAGAATTATCAAATGACTATAAGATTTTATATGAGCTTTCAGAATGAGCAATATTCAAATTTAAAACAAAACCTTCACACCTGTAAAACAATGCTCAAGAAGAGACAGGGAACTATAGATTCAAAGTTAGGATGGACTAAGTAGAGAGCTGCAATTGAGCTAAAAGAATAAGATCTTCTCTCAAAAGGGGAAAGACAGAACAAAGAAAAACAAAGAGAAAAAGTTAATATAGAGTTTTGTAATTACAAAAAAGGATGTATTTATTGGGTGACCAGTTTATTTCCCTATGAGGAGTGTAGCCTCAGTCTCTGTACTGCAGTATATTTTAAAGTTCAGTATTCATTCTTTTAAAAGACTTTCTATGATTCTTTTGAGTGTGAATTTGCTTTGATATTCTACACCATGTGTCTGTTTTTGTTTATATTTGCCTTTTATTATGTTTATGCTATTAAACAAAATGTTGTTCCATGATAAGGGTTTTTCTCTATGTCTCTTATATACTGACCTTCTTTCTACAAAATAGTGTGATATTTTTATAATAAAACCTATGGTTGACCCTATACATATTTGTATGAACATATTACATACATTGATACATGAAATACTTATTTTTTCATGTGAAACATCTAAGATACCCAAATGCATGAATAAAAGCAGGGAACAGACACTTGCTTTACTTCATATATTATCAATAACCAATAATCAAACATATATAAAGATATATGTATTAACATATTCACACAGGTATACTGGATTTATAAGTCTCAGATATTCTACATGAAAAATAAGTGCTCTATGTGTGTATGCAATGTGTTTACATATATGTGTATATTTGCCTATGCATGTGTACATGTGTATTATATATGTGTTTTTGTGTGTGATGTTTGATACTATTACTGTGTAGATATGAAAAATGTATATTCACCACAAATAGAGAACTTGTAATAGTCTAATGTAAAAATACTATCCAGTATGTTTTATTGACATTATTTATTGGAATATGGTTGGGTAGGAGGTTATTTAAGGAACAGGGATAATTCAAAGAGAGTTGTATTAGTAAAAGCCACAAGTATAACAGCTCACAACAGTTTGGATTTATTGCACAATCTGTATGCAGTTTAACAGTTTAGAAATTATATTTTATAGGTAGACCAATTGGTATGAGCTTGTTCCAAGAAGCTTATATGGTCTTGGCTTCTTCCAGGCAGCTTAGCTTGACTTAGAGTTCGTCTCAGCAAGTATTACTATTTATATATGCTTGGGAGAAACTGGTCTAGTGAATCTGTTCAGTTTTAGGGTCTTCCTGAAATTTAAGAGTTGTGTATTTCTTGAGCTAAAAGGAGTTTTTCTTCAGGATGGAATGGCTTACCTTCATTTAAAGCATCAGATTGTTTCATATTTTTAACATGAACCTCTTACAAAGACTCAAGGTTTTAATCTTGGAGGAAATTGCTATACAAGTGGAAGACCACAGTTGTCACTGGACATCTGACTCTAATTATACTCCCATCTACTATCCAAGTCAGAATAGTTTCAGATAGTTTAATTATCAAAGTGCAATATGGATCATCTGATTCCACACCCCCAGTGTTGGATTTATAGATGTTCACTTCATCTGCTCGGATTGCAAATGAGTTCTGGAGATACAGTACAGTAAGACATTTCCACACTCAAAACAAGCACATTTTAAGAAAAACATGAAAATAAAACAGGCCGTGTTTAATCAGTCCTTTGCTGGGACAGAGAGAAAACATATCTCGTATTTAAATATTAGAAACAATGGAGGTAATAAAATCTGAGAATGTAGATAATTTGCTTGTTTGAACATGTGTGAACACATCAGATATGGTTATATGTGTATATATTTTTAGAAATAGTGAAAGTGAGGAGAGTTGTATTATTATATGTTGATTGACAAATTTTAAAATTCCATTAATAACTTGGACAGACTTTATATCCCCAGTACTTTGATTTCACTGTGTAAAGTTGTTTGATGTTTACAGATTTGAGACTAAAATTGTTTCATTTTATTTTAGTTTCTTATGGCTATAATAATGTCTTTTAAATAATACATAGACTTTATTTCATGGGCAGTGATATAATTTATTAAGTAAATTACACTAAATGAGTAGATTACAAACTCCTTATCCAGTAATAAAGTTTAAAAATGAATTCTAAAGAGCCAATGTGACAGATGAAGTGAATGACTAGCTGTGACTCTTTCCTGTTGCACTGATTCCTAATTGCTGCACAGTAATCCAGAGGACTGAAAGAGCAAGCCCAACTATCACAGTCTCATTCTCAAAGGAGTAGCACAGCTTGGATTACTTTGTAATGTAAAAATGCTTCTCCCTCCTCTAGTGCACAGAAAGGTGAATCCACACATCTGCCACAGAGCATTAAACAACATTTTCATGTATAAAAGCTGATGTGTTTTTATCTCTTCTTTATTCAAATTTTAATCTAAAATAAATTAAGAGCAGCAAATATTTTTTCTAGTTTTCATGTATCATTTGCTTTTGCTTATTACCTTTTATAGTAGGCACTGCGTATTTTAATGGGTATCTCCGATCTTAGATTTAACAATTGATGGTTTAAACAGTTTCAAATCATTGTATTCTTCCTCCTCCAGTTCTTATGTACATAATGATGGCAATAGAATCATTTTCAGAGCTTACTCATGAGCAATTTGTCAATAACATAGAAATAAATGTCCCTAAAAATAATTAATTCTAATCACTAATTAATATATTTTTCAAGTATTGAAGGGTGATGAAACAATTTAAACACATAGTCACACTGAAAGAAGAGGAAATACGCCCAAGCTTCCCTCTTGCTTCACAAAAAGTTTTTCTTTGTCACTCTTTCCATATATATGCATATTTATGTCTATATGTATGTCTGTATATGTCTAAATTTATCTCTGTATCTATAGAAAAATATGTACTTTCTTCTTTTTTTATTATTTACTTATTTACTTTATATCATGCTCACAGCCCCACTCAATGTCAGGTCTGCATTCCCCAATTTTCTCCTGAGCAGGTGGGGATCCCCTGGGTACCTTCCAATCCTGGTGTTTTAAGTCTATGCAAGGCTAGTCACTTCCTTTCCCACTGAGGCCAGACAAGGCAGCCCAGCTTGAAGAACATATCCCTCAGAGAGGCAAAAGCTTTTGGGATAACCCCTATTCCAGTTGTTCACAACTCACATGAAGAGCAAGCTGCACCCTTGCTACATATGTGCAGGAGACCTAGTTCCAGCCCATATATGTTCTTTGGTTGCTGTTTCATTCTGTGAGAGACTCAAGGGTCCAGGTAATTAATTCTGTTGGTCTTCCTGTAGAATTCCTATCCCTTTAGGGACTGCAATCCTTTTCCCTATTCTTCAATAAGAGTCCACAAGCTCCATCCACTGTTTGACTGTGGGTGTCTGCATCCGGTTGAGTCAGCTGGTGAGCAGAGCCTTTCAGAGGACAGCCATGCTAGACTCCTGTCTGCAAGCATAACAGTTTATCATTAATAGTGTCAGGAATTGGTGCTTGTCCATGACATGGCTCTCAAGTTGGGCCATTCCCTCAATCTCTGCTTTGTCCCCAATCCCTGCCTTTCATGTAGACAAGATATCTTTTAGGTCAAAAGTTTTGTGGGTTGTAAGTGTCCCTATTACTCCACCGAGGTTCTGCCTGGCCAGAGGAGGTAGCCTCCCCAGGATACATATCCGCAGTGCTGCGAGTCACAGCTAAAGACACCCCCGCTGAGTTTTAGGCACCTACACTACCCCATGTCTATTTCTTCCTGAAGATGCCCTTTACCTCCCTCTTGTCAGTTGTCATTTCCATTCACTCTCACAGCCATCTAGCTATCTCCCCATGCCAGACCCCACACTCGACCCTAGAGCCCGCATTCTCTTCTCCCACCATGTTTCCTCTCTCCTTTTGCCTTCTACAATTCCTTTCTGCCCTCCAAGTGAGACTCAAGCATCATTGCCTGAGCACCTTTCCTTGTATAGCATCCTTGGGTCTGTGGGATACAGCATGGGTATCCTATATTTTATTGCTATTATTTGCTTATAAATGAATACATACCATGCATGTCCTTTTGGGACAGGGTTACCTCACTCAGAAAGATATTCTGAAGTTCCATTCATTTGCTTGTAAAATTCATGATGTCTTTATTTTTCATAGGTGAATAGTATTCTACTGTGTAAATGAACCACAATTTCTTTATTAGTTCTTCGAGTGAGGGACATCTAGGTTGTTTTTAGTTTCTGGCTATTACAAATAAAGCTGCTATAAACATAGATGAACAAGTGTCTTTGTGGGATAGTGGATCATCTTTTGGGTATATGCTCAGGAGTGGTATAGATTGGTCTTGAGGTAGAACTATTCCCAGCTCTCTGAGAAATGGCCAAAATGATATCCAAAGTGGTTGTACAAATTTGCACTCCCACCAGCAATGGAGGATTGTTCCCCTTGCTCCACAATCTCTCCAGCATGTGCTATCACTTGAGTTTTTGATCCTAGCCATTTTGACTGGTGTAAGATGGTATCTCAAAGTTGTTTTGATTTTCATTCCCCTGAGGATGAAGGACTTTAAACATTTCTTTAAGTGCTTTTCAGCCATTCAAGATTCCTCTGTTGAGAATTCTCTGGTTAGCTCTGTGCTCCATTTTTTTATTTAGGTTATTTGGGGTGGTTGGTGTTTAATTTCTTGAGTTCTTTGTAAATTTTGGATTTCAATCCTCTGTCAGATGGAGGGTTTGTGAAGGTCCTTTCCAAATCTGTAGGTTGCAGTTTTGTCTTGACAGTGTACTTTGCCTTACAGAAACTTTGCAGTTTCATGACATCCCGTTTATTAATTATTGATCTTAGAGCCTCAGCCATTGGTGTTCTGTTCAGGAAATTGTCCCATGTACCAAAGTGATCAAGAATTTTCCATGTTCTCTTCTATAAGAATTAGTATATCCGGTTTTAAATTGAGGTCCTTGATCCACTTGAGCTTGAGTTTTGTTCAGGGTGGATCTATATGAATTCTACAAGTAGAATCCAGTTAGACCAGCACCATGTGTTGAAGATGCTTTCTTTTTTCCATTATCTGGTTTTGTGCTGAGGTCCATCCTGAGCATGAGGAGAGTCCTGAAGCAAGGCGGAAATGGGATCTGCGCTAATCTAATAATAATTCAGAGACAGTAGTGGATGCAAGCTGGCAGATTAAGTACTCTCTCTGTTCCTGAGGATTCGCATCATTCTTCTTTCTTGTCCTGTCTTCCTTCTCATTCTTTTGCTTTCTTCCTTCTCATCAGTCTTTTGCCTTCTCCTAACTTGAGAGCCTGTACCCAGTCTCTTATTTACTAAAGTTATATCATTAAGACCTTGGTCATTATTAATAATACTTTAGAAATCACTACATTTACATAAATTCTATGAATCCTGAATCATTAATTCCAACCTCCGCCTCCTTAAAACAGAAACTAAACTCAAAGCTAAAGCACATTTCTTTATAGTTTTACACAGCCTGTTCTTTACAGGAAGCAGGGCACAGCTCTTGCAGTTTGCTGGTACAGCAGAGAGCAGTCTTTAGTAACTACTTTCATGTAAGAACAGAAATATGACAGACTACTAAAATTATAATAATTCCTACAAAGTTTTAAAAATTTTGTAAATAAAACAGCTATCTTTAATATTTCTCCAGGCATTGTCATCTCCAATCCTTCATGTAACTAGAAAAAAAGGACTAACTTTTTGTATGCTTATACATAATATTTTAATTCTCTAATCTTCTTTTCCTCAACCTAGCAATTTCATAGCCTCGTAGACTATATACTGTCCTTCTAAAATTATTTCTTTCTAAATTGTAAGTCTTTCTCCTATAAAATAAACCCATTATCATTCACTTGCATTTTATAAATTCCTATTTTTTTCTATCCATATCTTTTCCTCTTGAGTACACTTTAACTCTCTATCCCTGATGTCCCCAAATTCACCCTAGCTAATTAATGCAGCAGTCCTTGGACAAGAAGGTATATGTATCTCTTTATGATTCCTAATTCAAGGCCAATCTGGCAATGAACTATTTCTATAAAGGACCATTTAGGCTTTTATGGCCTTTGTAGTTAAATCCTCTAGTTCCTTTTCCTTGGCCCTAAAGGCCATGCAGAAGGCCTGTTCCTCATTGTCCACAGCTGCATGACCACCTCCATTCCTCATTCCTGAAAACCACATCTGTTTCATTTACTTTGGCATGATTAGCTGTGAGCAATGGGGGAAGTATATTCCCCAGAAAGAAAGATTGAAAGTAAAGTAGTAAAGACAGCAGATCAGCTTTGGGGCAACAGCAACCATCACCACACGTGAGGGTCAGGGGAATCAATGGCATGGTGATGCTCCAGGGTCAGGAACTGTGTCACACTTCCCCTTACGCAGCCATGCTGCACCTGGCAGTTTTGGCTTCCTTATCAGAAATCATGTGTCTGTAAGTGTGTGGATTTATTTCTGGGCCTTTGACTCAATTCCATTGTTCAAAGTGTTTGTTTATGTACAAATATCATGCAGTATTTATCACTGTTGCTCTATCATACAACTTGGGGCCAGGGCTAGTGATTCTTCCCTAGTTCTTTATTTTTCAGAATTGATTTGGCTATCCTGGGTATTTGCTTTTCTATATGAAGTTAGAATTACTCTTTCAATGTTTATAAAAGTTTGTGTTGGAATTTTTATGGGGATTGCCTTGAATCTGTAGATTGCTTCAGTTAAGATGGCCATTTTCACCATATTAATCCTACCTATCCATAAGCATGGAGATCTTTCATCTTCTGATATCTTCTTCAGCTTCTTTCTTCAGCGACTTGAAGTTCTTGTCATACAGATCTTCCACTTGCTTGGTTAGAGTTGCAGCAATATTTTTTATATTATTCATTACTATTGTAAAGGGTGTTTCCCTAATTTCTTTCTCAGTTTATTATTTGTGTAAGGAGTGGTTTCTGATATCTTTGAGATAATTTTGTGTCCAGCCACCTTGTTGAATCTGTTCATAAGCTGTAAGAGGTCTCTGGTAGAATATGTTAAGGTGTATATGTATACTATCATATCATCTGCAAATAGCAATACTTCAATTCTTTCTTTTCTAAGTCGTATCCACTTGATCTGTTTTAGCTATCTTATTGCTTTGGCTAGAAATTCAAGAACTATAGTGAATAGATAGGGATAGAGTAGGCAGCATTGTCTTGTCCCTGATTTTAGTGCCAATGCTTTAAGTTTCTCTCCATTTACTTTGATGTTGGCTATTGTTTTGCTGTATATTTTTTTTAATATGTTTTGGTATGTTTCTGGTATCCCTGATCACTCTAATACTTTTTATTGTTAAACAGGAAGTAGTATTGTATTTTGTCAAAGACTTTTTCACCATCTAATGAGATGATCATGTGATTTCTTTTTTATTTTTTTTATATGATGGATTATGTTGATGGAATTTCGTATGTTGAACCATCTCTGCATCCTCAAGCTGAAGTCTATTGATCATTATGATTGATGTTTTTGATGTGTTCCTGGATTTGATTCATGAGTATTTTACTGAGTATTTTTGCATCAGTGTTCATAATAGTTGTAAAGGAGTATTGGTATTAGCTTTTCTCATTGAATTCTGCACTAAAACCATCAGGCTCTGGGCTTTTTTTTTTAATCAATTGGGAGACTTTTAATGAGCACTTCTACTTCTTTGAGATTATAGGTGTATTTAAATAGTTTACCTTAGTTTGATTTAACTTTCTTAAATGGCATCTGTCTAGAAAATCGTCCATTTCATTATGATTTTTCAATTTTTTGGAGTACAGGCTTTTGAAGTACAACCTAATAATTCCTTGAATTTACTCAGTGTCCATTGTTATGTCTCCCTTTTCATTTATTATTTTGCTTATTTGGGTACTCTCTATTTTTGGTTAGTTTGGCTAAGGGTTGTGTATTTCGTTGATATTCTCAAAGAAATAGCTTTTGGTTTTGTTGAGTCTTTGTATTGTTTTCTTTGTTTGTAACTGTTTGATTTCAACCTTGATTTGGATTATTTGGTGTCTTCTACTCCTCTTGGCGTGCTTGCTTCTTTTTTTCCTAGAGCTTTCAGGTGCACTTTTAAATTGCACCTGAATGAGGACTTTCTACCTTCTCTATGGACACCTTAGTCCTATGAACTTTCCCCTTAGCACTGCTTTCATTGTGTCCCGTGAATTTGGGTATGTTGTGCTTTCATTTTTTTTTTTTTTTTTTTTTTTTTTTTTACATTCTAGGAAGTCTTCAATTTCTTTATTTCTTCCCTGACCCAGAGCTCATTGAGTAAAGACTTGTTCAGTTTCCGGAAGTGTGTAGGCTTTCTGACGTTTCTACTGTTGTTGAAGCTCAGCTTTAATCCATGGTGGTCTAATAAGATGCAAGGCCTTACTTCAGTTTTCTTGTATCTGTTGTAGCTTGTTTTGTTACCAACTACATGTTCAACTCTGGAAAAGGATCCACGAGGTGCTAAAAAGAAAGGTACATTCTTTTGTGTTTGGGAGAAATATTCTATAGATGTCTGTTAGGTCCATTTCATTCATAATGTCTGTTAGTTTCATTATTTCTCTTTTTATATACTTGAACTGTGGTTTGGTGAGAGTGGGGAGGTGATGTCTCCCACTATTACTGTGAGGGGTCTGATGTGTGATTCAAGGCTTATCAATGTTTGTTTTGCAAGTATGGGTCCCCTTGTATTTGAGACATAGATCTTCAGAACTGAGATATTATCTTGGTAGATTTTTTTCTTTGATGAGTATGAAGTGTCCTTCTCTGAGTCTTTTGATTAATTTTGGCTAATAGTCTATTTTATTAGATATTAGAATGGCTGCTCCAGATGCTTCTTGGGTCTGTTTGCTTGGAAAACTTTGTTCCAGCCTTTTACACTGAGGTAATATCTATTTTTATTGCCAAAGTGTGCTTCTTGTGTGCAGAAGAATGATGCATCCTTGTTTTGAATCCATTCTGTTAGTCTGTGTCTTTTTATTATAGAATTGAGTCCATTGATGTTAAAAGATATTAATGACCAGTTATTGTTATTCCCTGTTATTTTGATGTTGGTGGTATATGTGTTCATGTCTGCTTCCTTTGCTTTTGCTAGTGTTGAGTTATTTATTTCTTGTGCATTCTCAGATGTATTTACCCTCTATGGGTTGGAGATGTATTTCTGGATAGATACTGTTTGAATTTGGATTTGTCTTGAAATAGCTTGTTTTCACCATCTATGGTGATTGAGATTTTTCCTTGCTATAGTAGTCTAGGTTGGCCTTTGTAGTTCTTTAGTGGTTGCAAGATATCTATCCAGACCCTACTAGATTTTAGAGTCTCTGTTGAGAAGTCAGATTTAATTCTGATAGGTATGCATTTGTATGTTAATTATTTTGTTTCCCCTGCTGCTTTAAATATTCTTTCTTTGCTCTACACATTTGTTTTGGTTATTATTTGGCAGAAGTATTTTCTTTTCTGGTTGAGTTCAATTGGTGTCCTATAAAGTTGATGTAAGTTTATAGGCATCTTTTTACATTGGGAATGTTATCTTCTATGATTTTGCCTAAAATATTTTCTAGGCCTTGAAGCTGGGACTCTTTACCCTCTTCTATTCGGGTTATTCTTAGGTTAGGTTTTCTTCATGGGATTCAGGTTTCCTAGATGTTTTGTGTCAGGAATTTTTTAGAGTTGACATTTTTTGATTGATGTATCAAGTTCTTCTATTGGATCTTCCATAGCTGAGATTTTCTTGTCCATCTCCTGTATCCTGTTGGTAATGCTTTCATCAATTGTTTCCGTTCTTTTCCCTAGGTTTTCCATCTCTAGGGTTCTCTCAGTTTGTGTTTCCTTTATTGCCTATATTTCCACTTTCAGATCTTGCACAGTTTTATTTATTTCCTTCACCTATTTAATTGAAGTTTCTTGTATATCTTTAAGGGCTTTGTTTCCTCTTTAAAGACTTCTATTTATTTGATTGTATTTTCCTGCATTTCTTTACAGAGTTTGTTCCTTTTTCTTTAAAGGCTTCAATCATCTTTCTAAGATTGGATTTAAGGTAATTTTCTTGTGCTTTGGCTGTGTTAGGATATCCAGGGCTTGCTGTGCTCTGAATGTGTCATATTTACCCATCTTATTTTGACTGTGTTCTTTTGAGGACTTTTAGGCATCTGGATGGCTGTGGTTCATGGATGTTCCTGTTTTAATAGGTGTTGGCAGGGAGGTTAACCTGGATGGTCCTGTTATGGCAGACCTCTGATGTATATCCTATGGTTGTATGATCTGGGTCTGCAGGTCTGTCTGGCTCACGATCTGTAAGTCTGTATGGTTCAGCAGTCACAGATCTGATGAAGGTGGGCAGAGAGATTGCAGAAGAATGGATGTCTGTTTGAGCTAGCAGGCTGCTCAGGGTGGCCAGGCCCTTGTGGACTCAGTGAACAGAGAAGATGGTTCAGGGAAGAGAAGCTTACCTGTATAGTTCAGGCTCAGTAAGTATGATGATGGTGGGTGGAGAGGTGGGGCAAGAATATAGTGAAAAATGTATACTTTTATCTGTATCTGTATGAATTTATTTTTAGGTATCTATATAATTTTCTGTCATAGCAATAATTTCTGCTAATTCATCTAAAAGTGAACTGAAGATATGACCATCCCCCCAATGTATCTGTATCATCCAGAGCTATCATATCACACTCTACAATGGCTTACAAAGTCAGTGGGAACTCAACACATCACCCAACATGTATGTGATCAATACTCAAATTTCCCCAAATAACTTAATCAATTCCATTTACACACTGTATTGAGAAACAAATAAATATTCTCTAAATAAACAGATGCAGATATAGACACATAAAGAGGGGAAAGGCAGTGGATCTATAAGAGAGTTTTAAATGAGTCATGACTACATTGGAGGTTCCATAATGAAGGTTACTCTGAAAAAAATTAACAGTAAAATTGTTTTATCCTACTGAATGCACAAAATCAATATTAGTTCCAAATCACATTCCTGATGAACTCAAGGTATTTATATCATGCCTCTCATTCTGCATGGCAGAAGTTCACTAAAGCCTTGGGTTCTGCACATTGTACTTTACCCGCCATTGCTCTAGACAACACCACTAGATGCTCTCTGAAATTCCTTGGACCGGATGTCATTTTTAAAGAGTTTTGTATTTTCATATGTATAAGTTCCTGCATACATACATACATGTGTATGTGTGCATGCATGTGTGCGCGCACACGTGTGTGTGTGTGTGTGTGTGTGTGTATACCACATGTTCTTCATGTCATCAGATTCCAGAAAAAGGGATGAAGTCCCAGGCTGTTGCCAGATGCAACACAGGTCCTCTTTCTGAGCAACAAGCACCTATTACCTACTACATGTTACATATTAGTATTGTTGTTATTGTAATTATTATTAATATTTATTAGTATTATTTTGCCAATTATTATTTTAATCTACATACAAAATTTTTCAACTTCTAAAATAATATTTTAGTTTTAAGAAAGTAAGACATTTAATTTTATACCATGATTCATTAGGAAGTATCAAACACATGCACACACACACACACACATATACACACTCACACACAGTAAGGGAGAGTGAGAAAGACTGTGTTGTATTTTATATCTGCTTAAAAACTTGCCAATACCTCCCTATATTTTGCAGAATCTAAGGTTTTTAACCCCATCAAGAAAACTCAAAATACTTTATATTTCTCAGGCATCACCATATCTGTATAACTAGAAACATCATTCTTTAATTATCATAAGCATATGCAATTTAGTAAAGTGAAGCTTGCGGTACTAATGTGAGAATTTACAGAAAATATTTATTTGTATATGAGGGAACATATATTCTAATTACAGCCATGTGGTTAGCTTTATGCTGAAAAATAAGAGTCTAGATAACCACAACACTGACTCAATAGCAGGTTATGTTAAATTTGATCTGTCAGGAAATGAATAATAAATATACTGCATCACTTCTGTAGTGTGAGTTTCCTTCTAATAACTAAAAAGGCATGCAAAGACTTTTGCTTACATTGTCTCAAAGAATACTTTGAAAGGTGCATGACTGGCTCAAATTGGGATCCAGGTCAAGGGGAGGCTCCAAGACCTGACACTATTACTGATGATATATGGTGTGCTTACAGACAAGAGCCTTGCATGGCAGCCCTCTGAGAGGCCTAACAAGAAGTTGAAAGAGCCAGATGCAGATACTTAAACCCAACCAATGGACAAAAGCTGGTGACCCCTGTGGTTGAATTAGGGAAAAGCTGGGAAAAGCTGAGGAGGAGAGTGACCCTATAGAAAGACCAGCAGTCTCAATTAACCTGGACCCCCGAGATCTCTCAGACCCTGAGTCACCAACCAAGCCACATACACCAGCTGATATGAGGCCCCTGACACATATACAGCAGAGGACTGCCTGGTCTGGCCTCAGTGAGAGAAGATGCACCTAACACCAAGAGACTTAAGACCCTAGGAAAGGAGGAGGTCTGATGGGGTAGGGGTGTGTGTGAGGACATTCTCTTGGAGATGGGAGTAGGAATGGGACGAGGAACTGTCAGAGGGTGGACATGGAGGGGGATAACGACTAGACTGTAAAAATAGAAAGAAAAAAATCATCCATTAAAAAACAGTGTCTTAAGATTTGTTAATATTTTTGAAAAGTATCTTTCTGTTTAACTGTGGAAACCAAAACTCCTGACAGGGAGCCTTACAGGGACCAACACCCTGTTGCCTGATTTTATGAAAGCATCAGAAATAGATCATTGAATAACATGTGGGGCTGAAATTTGTAAAATATTTTTTTCAACTGATAGTAGTTCCAAAAAGAATTCTGGAAGTTTCTAAAGACCAATTCTAGATACGATGAGACTGAAGACAACCCCATTTGTATTTCAAAGAGTTATGTTATTTAAGCCATGTTCATTTCTAGGGCTTGCTTGTCAGACAGTGGAGATGAACTTGAGAGTTCCAGGTTCAGAGAGAGGTTCTGTCTTTTTGTTGTTGTTGTTGTTTTTATTGTTTTTCGAGACAGGGTTTCTCTGTGTAGCCCTGGCTGTCCTGGAACTCACCCTGTAGACACGACTGGCCTCGAACTCAGAAATCCACCTGCCTCTGCCTCCCAAGTGCTGGGATTAAAGGCATGTGCCACCACTGCCTGGCTGTTTTAATAAATAAGTTAAAGTATGATTGAAGAATATTATCGCAAAATTTATCTCTGGCCTTTATATGTATGTGCACATACTTGAAATTATAAACGTACATACCAGCACACACACGCACACACGCACACACATACACACACACACACAGACCAATTTGGTGGCAATGAATGAATCATTTTTACTCTCTCCATGATCTAGTAGAAGGCCACCATAACCAAAACCTCAGCAAATTAGATTTTATACATTAAATCATTAAATGAAGTAGAATACTCTTAAATCATACCACAAAGGCAGTTGCATCTTCATGTTCTATGTAGGACTACTCATCAGAGCTAGAGCCTAAATATCCACCAACAGATGAATGAGCAACGGAAACATGGCACAACGATATTTTATTTAGAATAAATGAAAAATCATAACATTGGCACCAAAAAGATGGAGTTAGAATTATTTTAAGTGAATACCATAAACTAAGAAAGATAAATATAGTATGTTATTCTTCATGTGTGTATTTGAAATACTAACAGCTACTGATGATTTTACAGTTAAAAATAAGCTTAATTATAAGATGTAAAAGTGGTCTGTTAGTAGTCTGGAAAAAGAGTTTCATAAACATTTCTTTACAAATTTGGATTAAAAAATCTATACAAAGTTGCAATGTTAAAAGTATCAGTCAACTCCCATTAAAAAGTCAAATTGATTTTCAAGTTTGTTAGCAGAAAACACAGTTTTAAAGCTTGAGTTTATTTAAAAAAAAAAACTGTTAAATGAATTTTGGGTGAAATTATGCTCAAATTTTCAGTTATCTCGGAAATGCCTCTAAATATGTTTGCCATTTTTATGCAAAGCAGTATTTTCCACATTAAAACTTTAAAATTAAAATATCAATCATGTTTGTATAATATTGAAGATGCTGGAGGGCTGATCATTTTAAATAGTCAATGAAATTTAAAGTATTTACATACAAATAAACTAGTACATATCTGTCTATTAGCATTTGAAACAGTTTTGTCATTAAAAAGCAACAAAAATGTATATCAAAAATTTTGTTTTAAGTAAATTTCTATTTGAAGAGATTTATTTTTTTATTGACATTTAATTACATGTATGTGTGTATACCTGTTTGGGGGCAGGTACCTGTGTGGGATCATGTCTCTTAGTGGGTACAGGTAATGTGTTGGGGCAGGAGCCTGTGTAGGGGCAGGTGCCTTTGTGTGGGCAGGAACCTCTGTGGTTGCAAGTTCCTTTTTTGTGTTGGTCCTTATAGAAACCATAGGTGTCTTGTAGGATTATGGGTCCTGTGTCTTCCCTGCCACAGGGCTTGCCTCTCAGAGAGGCAGGACTCAGGACGGATTGACCATGCTTACCTCACTCTGTTGCTGGGTGGGTCTTGGGCTGTAGGGAAGCCCTGGGACACAGCTCCTGGTGTAGGGAAGCACAGTCTGAGGCACAGGACAGCGGGAGCTGGTTGGGGGTCCCTGGGGCCTGTGACGAGGCTCGTGCTTTCTGATTCTCAGGTTCTCGGACACCTAGGCACCATTTTAAGCCACAGAAGAGCTGAGAATGGAGTAGGGGCCCGCGGGTTGGATCTAGCCCAGGCCAGGGGAGGAAAGGAGGCTCTGTCTGGTCCCATGTTGGTAGTCCTTGGCTTGACAGTTTGGATGGTAGTCTTGGGCTTGGCTTGGTGGCCATGGCTGGGAGCACAGAGAGGCCTTCTATGGGAAATTAGATAGTGGCTCTATAGGCTAAGGCCTTCTCCATGTCTCCCCACTGTGGATCCAGATGAAAAGAGCCAGTCCAGGGTGGAAAGTGGATGAATAAAACCATACACCACTTCTCAGGGTGGGCCTGAGATTAAATACCTTCTGAAGGGAGGAGTGTCTGGAAAGGAAAGCTATTGGCTAAGCCGTCCGGCCCTCTAGGTACCTCATTAAAATGGAGATCTGTCTTGAGCCTATGTGACCACAGGTCACATCTTCTACATGTGAGGGACTTGGGGGCATTGCCCATACATGACTGATGGCCACAAATCTATGGGGAGGCTGCGCTGTGAACAGGTGAATCACCTACCGTCCCTTCAGGGTTTCTGGGGTCTTGAGTCTTAGCTCAACTGGGAAACAAGCTACCATTTACCGTCTCACAACGTCTGATTACTCAAAGCAGTGCTTACAGGTGATTGTGTTTTAAGGAAAGAGTGTACTGGGAAGAAAGATTGGGTCTTTTGGAAGATCTGTGTTCATCTTTGATTACTGTGCCACCTTTGCAGTCACATATTTTTTTTTTTAATTATATGAATTCTAATTGGTATATATTGAATTTGCATACATATTTTATATGATCATATAATTAGGTTGCTAAAAATTTCTCAGGTGAAAAGGAGTCACCAGTGGCAATTTAAGAGACCTTGATACAGATATAAAATTATATAGATATATATAGATAGATAAAAATGATATGTAAATATAAGGGATTTTTGAGACAAGTCTCTATGTGTTGGCCAGGCTGTCTCTAAACTTAATTTTATTTCTTTAGTCTTCCAAATGCTTGAATCACACTATTTCTGACATAAATATGCTTATATTATCAATATCACACCATGTTTAGTGGTATATATGTCTCCACAGCCAGAAAATAACACAATGATGATAAAGAAATAACCCTCTTTACTTTTCTTCTGAAAATAAACATTAAAGTTTTCTTAAATGTATAATTCTATTTTTAACTGTTTTCCTTTGACTTGAAAGGCCAGCAACTCCCAGCAAGAGAATCTTAGATGTCAAGACCTTTCCCATTGTGCTGCACCACACCGACTTAAGATTGGGAGAAAACTGTGAATATTTCCTTTGCATAATTAATATTTAGACATGCTCAGAAATCACTCAAGTACTATGTTTTTCAACTGTTGCTCATTTCTGTTAGCATACACTGATGAAAACAAGTCATTACATCATTGTCCCCAAACAGCGATCTAATTCTAATGAGCTAAAAATGGTTTTATGTGAAGTGTCATTCATTTCCTTAAGGAGTTAATGTAGCAATGTTAACTACCCAGTACACAGTCATAGCATCATACAATGAAAAGACATTATATCATACATTTTAACCCTGGAGAGACCTGCACCTGTAATTTCATGAATTTAAAAGTAGAGACAAGAAGATGATGAGTTTATGACTATTGTAGGCCACAAACTGAGAATTGATTTCAAAATGAAAGGAAAGATTTTAAACCTAGCACAAAAAAAGGAAGAAAAAGAAAATAAAATCATATCTGACAGATCAAATGCACGCCTTGTCCTGTTTTTACATTTGCTGCAATGACTTTTAGTGCTTATTTTATTACACAATATTTGCTTAATTTTTAAAAGACATTTGCAGTCTTTGTCCACAAGTAACAGAATCCAGTGCAGTTTCTTCTTAGAAGAAACTCTCTTGAGTAGCTCAACATTTTTATAACATTCTTGGACTTGTCCATCATCATTTTTCTAGACATTAGTAGATGTATCAAGTCAGGTGTGATCATAGGAAAATCATGAGAATTCCTCCATGGGAGACAGCACTAGTAATTATTCTGTGAACAGGTAATTAATTTATAACCACAGAATATCAAAGTACGTGATCCTAGAAGTGTAGAAAGGATGAAATAATACCAGAATCTGAGTACAGGCTGTAACAAGCTATCAGCTTAAATACTACAAAGAATATTTACTGTTTCTCAGCTTTGCAAAGGCAGACATGCTCTTATTTGAGTACACCATTCACTTCCAAGACATTGATATATTTTCATTTCATAAGAACTGAATGACCAGTATATAATTCATAGATGGCTCTTTCTTATTCAACAAATTGAAATACTTTAGTTAGTAACTATCCATGTGATAAATTCATAAATATTAATAGAATGTTCTGAAATGTACCGTTTTATTGTCCGTGAATAGTCATGAAAGATAGTAAAAGAACTTGATTGAAAACAAGCTTAAAACTTCTATAATAATGGCACACTTCATTGAAAATTTTCCTGTAATATCACAGTTTTATCTTTTGTTATTCTTTTTCATCAGAAATATAGAAAATTGTGTTAAAGGAGACTACAAAATAAAGTCTAAGACTCCACAGCATAACAAAAGTCACTGCTTACATGAGGCTTAATGACCCTTTCCTTTGTTAACTCTTCGACTCTGCATTTATTCACCCAGAATGTGGTCCTTATTTAGATTCATACAGGAATCCATTTTTTATGATAAAAATTATAGTTTCTGACTGAAAATTAAAATGTAATATCCAGAAATTTTACAACTGAGAAAACCAAGTTAAAAAAAAACAAAAACAAATGATTTTAGGCTGCAGAAATCACTGCTTGGAAGCCAACAGTTTTAAGAATGTGGATTTAAATATATTTATTGACGTTCCTAATGTATTTTACCCTAGACATCACTAGTGATAAACTTTGCTGTGAAGAAGTAAGCTTAGAGCTTATAATTTTAGAGAGTGATTAGGTTATGAGTGACATTTTAACTTCTTCTGGAGACAGGATTTCATTCTGTAATTTGTTTTGACCTGTAACTCCATGTATAGCACATGCAAGCCTAAACCTCCCAGCATTTCTTACTATTGAGAATGCAGGTTTGAGTCTCTATGCCAGCCAGAGAAGCACTTTTTTAAAATGTTTAGTCCAAGTTGAATGGTATAATGCACCTGAAATCTTTTTATTTGAGAGGCTGAGGTAAAAGATATCCAGGTAAAGGCCAATCTCAGCTACTTGGGGATATCCCACTTCTAAAGAAAAAATAATAAACTAATTAGATAAATACATAGAGATCTCAGTGCACAATCTTGGTGTCACAGGGCCTAGAAACAAAGAAGTCCCTGTTGTCATGAATGGGAACATCAAAGCAATGGTTTTTAGTATGTATATTATCATGTACTTTCTTGATTTCATTCTTTACCACTCTTTTTAATCAGGGATTCATTAGCTATAAAATGTAGCAAAGGTCCAAAGTTCAAGACCAAGTAAAAGTATAATTAAATATAATTAAAATATTCACTGGCATAATTATTGGGAATTTTGTCTTTTTTCCCCATGGGAATCTTAGTTCTCTAAAAAATATAAGGGGTGTGTTGCAACTATAAAAAGGTATCAGTCTGATTTTTAATACTGAGTTAGAATTGCAGTGAACTACATTCCTTACTCCTGATGATAGTTTTAAAGACTTTTTTGGTTGGCATTTTAATAATTGTAATAAAGTATTTTGTGTGTATGTGTGTGTGTTAGTGTGGGTGGGTGTGTTTCTCTGTGAGAGTTTGTATATATCTTATATCTGTGTTGCAGTATATGCATATGTATGTGTCTATGTGGGAATATGTGGATATATCTATGTCTCTACAGGAACATGTACATGTGTGTTTTGTCTCTGTGTGATCATGTGCACTTTAGTCTACAGAAGTTTTCTCTATATCTTCTGGATCTGAAGACACAGATCTGTCTATGAGCTGGGAACTAAAGGCAGGTCCTCTATAAGAGAAGATTGCTCTTGAGCCATCTCTTTAATCCAATGATAAAATATTTTTAAGGCTAATTTTCATTCTAGTTACAGGAGAAGAGGGAACATACAATTTTTAGAAACTTCAGTTAGATAGATATTTTGTGGCTATTACTGAAAACATATACACCTAAAATTCACAAAAGTTTTCTTTTATTCTAAAAACATTACTAAAATACTAAAATGACAGATTGAAAATATTTTGCAAACATACCTCTTTGAAAGATTATGTGCCCAGAATGTATGAAAAACCCAACTGTACAAGAAACTGAACCAAACAAACAGTCTGGATAAAGATCTAAACAGAAGATTCATGTAGGACAATGTATAATACCCATGATTGCCAACATTAATTATTAGGACACTAAAATTTAAAAATGCAGTGATATACCTTTGCACAGCTATGTAAATGGTTTCAAAACACACATAAGCAGCAACCTGGCAAAACAAATATGGGAGATATAAGAAGAATTAGGGCGATTTCATAAATGCTATAGAGAAGAAGAACATGATGGGCAGTTTTGACGTTATTTTGGAAGAGTTTTAAAAACTACAGTATGTTCAGGAATTAGAAAGAAGTCCATGGAGTTTTCAAATATGCTAAATGAAATGGGTATTTGTAGGAAATTTGGGAGATGATATTAATGCTTAGTTAGAACAATATTCTAAAAGTAATTTTGCATATTATTTTCTATCAAAACTAAGATTCCTTGATAGTTTTGATTAAACTCAAAAGGTAATGTAAATTTAATATGCAACATCAGCAATTCATTGCCATTCAAAGCATAGATTATAGAGCAATCGAAAGAAAAAAATGTGTTTATTCGTATAACTATATCTGTTTGTATTCTCATTTAGGTTCCCAAAATCCTGTTTGCAGTGTTTTGCACTTAAGACTGAGGAAACTTGTCCCTAGTTGTTTTTGATTGGTAAATAAAGTTGCTGGTGGCCAATGACTGGGGGACTTTTAGGATTCCCAGGCAAGGGAAAGAAGAGGAGGAGGAGGAGGAGGAAGAGAAGAAGGAGGAGGAGGGAGGTGGGGGAGAAGGAAGGAGCCAAGCTGGGAGACAGAGATCCAAGACACCATGCCTGAGAGGCACAGAACAGAGAACATAGCTGCCGTGTAGGAGTCAGGGGATCATGGCTTGAGAGGCCTGCATGTCTGGCTCTAGGGCAGCAAAGATGGAATATAGATTTTAGTAAGTAATAACTTGGTAATATTGGAGGGTGGATTAGCCACATGGAGGTTGGAAAGTAGTCCAGTCATTGAGCTGTTTAAGGCATATAAAAATATAAAAGCTGTGTGAACATGTTTTTCATTTGGGAACCCAGAACACTGAAGAGGGTAGCAAGGAGTGTGGCCATTGCTGCTGGGATGGTTTGGCATTTTGTTATGCAATCTTCCAAAGGAGGGAAGAAACCAACTATCTTACCAAGTTATGATACCTATAACCACAATGGCCAGAAAGGCTCAATAATCCTAATCATAAAGTATTGGAATCCATATGTTGGTTGTAACCAAAAGTTCTCTAATTGTCCTTAAGACCTACTCAGCATGAGGAAAATCATGGACTGGAAACCAAGCCAACTATAAAGGCCTAGAGTAGCCATGGATGTTTAAGAGACACTTACATTGGACACCTTCATAAACCAACATTTTCTATCTTTGCATTATAAGTATTTGTGTTTATTGCTAAAAATGTGTATCTTCCTTATTCCATACCAAGAAAACTTCTCTTCAAACAGATGAAAACCATTACAGAAAATAGCAACCAATAAAAATGCAAAGTTATGGACCCAGTCCAAATAAATACATCTACAAAAGAAATATTTCACTTAAGGCTCAGGGAACATTATAGAAGCAGGAGCAGAACGATTTGAAGACTCTCAGGATCAGGAAATTTGCTGTGAGATTATGTCTCATAGTGACATCAGAATCTATACTCATAAAGTCTCACCTACATGACTGCTTAAACATGAGCTGAACAAGAAGTACAACAATAGATACATTATGATGGAGCGAGAGAAAGACACGTAGGCCTAAACCCTACACAATGAACTACGAACAACTAAAGTAAGAGAAATCATCTTCCTCCAGGTTGAACATACCAACTGGTCATCGAACGCCAGACGATCAGCCCTGAAAACGTATGCACAATAACTTTATGCAGACTGAAGGGATTGTACTTGAATATGTAGAAAAGTTATATATAAATATATGAGTATGTGGCTGTATATAAATATATGCATAATATACTTTTCTTCAAATATTAATATGAATTAAAAGTGTTAATTAGAAAAAATTTGCTGCCTTGTAATAACTTTGTGCTGGTTTTATTATTTTTATCTTTTCTTTAATATTATATGATGTCTCTGCTTTTAATCACAATTTTACTTTGTTTACTCCTAAATAAATTTCTCATTAAGACTGTAGAAACAGACTGTCAAGATTCATTCATGAGCCTCTGGCTTGGATGATATATCTGTGTCTAACAATTATAAGTGTTAGAGTTACAGTCATATTAAAAATGTAATTAAACAAATCACATTTAAGTTTACAAGGTGCACGTACTAAAATGTCAAAGGTAATAATCTTACATTTTTATCAATAAAGCAAAAATACATTATTTGCTGAGAGTTATCATCAGAAATTGTTTTGAAACTTTTGATGTCTTGAACACTATTACTGTCAATTTTAAGCCATTTTCTCTAATTCACAATATTACGTGCTGTGTCTAGCACAGCAAAAGATAAACCTTGGAGCTGCTAGAAGAAAAGAGAAATTACAGGGATCAGAGATTCACATGGATTTCTAGGTTTCTTTCACTGTGAAAAGAGAAACATTTTATTAAGCAGTTTGGTATATTTAAAAGGCAAAGCAGGGTCTGGACACCACTGGGGACGTCCCACCTTATCTAGAGGTTTAGAGGTCATGGAGTGTAGAGCTACCTCCTGAATGCACTTCTCCTGAAGAGCAAACCTAAAGGTATTTTCCTTCTGGCTATAAGATTTCTCTGCTGTATTTGTCAGAGACAAGATGTCAAAGACAGTATTACCCAAATCACAGGTTGCTCTTTAATATAAGTTTTCCATAGTGAAAATTTTATAGGCTGTCTTCATACACAATTACAGAGAAAGTCAATGCTTTAAACATTTTAAAAGAGACAATTCATCTTCAAAGAATGAGAAAATATTTGAGTCCACAAATTTACAAAGAATCATTATTTGCCAAAGCAGCAAACAATCTGCTGGGGTTCATTCAGGAGCATCTGGCTTTTATGATATGATAGTATATAACAAATATAAAAGTGCAGGAGCTAGGAAAGATAGCCACAGGACATATTGCAGGGTTCCATTCTCCATCCTGACCATTTTTCTTGAAATATTCAAGAAGCAGCCCTTTGTTCTCTTTTGATTCTTTAGACCATGCAAGTTCATAATATTTTGTGAGATTCTGACATCTTCAGTCATTACTTCCAAAATCAGGGGAAGGGGTGATGGGATAAGGGGTTTCTGGGGCGGGACCGGAAAAAAAGATACATTTGAAATGTAAGTTAAGAAAATATCCAAATAATAATATTTATGAACTAATAGAAAGACCATTATAAATGTCAAATGACTTATGGTTATAAATAAAACTCTATTATTTCTTGGTCAGCTTTTACATCTACCACTTTTCATTTTATTTTGTTACTTTATACAAAATCAAATAGAGTTGACATCACATGACAGATAAACATTTTAAAGTTCATCATTCTTAATTTCCAAATTGCTTTCTCATTCAAGGAAGTAAGGAACACTCCTTAATGGAAGACATTTCATCTTTCCCCCAAGGAGAGTTTTCTTCTTCATTTCAAGAATCAATGTGGACACATTATTATTGCTCCCCACTGTGGGGCAAACATAAAATGTCCCTTATACATTCAAGTGTTTGAGGGTTGGGAATTTAGCTCAGTGGTAGAGTGCATGCCTAGCAAGTGCAAGGCCCTGGGTTCCATCCTCAGCTCTGAAAAAAAAATTTCAAGTGTTTGAACATTTGGTTCCCTGCAGATGATGAGATAATTGATATAATGCATAGGTATACATATGATATACACACACATTTACCAAGTAAATGGCTTTCACTGTGTTCTGTATAACTGGGAATATTAAGATATTAAAATCATGCTACTTGAAATAAATTAATTATTGATTAATCATTAAATTTAATCAAGTCACTCAGCATGTTATGACGTATACTCATTGACAGACCAACTCAAAATGAGCAATAGCTCTCTCCAGGCATTCCTGCAAATCATCAGGTTGATTTTGTTTTCACCCTATTCATTTTCTATTTTGGAAAAACTTAAACAATTAAAAATTTTATGTATGGACACTGTCTCTTTTGGGATTGTGCTTTGGTTATTTATTTTCTATGTTTTATTCTTATAAGTTAAGGAGTTAACAACACCAAGCTGGTAATACAGCTATACCCTTTCTCCTGTGCTACCTACATTACTCTGAAGAAAATCTCAGGTATAATATGAGTCACAGATACTTAAATGAATGGTGTTATACAATTGACACACACTCTTGAATGTCATCAAAAAGCAACAATTTAATTGCTTTTTGGTTGTTCTGCCAATTTCTTGTCAGTGTATTTGAATCAAGTCTTGAACTTAATCTACATATGGTGTTTATTTGGAAATATTCTTTTTCCTCCACCTTCTTTGTTAAGTAGAATTATCTCATCACTGAGATGGGTGCAGAAATACTTGGAGAACTCATTTACAGGGTAGGTAGTTAACTTAGTTAACTTTAGCTTCAAATACAGAAAAAATAAGGATAGGAAAATGGATCAGCAGAGAAGAAGGTGCTTGCAGCCAAGCCTGACAACCGTGTTCAACCCAATACTGGGACCCTCAATAGAGAAGGAAAGAATTGACTTTTGCTAATTGTTCTATGACATCCATATGTTTATGATGTCCTGTGAAACCCCTACTGACTACATATAAATATAAAAGGAAAAAAACAAAGAAACCAGGAACATGGAGAGATAGAGGAGAGAAAGAAAAGAGACAAACGTGGTAATATTTCTGCTAACATAATACTTTGTGCTCATTCAATCACGTATATTTAAAATACTTGTATTTTTCTCCCTGCACAAAACACAGAACATAGTTTATTAATGGGATAATTACTGAAATCTTTAATCTAGAGTGAATAGCATAGCATGTAAATGACAACTGTTCCTTGTGAGTGTGAGGGATTGGATATATCCACTTACATTTTCAACTGAATGGTAGAATTCTTGTTTTTCATAGAGTTGACATTAGACAGATTCAACTATAAACTGCTTACAGAAATCCACATGTTAATGAAATAACCTTCAAAACTAACTGGAAGATTCCTCACCTTGGAATGTCACCCAAAGGTAGCAATCAAGATACCCATAAAACACGTTGACCTTGTGTATTTATTGCTCCTACACCAGGGAGTGTTTCCAACAATCTATTAGAATTTTAATATGACTGTGAAGCAAAACAGTTACTGGGTCACAAATACACCAATAATTGTTGCTACAGACTGTGTCCAGTGTATGGGTGACTACTATTTACTGAAGAAATTATTATTCTAGATAAACTTCTGTTTCCTAAAACTTTCTTAGCAGAGCGTCTATTCTTTCTCATCCTTTCCTAGCAGAGCGCCAATTCTTTCTCATCAATTTTTAAGATTGGTGTAAGTTTCTCAAGACATGTCCAATAATTTGGGCAATTTCGATCATTTGTTTTGCTTGAGAAAATGTTCATTTTTGTTCTTAATTTCTTTGTTTTTACATGACATGCAAATTGCACCAAGAAAGAGATTATTTTATGGAGTTGAAAAGTATGCATTCCTTCTTCTTTTGTTGAAGACAGAGATAATTTCATTAAAACAATGGCTCACACTGAATTTTTTGAATTCAAAGAGACTCACTGTCCAATATATTACTTTAGATTAATTTCTTTTTATTATTAATTAATTAATCTACATCCCAAAGCTTGCCCCCCCAAATTCTCTTCCAGAGTTCCTCCCCTCGCCCTCTCCCTTCTCTTCTGAGAGGATGCCCCTTCTGGGTATCCCCCTCCCTGGTGTGTCAATCCTCTTCAGCATTAGATCTATCCTCTCTGCTGAGGGCAGACAAGGCAGCACTCTTCTACATATCTGCCAGGGACCTCTTTGGTTGGTGGCTCAGTCTCTTGATGCTACACTGTTGATCTTGTGGGGTTGCCCTCCATTTCAGGGCCTTCAATCTTTCCCATAACTCTTCCATACAGGTCCCCAACCTCTGTCCAAAGTTTGGCTGTGGGTAACTGAATCTGTATCAGTCATTACCTGATAGAACCTCTCAGGGGACAGCAATTCTAGGCCCCTGCTTGAAAGGACAACAAAGCATCACTAATAGTGTCAGGGATCTGTGCTTGCCCATTGGATGAGTCTCAAATTGGACTGGTGGCTGGTCAGCCATTCCTTCAAGCACTACACCATCTTTGTCCCTGCATTTCTTTTAGACAGGAAAATTGTGGGTCAAAAGTTTGGTAGGTGGATTGGTGTCCCCATCCAACCTCTCGGATTCCTGTCTGATTGGAGGTCATCACTTCGGGTTCCATATTACCAGATTTATTTCAATATAACTTTATCTGGTTATTCCAAGTTGCAGTGATTATATTAACATTTGTATCTCTGTTGTGCTTTTTATTGAATCTGTTCATTTTTCAAAGTGATAAATGGTATAGATGTACAAATGAAAAATGTAAACTTAAATATGAATACATATAATAATTTACCACTTTAAACACTTAGTAAAAAAAAGTCTTAAGAAATAGTATCTTTCAGGTATCAAAAATTAGGAAACAGTATTTTGAACCCTGAACGGAAAGTAAAGTAAAGGTAGTCCTGGCATTTTCATTGGATTCCTGCCTGGATCAATTCCTACATCACAAAGCAAGAAAAGGAGAATTTGGAGGCAATCACTTGTGCTTGTCAATTCCATCTGCAATCCTTTCTTGGTGATGGGAACTAGTTATTTCATTATTCCTATCAGGGATACTGAAATGTAAGCATTTTGTACAGGTGATGAGTATGTATTGTCTACTGGCTCTATGGCAGCAAGAATTGCTCTATATAATATATCTAAAGACCAGTGACAATCAAGTAAAATTTCTGAGAACAAATACTGAGCTTTTCAGAAAACAAACCAATGTTTTAACTCCTAAACATAGAATTACTGCTTGAATTTCCAAATTTTGGCCTACCATGGATGTCATACATAGAAATCCATGTATTGTGGCAGCCAAGTATTTCAGCTGAAAAGCCAAAATAAAGCAAAGAAAAAGGTTAAAACAAAGTTGATGAACAGAAAAATCAGATAGTATGCTAATAAAAATTGAGACATAAAATCATAAAATTATATATAATATGTATGTGTGTGCACACGCGCGCATGTGCATGTGTGATTAAAAGAAAAACCCTGCCCTTCATGAAATTAAGGCAAATATGAAAATAGGAATAAAATTGAAGAATTACCACTATAAAACACCCAACATAAAATATAAAGAAAAAATGAAGAAGAAGATGCAGGACAAAATCATGTTCTCTTATGTATATGAATGAAATTACAATGGAGCAAATATTATACAAATATTTGAAGAAAATGTGTAATTGAAAAATATGATTTGAATAATCTAAAACCAGGGTGGAATTGCAGAAGGACAGTTTTACACATGAGCTGCCTAAAAAATAGTAGAGAAGGAGAACTATAAATTCATGATGAGAAGGCACTGGCAGAGGCATTTAAATAACTTTTCTGCAGAGGGACACTGTCTTAAGAAAAGCAAAAGAGAGACAGACTCTAATATGGCTTAATCAGAGTGTATAACCTGCCAAGAGAAGATTCAGGAACAAAGATTTTCGTATGTGAGTAATTAGGAAGACTACGCTATCTCATGAGAGAAATTATAGGAAGAAGACACTCCAATGAAGCATCAGTGGGGAAAGAAAGCACACAAAAATTATTGGAAACCCTGTCAGTTTATTTGAAATTCTACATACAATAAATATATATTTCCCATAACTAGATAATACAATTATCAGAGAAGCAAAATCTTAGAATACTCATCAACGTCATTCATTCAGCTCTTTCACCTGTGAGAACAAGCATTGAATATTCTTCAGACAAAAGGAAAGTCATGCTTGGTAAAACTAGAGTATACCAAATACCAGAGAAGCCAGATTAACAAATATTTGCCAAAATTTAAAAAAAATATGTATTCATTTTTAAAGCACAAAGAGGATTAGTAAGGAGGATTTTGACCATTCAGACAATGGTAGAAATATAAGTCTGATAGTCTCGTTTATTTTTGACGAGCATTGGAATATAATTTAAACACATTTGAGGATACTTATAAAACTGAACATTGGAAATCAGAGTGCAGGAGTGAGGCCACACATAGAGTCAACTGAGTTTAGAAGCATCTCTATGCGTGTTAGCTAGAAAACAATAGTCATTCTGTAAATGTGTGGAAAACAGTTATTCATATCAAAATATATGTTTGCCAGACAACACACTGTGCAAGAAAATGAAATTAGACCATTAATCTAAGTGTATGATAAAATTATAAGTCTTCCAGAAGAAAAGAAGGGAAACTTCCTAATGTTTCAGGGAAGGCATGAATACTTGAATCAGCAAACACACAAAGAAAAACTTCTTGAGAGATACAAAAAGTAAAATAAAATTGCATAAAATAGAATTTCTCCAAAATATACATTAAAGTTATTTTAAAAAGTACATTTTCTGTGCTCGTTTTGTCCCCACTCGGGGCTTTTCCACAATATCCAATATATACAAAGAACTCAAGAAGTTAGACTCCAAAGAAACCAAATAACCCCACCAAAAAATGGGGAACAGAGCTAAACAGAGAATTCTCAACTGAGGAAATTCACAGGGCTGAGAAGCACCTAAAGAAATGCTCAACAT
>CM052700.1:62723827-62791770 GCA_028551405.1 Uromys caudimaculatus | reverse complement strand
AACATGTAATAAAGACACATGCTCCACTATGTTCATAGCAGCCATATTTATAATAGCCAGAAGCTGGAAACAACCCAGATGTCCCTCATCAGAGGAATGGATACAGAAAATTTGGAACATCTACACAATGGACTACTACTCAGCTATTAAAAACAATGACTTCATGAAATTTGCAGGCAAATGGATGGAACTTGAAAATATCATCCTGAGCAAGGTAACTCAGTCACAAAAGAAGGAACATGGTATGTACTCACTGATAAGCAGATATTAGCCCAAAAGTTCAGAATGCCCAAGTTTCACTTTACAGTAACCGCTGGACTGAGAGTGAGGTCCCAGATGGAGGAGTTGGAGAAAGGACTGAAAGTGCTGAGGGAGTTTGTAGTCCCATGGATGGAGCAACAGTGTCAATGGGCCTAACCACCCCACCCCCCGTCGTCCTGGAGTTTGGACCACCAACCAAAGAATACACATCTATGGACACATGGTTCGGACCACTCATGTGGCAGAGGATGGCCTCGTTGGCCATCAGGGAGAGAAGAGGCCCTTGGGCCTGAGGGTGTTAGAGGCCCCAGTAAAGGGGAATGTCAAGGTGGGAATATGGGAATGGGTGGGCGGATGGGTGGGAGGTGGAATTCCCCCATAGAGGCGGGGAGGGGGAGGGGATAGGGGGTTTCCAAAGAGGAGACCCAGAAAAGGGGAAACATTGGAAATGTAAATAAAGTATCAAAAATAAATTAATTAATTAATTTAATAAAAAAGTACATTTTAAGGAAAGAATGCATCCACATGTGGAAACTATATTGGTAAATTGTTTACATGATAAAGGATGCATTGCTAGAATGAATGCACACGCCTAACAGTTAAAGAGCATCTGTATGTGATGCAAAGTCAACAAAACATTTTGGAAAATTGTTGTGACTTCAAAAATGTTTGAATACAAAGAATAAGTAAGCAAATTAAATGTTATAAAAATCCTTATCTTCTAGGACAACAGAAGATAAAAGCACTAAGGTCTTTCTTTCATGGTACACATCCTGAAATGGCTAAATAATAAGCACAGCACCTGCCAGTGACAAATGTGGAGCAATCAGAACTTTCACAGCCTGGTTTTAAAAAGGCAAGAGTTCGCATCTATTCATCAAAATAATTGTCAGTTTCTTATTATGGTCACTATGTGCTTATCAGGAAACTCTGACTCTTTGGTATTTCCCACCAGATAAGAAGAAGGATGTCCACACAAAAGTTTATACTCACTCACAGCAACAGTGTTAAGATAGTGATGAAATACTGGATACAACCAATTGTCCACCAGAAAAGGAATGAATCATCAAAATTCTGTACCGAGAAATTAAATTATTGAATCAGCACTAACAGCAAAGCACTCATGAATACATGGCAATAACGTCAGCAGGTTATGGGAACAATGAAGGTGGAGATGAGTCCAGCTGTCTCAGAAGGATTCACACATTATTGTGTACATGTATACATATCAGTATACATGCATGTGTTTATGAATATGCATGTATGTAAATATTTATATTAGTATTTGTTTATTTACATCAAGATTCAGTTTTATTATATGTATATGTGAAAAATATACATATATCCACATACCACACAAAGACACACACAGTTTTGGAGTTGAACTGTCACTGTCACTATTTAGTCCAGTTTAGCTTTAAACTCTTTATCTACCTCCTAACCTCCTAATGGTTACAATGATACACACCTGGCCTAGGGAGATTTTCTTGCATGCTGCTCATTTTTAATGCTCTCTACAGGTTTTTTTCTCATAGATATGTACCTTGTGGGTACTGAAGGAGGGGTGGTCTGTATATAACAAGAGAAGGCATATTTATGTGTTGTCTTAACAATAGGCAGATACCATGATCAGATATTGGGGGCAGGGGAAATGGATTGAGACCCTGAGGGCCAGCAGAAAGAATGGAAACCCCTGAAGGTAAGAGGTGGGGGGCACTATAGAAAGTATCAGAAACTTGGGAGGTAAGAGACTCTCAGGACCCAAAAGGAGAGACCTTAGATGAGATGCACAACAAGGGTGAGAGGGAACTTGTAGAGTCAACCACCGGCAGAAAGACAGTTCGTTCATCAAGTAAAGGGAGGGAGTTGCTATCCCACAGTCAAAAACTCTGACCCAGAATTGTTCCTGTCTAAAAGAACTGCAGGGACAAAAATGGAGAAGAGACTGAGGGGAAGGAGTTACAGTAACAGGCCCAAATTGGGATCCAGCTCAAGGAGAGGCTCTAAGGCCTGACACTATTACTAATGCTGCGATGTACTTATGGCATGGCTGCCGTCTGAGAGGCCCAACAAACAGCTGAAAGAGCCAAATGCAGATACTTATACCCAACCAATTGACAGAAGCTGGGACCCCTGTGGTAGAATTAGGAAAAAGCTGGAAGAAGCTGAGGAGGAGGGCGACTCTATAGGAAGACCAGCAGTCTCAATTAACCTGGACCCAGGAGATCTCTCAGACACTGAGCCATCAACCAGACAGCATACACCAGCTGATATGAGGCCCACAACACATATACAGCAGAGGACTGCCTGCTGTGGCCTCAGTGAGAGAAGATGCACCTTTACCTTGGAGAGACTTGAGACCCTAGGGAATGGGTAGGTTTGGTGGGGTGAGGGTGGGGTGATGGAGACAACCTCCTGGAGACTTGGGAGGAGGGATGGGGTGAGGAACAGTCAGAGGGTGGACTGGGAAGGGGATAAAATCTGAAATGTAAAAAAGAAGAATAAAGATTTAAGGGGGGGTGTAGGTAGATAACAGGGTCCTCCTAAGACGTTCGCATTGCTTGTTACTCAAAAACAATTTTATGTAAGGCGATAAATGCTAAAATACTTATTAGATGATAGCATACTCAGGAATGAGTATTTATTTTTTGTCTTTCATATATTAAAGCTGATAAACTATGTATAGCAGATATGGAAAATTAATTCCGAAATGAAAGATAAAGAAAAAATAATGTGCACTCCTATATAGTGCTTTTCCCTTCTGTAGGTTCAGAGAACAGATACCAGAGTTATTTCTATAGTTTAGGCTATTTATCAACGGTTCCTTAATTTAACAAATGTATGAAATACTGAGCCCTCAGAACATCATGAAAAGTCACAAAATTTGGAATAAGAATAAATATATTTCCATTTAATTACTTAATTGTAGATTGCAGCTTCTAATAATCTTTCCATCCATCAGTGTAGAGTATGCTGTATTTGAATTATATCTTAATGCATACTTTGAATAAGTTTGAGTGTTTTTCTACAAAACCTTAATAGTTTAATCTTCAATATCCAGAGTATATGTACATTAATAAGAGGAGGTTGATACATCTTTAGGTGTAATTTTCTGGCTGTAACATTGTATTCTAAGAGATCATAAAGTGTCTTAGTGAAGTGAACAAGCTTTTAGGCTCATTAAGAGCTCATAATGAATTTGCTTCCTTCAGGTGACATCCTTGCACATTGATTAAGGACACTGCACAAATGACAGGGATGCCATTAGATGGCTGGGAAGGTTATTTAAAGAATGCCCAACCTAACAACACTCCGTGAGCAGCATTTAATTGGACAAGTTGCTTAAACAGGGATTTTTTTGTTGTTGTTCTTGTCACCCCAAGTGGAGAGGTGACTTACCATCTTTATTAGTATATTGAGTGTATGTGAAAGAAAATATTTTAGGGTGAATAGATCTCAATATATGAATGTTTATAATTTCTGAAAGTAACCTAGATTGCTAGGAAACACTTTATATTATTTTTATGTGACTTATTACTTTTCAGAGACTTTAAAAAATCACATTGTCTCTATCCTTTGCTATTGTTGTTCAATGTATACTCATAAATGAGCGAGGTCACACAGCACTCATCCAAGAAAATGAAGACTGGCCACAGTGTCTTTTGAGGAAACAATATGTAATGCGAGTCAACAGTTCAACACATGAGGACAGACTTCATTCTTTATCAGCTTTCCATACAGGGATCCTGTGAAGTATGGAGCTGATAGTCCCATGATATGGATTCTGGCATAGTCAATAGTTGTATCTCCTTATTGCCTACAAAACTACTCTTTGGTCTCACTGACCAGTAGAATGCCTATGATAGTGTTCTTCGAATACTGAAAAAACAGTCTACTGTTCTGCAGGGTTACAGATGTTCAAAATAAATGTGTAATAGACTGTAGCATGTGACCTTCAACCACTATTAATGTGTCGAAAGCGAGTCAATGTGCTCAGGATATGCTACCGGAGTAATCTGAGAGGAACCATCTTCTTCCTGACCACTTTGTATTCCACAATTTTATTTTGTGTTTGTTTGGTTCAACCCCAAGTACGAAGCTCAACTTATCCTTATTATTGATTTTAATTAATTATGTGTTCTATTACTTTTTCATTGACAGCATGTTTTCTTCGGACCTAACTACTTAGTAAAAAATTTTCTTCATTTCATCTTTACAAAAGCAAATGTCTACAGGTGTGGCAAGAGATTGAATGTAGAATAAAGCCTCCTCAGCTTTATTCGTTCCAAAATATATAAATATTCTGTTGATACTATATGTATATTAGTGAATTAAATAATTCCACTGATCTAATAACACTTAAAGCATAATATGTGTGATGTGGATATAAATAACCCTAGGATGCATTTAAAATTTTCTATTCATATGTCATAATATTTAAGGAGCAAAAACTCCTTTCAAATTTGTTAAGGGACAGAGATTGGAGAGAGCGGCTATAAAACAGTGTATTCTAGAAAAGAAAGGAGGACTAGTGGATTCATAAATTCACAGCATCCTTCAATACATCAAGACCTGCACAAGACCAAGCCAGTCAAAATTTAAGCAAGTGTGTGAGAGGTACTCGTGAGACCCGAATAAATAGCAAAGAGAGTTGTGAGAACTGTGTTGAAGGTGTCAAAGACAAATTCTCTCATGTGACCTGTTTACATTTATATGCATGGGTGTTTTCCCGGCTTGCATGTTGGTGCACCATGTGTGTGTCTGGTGCCAGTGGAGGCCATTAGTTCCCTTGGAACTAAAATTACACATGCTTATCAGCGACTGTGTTCATTCTGTGAATCAAAACCAGGTCCTTTAGAAGGACAGCCAGTGCCCTAAACTTTTGACCCATATCTCTAGATTGAAAATAATCAAATCATTTAACACAAAATATTAAAGGCATTTCTAATAGTATTTTATCACTTATTAATGCCAAAAATGCCAGGAAGACTTAGAGGTTTATAATATTCAATGTCTCAAAAGTTACTATGGAAGAATCGTGATTTCCAGGGTGACAAGTGATTTGGTGCTCTATTGAGAATTAGTATCTGTAATATGAAAGAATCTGGAATGTAGTTCAGTTACCAGTCACCTTCCTAGGAATCACAATGCTCTGAGTTTGATCCTCAACAATACATAAAATGGCAGGAAGACTAGAGGTGGAGTATGTCCTTACAAATATTGAGCTACAGGCCAGCATGTTCTGGGAAACAAAAGACTACAGCAAACAACAGAGAAAACAAAGAAGAAATAAATATGATACTGGCTCAGGATTACAGATTCAACACAGTATATGAGAATTTTCATAAGAGCAGCCTGAATCCTAATGTAGAGTATTAAAATTGTTTCATAAAGGAAAGTATATGAAAAAGTTATTATTTGTAGCAGTATTCCATAGTATGAACAGTTGCTTTTGCTGCAGAATCTCTTTAGGTGTATCTGGAAACACATATTATTAGCTTGTGACCCCCTCTGTCTTTATATGTATGTATGTATGTATGTGTGTGTGTGTGTGTGTGTGTGTGTGTGTGTATATATATATATATATATATATATATATATAATCTACTTTATGGTTTTATGAAACATTAGAGGTTTTATATATTATATTATAAAGCATATATTATTTTAGGGAAATATATATTAGAAACTATTATAATAGTTTGTGGAATTCCACCAAATTGGCAAAGGTAGAAAATCTGTATTTTCATTGTTGTTGATAGGGACAAAAAAGAAGAAAGTAGCTAGAAGAATCCATTTTTCATTTGTCTAAGAGTTATATTTACACAGTAAACGAAATTTGTTAATTATCAAACTAATTATGATAGATTTGAGAAGTTACTGTAGAAATGATTATCCAAATTCAATAAATTGAATAAAAACTGAACAAATTCAATATTTGTTAACTTTTTTGGTTTTGCTCTTTTGTACTTTATTCACAGATTTTATCCAATAAATGACCAGGAAAAAAGTTTAGTTTACCTGTTATTCTGATACTTGATTTAAAACGAGCATTATTAAGTCGATTTTCTGTCTTACAACACATAACTTGAATTAGGTGTGATTTAGTATGATTTTCCACGGCAACTCAAACTCTGTATATTTCTGCTTCATTTCTGCCATAGAGCTGCAATCTCGAAGGTTCCTTTGTGATTACAGAGAGGGTAGAAAGCCAGTGTCTGTCATTCAGAAGACCACGGAGAGAAAAGTAAGGGAAGAATTAGAGCCCGTGTCTCTGCTTAGCATGTGCTTCCTCCAGATCCCACCCCTTTCTGTGTGGGTCTCATTAGTCTGAACACAGCCAGAGGTGATTCCCTGCTGTTATCGTGGCTCAGAAACACTCTTAGCCTGACTTCCATTGCTCTTAAATAATTTTTTGATTCTGTAATTAAAGAATGAAGTAAATGTTATTGAGAGGCAACAGCCATGTGTTGTAATAATTTAGTATAAAATCTAATATAGAAATGGAGGGTTTGCTATGATTTCTATGTTTGTGTCTGTCCAAAATTAATTTCAAGGAAATTCAACCCTAATACTGTAGTACTGAGAGGTAGAGAACTTAAAATCCTCATAAGCCCTAAGTAATGTTTGCTATTCTTCTGTGTGTGGGTGGAGGATCATTCTGCTATCTTGGAATCAGGGAAGCCCCCAGGTTAGAAAATGAATCTGCTGACACCTAAGACAAGGTCTTACCAAACTTAAGCCTTGTAAGAAATACATTCACAGCAACCTTTGGACTGAGCCTGAGGTCCCAGATGGAGGAGTTGGAGAAGGGACTGAAGGAGCTGAGGGAGTTTGCAGCCCCATGGAGGGAGCAACAGTGTTAACTGGCCTGACCCCCTGTGCTCCCAGAGATTGGACCACCAACCAAAGAGTACACATGGAGGGACCCATGGTTTGGACCACATATGTGGCAGAGGAGGGCCTTGTTGGCCCTCAGGGGGAGGAGAGACCCTTGGGCCTGAGGGTGTTAGATGCCCCAGAATGCCAGGGAGGGAAGATGGGAGTGGGTGGGTGGGTGGATGGGGGAATACCCTCATAGAGGCAGGGGGAGAGGGGAGGGGATAGGGAGTTTCCAAAGGGGAGAACTGGAAAGGGGGAAGCATTTGAAATGTAAATAAAGTATCAAAAAATTTTAAAAAATAAAAAATCTCTCTCTCTCTCTCTCTCTCTCTCTCTCTCTCTCTGTGTGTGTGTGTGTGTGTGTGTGTGTGTGTGTGTTTTCGTATGGTTATTGTAGTAAGAGAAAAATTTTGAAATTATATGAACACTTCCATGGGAAGTGACATATTTTGATTACAGAAAGTAAATAATAATTGGCCAGTTCACAATCAATTAGAAAGAGAAGAAAATATCAGAGCAGAGAAATGCATACTGTATGTATGAAAATCTCAAATGATGATCTTTTATGAGGCTCATTTTTCAGTGACTTTGCCCAGATAAAATAAAAAATCCACAAGTGTGTTTCTAAACAACTGCCTCTTGCATGGTAATTAAGGTTATAATTATATAAGCTGGGCAAGGCAAGATACCACTTTTTTGTTAGGCGGCATTTTAAATCCCATGTGCTGAAATCAAGATATATTAGGCTAGAATTGTGCAATGTTCTATTCACACATATGCCAGGTTTTGAAAGGAATCTTGAACCACACAAGTCAAAACTATTTTCCCATATATCAATTCCACTTCTAAATTTCAGGTTAATTCATATAACAAATAAATATACAACCCAGGTAAGCAAACACAAGTAACATTAATCAAGATAAAAGTGTTAGAGTTCAATGAATCTATATATTTGTTAGTTGCAGAAGAGAGGAAAGATTTAATAGCTTTTGAGCACAAACTGCCTCCATGTTGTTGTATTGGTTCTTTTCCCATAGCTATTACAAAATTCCTAACCTAAGCAACTTAATGAAGAGTTTATTTTGACTTCCAGTTTAAGGATGCAGTGAATCCTGGTGGGGACAGGTGCCTTCAGGCCCTTCAAGCAGCTGATTATATTAAACCTGTCTTCAAGAAGTAGAGTGATGAATGTTGTTGCCGAGCTAACCCTTCTTTTTATTCAGTCTGTAACCGCAGAAGATGCAGAGTGGGTTTTTCTATCTCAACTAACTCAAAGTAGGAAATTTCTCACATACAAAAAACGAGGACTGTCATTTTGGAGATTCTAGATCCTGTCAAATTGGTACTTGCTACTATAATTGTTGATATTTCTACACTCAGAAAGTTCGTATTACTTCAGGCAGTGAACATGATGGGGTTATTTAAATCTTTATGATAACTAGTTGAGATGCAGGTATCACTCATTCCTACTGTATTACCTTGTGATGCTGACAAAACATTTTCTTCAGGGTCTCTCAACCAACCTCAGCAACCCTGTGAAAAATTCAAGTTCAGTAGCCTAATTATTATATTCATTAGTGGAGGGATGTCAAAGTTCAAGGGGTGTATTCCAGCAGGATGTGAATCTACCATGGGCGGGTTTTACTTTAAGATTTCATATTAATTAAAGTAGTTCAGTAGTTCAGTCCTTGTCAATGTCTAGACAACTTTAATTCAGACATAGGTGTTCAAAAAATATAAAAACAGTACACAAAGCCACCTACTTATGACTGGTGAGGTTATGGATTCTAAAGGAAAACCTTCTTCAGTCTCTTTCTTAAACCAGTATAATTTGTAAATGTCTTTAATATTCATTTATCCATAGATAGCTATACCTCTTACCCTTCAGCAAAGAAACTTGTTTTTACAGTATACAGAAGCCATCACATAAATCTATTACTAGTCAAAATAAAAAACTAAGTTACCTCAGAGAAGCCAACCTCAGTTGTATCTACATCTATATATACAATCCTTATAACTAAGGTTCAGGGAATATCATTGACAAGAATGTTAATATCAACTACCAATTTTCTAAGTTCTGGAATCTCCAAGAAGATACTCCCCATGTTTTGTCTCTGAGAAATTTCCTACCTTGAGTTAATTGAGATAGGAGACCCATCCTCTATGGTCTATGGTTCAAGAAAACCAAAACATCTGTTGTGTCATAGTGTCTTCTATATATGACGACAAAGAAGCAGCATTAGGACAGTTCAACTGCATGGCTACATAAATAAAGCTTACACAATGCCAGTGCTGATAGAAATATCATATATCCCTTCCCCTAGATGAAGAGTGATAGGTCTTCTATCCAACTTTCTTAATCTTTCTTACTGTCTATAAGATGGTAATATCTTATAGATGGTAAGAAAGTGAGATTCGATAGTTCCAGGGACAAGTACCTGTTGTTATTTAATCCCAAGAAAACACTCCTAAACATATATACATATAAACATATGAAGAACACTAAACAGACTCAGCATGCTACAGGTATATTGTAATATGTAATGTTATATGTAAAAATTAAAGAAGAGGTAATGAAATTCAGAGTGGAGCTATGGAGAAAATATATATGGAGTAGGATGGTAGAGATATTGTAAATACAGTATTTGTGTATAAAATTTATTTAAAATTTATTATTTTATTTTTCTTTATATTTTATTATTTTTAATAATTCATTTATTATCATTTATTATTTATTTATTAATTATTTTATTTATTTACTTCCTAAACATTAGCCCCCAGTCCCACTCCCAGAGTTCTTTCCCCCATCTCCCTTCCCCTTTGGATCTGAGAGGGTGCCCCTTGGCAGTCATCCCCTCTCCTGAGGACATCAAGTCTCTATAGGATTAGGTACATGGTCTCTCACTGAGACCAAACAATGCTATTTTCTGCTACATGTGTGTCAGGGCACTAGGAGCAGCCCATGTATGCTCTTTGTTGGTTGCTTATTATCTGGGAGCTCCTAGCATTCCAGGTTAGACACTGTTGATCTTCCTATGTGGTTTCTATCCCCTTCAGTTCCTTCATTCCTTCTCCCCACTCTTTCATAAGTGTCCCTGAAATCAGTCCAGGGCTTGTCTATGAGTATCTGTGTCTGTCTCAGTCAGCTGCTGGTCGAGCCTCTCAGAAGATAGTCATGCTAGGTTCCTGTCTGGAAGCAAAACATAGCATCAGTGATAGCGTCAGGGTTTTGTGCCCACCCATGAGATGGATCCCAAGTTGGGCTAGTCAATGGTCGGCCATTTATTCAGCCTCTACTTCATTTTTGTCCCTGCATTTCTTTTAGATGGGAACAGTGTTGGGAGGAAAATTTTAAAGATGGATTAGTGTTCCCATCCCTCCAATGGAGGCTCTGTCTAAACACTAGAAGTGGTCTCTTCAGGTTCTATATCTAATTGTTAAGTATTTTGGCTAAGGTAACCAACATTGATTCTTGGGAGCCTTTCCCATCCCATGTCCCTGGGACTTTCTACAGGTTCCCCCTTCCCTCCACCCCTAAAAACTGCATATTTATTATTTATTATATGTAATAATAAATAAGTTTATTATTATAAATTAAAAGCTTGGTCCAGTCATTAGCATTAGTGATTCATCATTTTATAGTTACTTCATATAGTAAAGTTTTGTTGATTAAAAATAAGCTGTTCTGAAAAGGTATTTTTAATATCTCACTAAATATCTTGACAATCACTTCCCTCTTTTCTTCACATAGATTCAAAAATGTATTCGCTTCTTTGATATGAATTTTATTGCCACACACATTTTTATCTCATATTAATTCAGAGTTTAAAGAGTAATGAACAATTCTGGCTTAATCGTGTTTACATTATTCCTATTACCTATGAGTTTTAAAATAGCAATATGGAAGTCTGTACCTTCAAACACATTAAACACTATTTGTTTAGAGTCAATATTATCTCTGGATTCTAAACTTTAAAAGTAATCAGCAGATTCATGATAAAATGGACTCAGACATTCACAGTTAACTGTGGAATGTGTTAGAAGTTGATGTATTTGTCAACACCATTAGACTTGGAAGGAATCTAAGTGTTATCTAATTAAGTTTTCTTGTTATAAGGATGGACTGCCTTTCCAACCCTTTACAGAGTTTTTACTAATTTTCACAGACTCAGTAAAGCCATTTGCAAGCCAGAGGGAAAACATAAATACCCTCACATGTCTGTTAAGCAATTCAAGAGTAAAAGGACCAGTGTTAAGACACGTAATGAAAATGCAATCATATATATTCAGAAAGACAAGAAATATCTGGAAAACAACATTTCTTGTTTGTGGCCTTAAGCTGAGTGTGGCACACAGACATTTTTCATTTTAAAACTGAGTAGGTAATCATAGCTGTGCCCTATACAACACTTCAGAGACTCTTGAAAGGCTGTCATAGTTTTCAGGTTAGGCTTCCAGAAAGAAATGTCTCCTTCCACCTCATTGACTTCCTTATTCAAAGAATTCTCACTTAAGCAACCATCATATGCTGGTCCTCTGTCAAGTATTAGAGACAGAGATAGCTATGGGGCAGAAGTTGCCTAAAATAAGTCAAAAGTTATGGGGAGAAAAATTAAACTGAGATCTCAGAGAACTACAAAAACATATTACAGTTCAGTGGGACTTTGTTGATCACCATTGCAGAACAAACAGACAGATATGGAGCTGAGGTTTCTGCTTTGACGTTACTAATAGGAAATGTCATGTGTGAACACAATATGTCAGTGAGGAGAAAAAGGCTTATAGAATTTTTTGGACAATTTCATGAGCTAGCCTAAATAAACTCCCAAGTAAGTAATGATGTAAAAGACACACAACCTTGAAAAGCCAAATGCATAACAGTCAGGGAATTGTGAGATTTCTCCTGTAAAAATGAGAAGAAAAGCAGGACAAAGCAGGGCCCTGAAGACTGTAAAGATAGAACTAGCTATTGTGCTAAATTTGTTTGCAAAGAATGCCTATATCAAATTTTCTGAGGAACCACCAGACTGAATTCCAGAGTGGCTGTACCAGCTTACAAGCCCACTAACAATGGAGGAGTGTTCCTCTTTCTCCACATCCTTGCCAGCATGTGCTGTCACCTGAGTTTTTGAACTTAACCATTCTGACTGGTGTGAGGTGGAGTCTCAGGGTTGATTTGATTTGCATTTCCCTGATGACTAAGGATGCTGAAAATTTATTTAGGTGCTTCTCAGTCCTACAAGTTTCCTCAGCTGTGAACTCTCTGTTTAGCTCTGTTCCCCATTTTTAATAGGGTTATTTGGTTCTCTGGAGTCTAACTTCTTGAGTTCTTTGTATATATTGAATATTAGCCCTCCATCGGTTGTAGGATTGGTAAAGATCTTTTCCCAATCTGTTGGTTGCCGTTTTGTCCTATTAACAGTGTTCTTTGCCTTACAGAAGTCTGAGGACCCAGCTATATCACTCCTGAGCATACACAAAAGATACTCCAACATATAACAAAGACACATGCTTCACTATGTTCATAGCAGTCTTATTTATAATAGCCAGCAACGGGAAAGAACCCAGATGTCCTTCAACAGAGGAATGGATACAGAAAATGTGGGTGGTACATTTATACAATGGAATACTACTCAGCTATTAAAAACAATGGCTTCATGAAATTCATAGGCAAATGGATGGAACTAGAAAATATCCTGAGTGAGGTAACCCAGTCACAAAATAACACACATTGTATGTACTCACTGATAAGTGGGTATTTGCCCAAAAGCTCAGAATATCCAAGATACAATTCACAGACCACATGAAGTTCAAGAAGAAGGAAGACCAACGTGTGGATGTTTCTGTTCTTCTTAGAAGGGGGAAGAAAATACTCATGGGAGGAAATATGGAGACAGAGTGTTGAGCAGAGACTTAAGGAAAGGCCATCTAGAGATTGCTCCACCTGAGGATTCATCCCATATACAGTTACCAAACTCAGACACCATTGTGGATGCCAAGAAGTGTATGCTGACAGGAGCCTGATATAGCTGTCTACTGAGAGGGTCTGCAAGAGCCTGACAAATACATAGGCCGATGCTCACAGCCAACCATTGGACTGAACACCTGAACACGTGTTACCCAATGGAAGAGTTAGAGAAAGGACTGAAGAAGCTGAAGGGATTTTCAACCCCATAGGAAGAACAATATCAACCAACCAGAGCCCCTAGAGCTCCCAGGGACTAATCCTCCAACCAAAGAGCACATATGGAGAGATCATGACTCCTGTAGCATATGCAGCAGAGGATGGCCTTGTAGGGCATCAATGGGAGAAGAGACTCTTGGCCCTGTGATGGCTTGATACCCCAGTGTAGGGGAATCACAGGGCGGGGAGGCGATACTGGGTGGGTCGGCCGGTGGGTGAGGGAACACCCACCCTCATAGAAGCAGGGAGAAGGGGGATGAGATAAAATGTTTCCTGGGAGGGGGGCTGGGAAAGGGGAAACATCTGAAATATAAGTAAATAAAATATCTAATAAAAAAAAGGAATACCAATCTTTATAGTTCAGGCTTGAAGCTAATGGATTTTCAGGGCTTTAGATGATTAAGGTCATGGTTGTTGAATCCTATGTCTTCTAATAATAAACTCCCTTAATATCCAACTCAAAATATCCAGAGAACAGTGTTGTGTTCGTTTGTTTTTCATTGTTTTTTACTAATTTTGGTGGGGTATCATGGTGGGATTGAAAATTTTTTAATCTTGGTTTGAATACTGTTTTAAAAATCTTCGAATTTGGCAATATTCTGGAAATGAGCTTGTAGCCAAGTAAACTTTAGTCTGAATTTTCAAGGGAATTATTTGTGAAAGATTAAAGGAATATGCTGAAATTTTCTCTAGTATTAGAAGTAATATTCTATAATGAAAGCTCCTTAGCAATCCTGCATCAGCATTCCCAAATACTCAGAAAGCTAAATGCTATAGCTAAAACTTTTCTATACAAACTACATCAAGTTATTTCTTGGGCTTTGGAAAACAGTTTGAAGAAGGATATATTTTTAAAAAGCCACAGAGAAACCCTGTCTTGAAAAACCAAATAAATAAATAAATAAATAAATAAATAAATAAAAATAAAAAATAAAAAAAGCAATTTTCAAAACAAAGGAGTTCAGAATTTATTCCATGTTTCTCCAAAGCTCTTACATTTAAATCTGTTTCAGTGTTAACATTGAATCCAGATAGCACCACAAATTATTTTTGATCCTAGAAAAACTTAAGACGTTACCTTAAGAAGGCACAATAACAGGACCTTTAAAGACTAAGGGTCTCCACACTTTCCATTAAACAATACAACTCACTGAAATCTTAAGAGCATGTCTCTTGACAGTCCATTGTTAAGCATTTATTGACACAATATTATAATTCTTTTTGAATTTCCTCCTAAGTATTTTGATAATATTCACTCCTTTACCTCCCACAGTTATTTCTGGATCTCTTTTCTAAATACCTACATTTTCCCATTTTTCATGTTTTTGTTGTTGTTAATGACCCACCCAGTTCATTTTCTGCTGCTGATTAGTCATAAATCACTCACAGTAAAATCTACAGCCTATCTCCCTCCCCTAAAAGCCTCCATCTGTTCATAGCTCCTCAGGGATGAGGACTTATGAGTCCTTCCTCTCCTCATAAATGTTATGGTCTTCTGCCATATTTACAAAACAAGATGTGGTTTTTCCTTATGTGGAATGGGTCTTAAGTACAATCAAAATATGACTGGTTGTTACTATGACATCTGATCTACTATGGCGCCCATGGACTTATCTTGCCACAGTGGTCATTATTGTAGTTCACAGGATTAACCACAGTTGAGTAATACTTTTATCCCCATCAGCTATAGGACGTGACCAAGCCTCTGCTGGAAAGGTTCAAGAGTGTAATACAGACTACACTCTTTATGACAAGGACTGAATGGTTGGGTCCCCGCATGGCAATGACTTACAGAGATATTCATGAAGAATCTCCTGAGCTTTCCTGAGGAAATACTTGGTTTACTTTTGCCTTGTGTTTGCATTCTTGGCTTTGCTATTGGAAGTCTTTACATTTACTTTGTTTGTGGCAGATATTTCCCCAGAATCAGAAAAAGGAAGCTCAGACTATGATTTATTCTTGTTTGTCTCTGTTGGAGTAGAATAGATCACTAGTCCTCTGTTAGTTCTTGACAGTGATGTGGTTGAGTCAACACAATGCCCTGGCCTGAGTAAAAAGTCCTGGTCTGAGTATGTCTACATGTTCTCTTTTGTTGGGAGCTTAATTCTAATTACAATTTGCCTACCAATCTGTTCCAAAAAACAGCTAGATGACTATCCAAAAGTTAGAAAAGCCTTGCTTGATCATTGGTCCCAAGACCTAATGGGAACATTCAGAGGTGAGCCAAGCAAGTATGAGGAACTGACTCAGATTACGAATTTGCTGAGATCTCTTGGCATTAGATTAGTTAGATTTCTTGATTAAGATATGGGGAGATGCTTGATGACAATAATTTAATCAAAATTTCTTGTGTATGTCATCTATCATCTGTGTTTACTGTAACTGCAATTGCTATCAACCCTGGTCACTTGTTTATCTACCAGTATGCTGGGATAGATATTACCTGCTTGCTGAAGGCATGTTTCATCTTTCTTGATACAGCTCATGGGTTATCAGGAAACCAGAGAGATTGAGGAGGGGAAGAAAGGGAAAAAGTACCGTATGCATATTATTGTTACATATAGGAAATTCTTAAAAGAGATTGTACATAAGAACATGAGAAAATGTAAAAACTTTTCAGCTGTGAAGAAAAATAGATGTATAAATAAAAGTGGCCTAGTTGTCTCAGTACCAGATTTTGTGAACGGCACCTCTTAAACCGAGTCTTCCTTTACCTGTTCCACACATCCTCCTTTGGGTTTTGAACCCCTCCTGGACTACACCCCGCCAAGTCACTAATAATCTTTTAGTTCTGTGAAAGATATCCAGCAGCAAGGAAGCTTCCCAATCAGTAACAACCTTATTTCCCCATGTCCTTTGAAGAGAGTGCATATGCCTGCATGATTAATCTTACTCCCAAGTAAGCAACCAGGAACAGTGGTGATAACTTTTATTATTTGGGTATTTCCAAGACATCCTTAAAAAAAACCTCAAGGTGAATTATTTTAAGTCTTGCACTGGAATTTTATATGAACACCACACACATAAATGAGAGAGAGCAAGAGAGGGGTTGTGGGCAGGGGTAAGAGAGAAAGGGAGGGAAAGACTGACAGAGACAGACAGGCAGAGAGAGAGAGAAAGAAAGGTAATAAAATATAAGGTTTCTTTGTGGTTTCCCCAAACTTTGTTCCCTGAAATCTCTCCTCTGCCCTACCTTACCATCTCTTCCCTGCAGAACCTGCTTTCTCAGAATTGTCTTTTCCCCTTCATTTTACTGTGTTCATCTATCTCCACTCATTTCATATCTTGTTCATTCTTCAATTCCTTTTAATAAAAATCTAATTCTTCACATCCTTTGAATAAAATCTAGATTTTAATAATTAAATTTTCTTTTCTTCTGAATACCATGCCATGTTTACCATTTCAACTTTCTGGAAGATTGACATTTGTAATCAGGAATGCACATGAAACGGTGAAATATGAGGACCCTTTGCCATCCCCGTTCTTGCCAGGCTTGAGCCAGTACCAGGAAGAATCATCAATGTACTCTGTAATCCCCACTGAAATCAGGCTCATTGCCTTTAGTCTTCCTTGTTGACCACAGACATCTATGTCCCCATTCTCACTTCCCTGATTTGTGTAACCTCCCTTTGACTCGGGTCAATTCTTCTGTGAAGTCCTGACATCAGTTCATATTACTTCTTTAAGGGGGCATATTCAACCACCAATGCAATTTCCTTCCAGATTGTTAAATCATTTGCCTTTCATTTGAATTCTTTTCTCTGCTTTAAACGCATGTCTGATCTGAAGTCCAAAACAAATAAAATCAGCAAACCAAGAATGAAGCAAGCAAGCATCAACAAGAAACTTTAGACTACAGACCTCTTCATTTGTTTTCAATGGCCTGAAACCAAAATGGGCCAGCTTTTGTGTTTCTTCTTTGGCGTACTCTCATTCACAGCTAATTCAGCAGTCTGCCTTGGGCAGTTTATCAAAACTTTTCGTTAACATTTTCCTACTTTGAGTATTTTCATTTTGGTCCTCAAGCACTAATATTAAGAACCTTACATTTTTCTCCCCAAATCCACCTTTATCTATTGTCTTGCATGGAACTATAAATATTACACAACACAGGGATTCTTTCTAAAAATAAATACATTTAAACAAATTTCTTATTTTATCAAAGTGATGACAGAATAACCATGAGACCCTGTGCATGCCTGTTCAGCTGAGTTCAAAAACAGAGTAAAATTACTGCATCAGAAGGAGTAATGTCAAAGGGCTCAAACACAAATGTTACGTCCAGACAGAGCAATCTAGAGCAAATGATTGATATTAGCTCCTTCAACAAGTAGCATTTTTCCACTATTAAATTAAATATAAATCCAGCCCATTTTTCTGAGAATAAAATGATGGAGAATATTAAACAGACCAACATCTGTGGCACAGTTTAAGTTCCTGTTCTGGCTTCTGAGTGCTGTGAAGAAGTGATATCTCATAAGTATAACTAGGCTGGAAGTGATCTCTGTGTAGGAAATTATATTTGTCTTGTAATAACAGAAAACTGCAGCTCTGTCTCCTGAACTCTTTTTGTTTTTTTATTAAAATACAGAATAATGCAGATTGCTAGAAAGCTGTCCTTTCAGAATTTACAAACATAGTCAATATTCTAAGAGGTTTTATAACACCAATGTCCTTATCATGTCTGCCTTCGGAATATATGTAGTGTTCTCTGGCTTTCATTTATTTCCAGTTTAAACTTCAATAATTTTATTTTATTCCCTTCTCCAATTCCTCTCAGATTCTTCTCACATTCCATCTCATCCACATCTATTTCCTTTCTTTCTCTCTCTCTTTAGAAAGCAAGCAAGCAAGCAAAGAAACCAAACATAACTATCGAGAATAATAAAGTTAAAATACATGAGAAACACACACAGAGACATATATAAAAATCTACAAAATACAAAATAGCAAACCACAATATACATGAAAAAGAACAGTAAGACAGAAATGCCCAAACAAACCAATATGAGAAAAAAAAGAAACAAAAACAAATCAAAGAAAATTAAAACCTACTCCCCCCCCCCAAAAGACATTTAGTTAGTTTCGTGTTGGCCATCTACTGTTAGGTATGCAGGCTCCCCTTATTACGTACTGTGAGTGAGAAGGGTGAAGCCAAAATATTTGTGGGGGTGGAGTCAGAGATACATTTTACTGGAGAACTGAATGCATTGGTTTTATTTCCATATGTTTGATAGCTTAATAAACATATACAATATATTTTGGTCATATACATCCTCATTTTCATCTCCAACTGCTCCTCTGAGACTCCATTGTAGAAAACTAAGTTTTCCTTTACAGGTAATTTTAATATTTTTTCTTATTATCTGCACATATCCTCATCCTCCTCTTCCCTTTCCTTTCCTTCTTGATTTCTCCCCTTTGTTCTCTAGACAGTTTTACTTTTTCTTTCACTGAAATCATACTAGTAAAAACACCAAGACATGTGAAACTTGATGGAAATCAAAGTCAATAGGGAAGAGGTCTATCTAAATAAGATTGTGGCCTTTTCCTCAGCCTCCTTTGCTAATAGTGGTGATAATGATAGTGACTGCAAGAACTAAGCTTGTCAGAGGAAGTGGTAAAACCATGGTGGACCAAACTACTGCATGCAGCTTCATGTATCCTATAAAGATCCCACAGAATTTTTTTGATCAGTCTTTATTGGGGCCCATTTCTCTTCCCTTCTTCCTTGAGCTCTTTATCTTACCATCAGCTCTTTGAGCAATATATCTATGGCTAATCTTTCCATAAACTACACAGTTTTTAAAATTGAAGATGTAAGCAGCTTAAAAGCAAGACCGTGACAACACCTACAAAAAAAAAATGATACGCAAACTAAGTTCCTGCCACTGCTAATTTTTAATGTAAGTGCAAAGAGGAAATCAGTCCATATTTTTTTGACATCTGAAATTACCATCATATGCATAATTAATTTGTTTTCATTTTGTTTCTCTGTCTTGTGGGATTAGGCTACGATTTTCACGCTTTCTTTCATATATGCAAAGCACAACAAATTAGAGAACATTTCATTAGGCACTCTTCAATGTTACCACATTGCTAACAAGACCTGTGATTGTTCCAAGCTCTTGTTTCAAACTCCCATCTATCAGGATGGGAGTTTGGTCTGGGTCAAAATCTTAAGTAATAAATTCTTCTATGTCTTCAATTTGTAGAGTCGTAGGGACTTCTGGTATGTATGAGAATGCATATCTTAAGGTGTGTATTTTCCTCTACATCTACAGGGTCTGACAACAGCAGTGGAACATGCTCTCCAATAGCTCCAACACTGGGGATTTCGTTTTCAGAAATGTTATTAATTTATTGAGTGTTTGCACAATTTTCTTATTCTACTTAACATTAGAATTTAAAAAACAGTGTCATGATCCTTTCCTAAACCTGTAGTTTTTCTTTTTTTTTTTTTTTGTTTAATTTTTTGACAGTTCTTCAACCCATTCCTCCTCCCCCAAGCCAAGAAGATGTTCTCACACCCCTATACTATTTTATTTTGTTTTTTAGATGTTTAAATGTATTTTATTCTATGTAAAGGCTACCTTAATTAAAATAATTAATTTAATTTAAAAATCTTGCCACTTTTTAAACTATTATTCTAGCTGGTTGCACTCATTTTTTTTATTGGTTATTTTATTTATTTACATTTCAGATGTTATCCCCTTCCGGGTTTCCTCTCCACAAACCTATTCCATCCCACTTCTACCCTGCTTCTCAGAGGGTGCTCCTCCAGTCACCCACACACTCCAGCCTCACGCCCTAGTCTTCCCCTATGCTGGGGCATCCAGCCTTCACAGGACCAAGGGCTCCCCAGCCCATTGATGCCAGATAATGTCATCCTCTGCTACATATGCAGCTGGAACCATGGGTCCCTCCATGTATATTCTTTGGTTGATAGTTTAGTCCCTGGGAGTTCTGGTGGGGGGTGTTGGTTGATTAAGATATCTTTCCTATGGGTTTGCAAAACCCTTCAGCCCCTTCAGTCCTTCCCCTAATTTCTCCATTGAAGTCCCCGTGCTCAGTCCTATGGTTGGATGCAAACATCCATTTCTGTATTGGTTAGGCTCTGGCAGAGACTTTCAGGAGACAACTATAGCAGAGACTGAAGGAAAGGCCATCCAGAGACTGCCCCACCTTGGGATCCACCCCATCTGCAGCCACCAAACCCAGACACAGTTGTTGATCCCCACACTATTTTAAAACACTCTACTCATTTCCAAAGAATTATGTTTTAATCATAGTTCATGTTTTATCTTAGTTCTGTTTAAAATTGTATCCAAACCTACTACCATGAAAACACATTTTTAATTGCTACATTTTACTGAGAAAAGGAATATTTAATATTAGAAACAAAGTAACATGCCATATTGACATAAAAACATTTATTATATTACATATAGCTAAATCTATATCTAAAGTATTTAAAATCTGATCTAAAGATTTTATTTAGAAGTTTTAGGAAATTTATAACTCTATGTGTTGTTTATAAAAATTATTTTCAGGGTTGGAGAAATGGCTCAGCAGTTAAGAGCGCCGACTGCTCTTCCGAAGGTTGTGAGTTCAAATTGCAGCAACCACATGATTGGTCACAACCATCCATAACGAGATCTGATGCCCTCTTCTGGGGTGTCTGAAGATAGCTACAGCAAGTAGGGCTGGAGCTAGCAGGGCGAGAATGAGTGGGGCCGGAACAAGAAGAAAAAGTATCTGAAGACAGCTATAGTGTACTACATAAAATAAATAAATAAATCTTTTAAAAAATTATTTTCATTGTCTGTGAATATTTTGTGTGTGTGTTTGTGTGGCATGTATGTGGATGTCAGATGACCATGTTTGGGAGTCAGTTCTCACCATCTTTTGTGAGGTCCTGACATCATATTTGGGTTGTTAGGTAGGTCACAGATATATTACATACAGAGCCCTCCCCAGACCCTGTTTGTTTGTTTTCTTTTAATTATTTTATATAGGCATATGGTTTTCTTTAAATGTTTTTAGGTAAACTTTATCTTAGCTTTATAAGAAGTTACTCATAACTTTTTACTTCAAATGAAAAAATAAATTTTCTTATTAGAATGACACAGTTATGTTTTAAAATTATCTAGACACACTTTTATTTGATATTAAATATTAATTTAAATTCCTTAATTATTCATTGGTTTATTTTTCTAAATGAAATATTTTCCATCAAATATATCTAATTGTTGCATTAACACTGATGTTTACTTATTTGATAAAATTACACCACCACTCATTCTATTTTTGTATTTCTAAAAGTAACCAAAAGCTGTGTTTAATTCAAGCTGTTGATGACATACCCTGAAGAAAACATTAATTATTGAATGCTAAATTATGCATCAATGAATATATCTCAGTGTTGAATTGAGTAAGTGGAAGAAATTTGTAAAAACCAACTGTGGCTTCTTTAACACCAAACCACTCCTACCTAATTCTCTTTTATGCAAGGAGAGATTTGGCTACTCAATGTTTATTCTGTAGAAACAAACAAATGAACAAACAAAAGAGCCCTAATGTTCTCACTCATGGTCAAGTATGACTATATGCACCTGGACATGTTTATTCCAGCTGCAAAGATTTCTGCTGGGGTGCATTTTGGAATCATATTCATATCCCAGTAGAGTGTCTCCTATATATCAATCTGTTGATACAAATGTGTGCAAGCATATTCTGAAAGACAAGTTTGTCTTTCTTTTTCTTCTCTTCCAATAAAGATGTCATACCAAGGGACATTTTAATTAAAATTATATGAGTATTTGAAGTTTTGCATATATATAAAATATATTAAATAATGAAGAGCAACAACAGTCTAGAGAGATTAATTAAAGATTGAGAAATCGTACTGCTCTTGTAGAGGATTTCAGTTTGTCTTCCAGCATACAAGTCTCATAGCAGGAAGCTCACATCTAAATGTAATTTCATCTCCAGGGGATCAACATGTCTGGTCCTCAGAAGTACCCTCACACAGGTTTGTGCCCCTCCTCTCTCTCTCTCTCTCTCTCTCTCTCTCTCTCACACACACACACACACACACACATATTCATATTCATAAACAGTAAGTCTTGGATCTATCAGATTTTTTATGTGCTGTCCTATTTGCAATCTGCATTAAGTCTTAAACCAACACCTATTAATGAACTTGAATAATTTCAACATATACAATTTCCTCTTCATAAATTAATATGTATATACATGCATATACATAAAAATGTTTCAGTTTTATTTTTCCTCAAAAGCATCATCATGGTCCTCACTTGCCACATATTCCTTGAAAATTTTCTTGCCTTTTAGACATTTGACTCTTCAATAGACAGAAAATGATAGCCATGGATAGCAATAAGTAACTGTTGTTAAAGAATTAGTAAATGTGAACCGGCCAGCCTGGTCTACACTGTGAGTTCCAGGACAGCCAGGGCTATACAGAGAAACCCTGTCTTGAAAAACAAAAAACAAAACAAAACAAAACAAAAAACAACAAAAAAACCAAACAAGCAAAAAAAAAAAAAACAAAACAAAAAAGAAGAAGAAGAAGAATTAGTAAAGTTGAAATCTTTTCAACTTATAATCTTTGTATTTTTTTCTGTTGTATCATCATTAGATCTGTCTTCTTAAGCTAGAGTATTTGGTAGGCAATCAAAAATCTACAGAAGAAAGCCATTGCTCTCTTTACCTTTTGTTCTTGACAATGACGAATTTGTTTCTGAAGCAAATAAATTTAACGTTTAATTTTTTTATAAAACTTTTTATCAAATAAAAGCTCCCTTATAATTGTACTTCTCTGAGCTTCTTTTATTCAAAAATGAAAGTTTTAAACACTGTCTTTTGAAAGGCTTTCTTTTTCTTATGAAGGTTCCTTTTCATTGTGTTATCCTTGAGACTCCCAGTGAAGCTTTCAACATCATTTTGATGCTAAGCTTCCTAATTACATCTCCTAATATGTTGTGTAAAAATATCCTCTCATTTTTCTTTATCTGATTGTGCTATTGTTTTCTACTAAGGAAAGGTTTTTTATTTTATTTTTTTATTAAAGTTCATGTAGTCTCTTAAAAGAGCAATAAAATTATCCTTTTTAATTTACATTTTTAAAAAGCCATCTCTTTAATTAGCTACATAATATTATAACACTCTGACAGTATTCAGTTAGTGTCATGGTTTGAATGAGAACTGTCCCACATAGGCTGTTAGCCTGTTCTATTTTCCTCTACTTTCTTTGAGCAGATAAACTTGTGATCATCTAACATCCCATTGCCACATTTCTGTCATGTTTTTTCTACTTTTATGGAGTCTATCAAACTGGAACTGAAAGCCAAAATAAAATTCTTTCTTCTATAAGTTTTTTGTGACAGGATATTTTATCAGAGCAACCGAAATGTAAGTAATAGACTGTGATTTTGAATATTTAGAATTTCAAAATAAAAGCATATAGATAAACTATTAGAAAAGACTGGAAACCACAAACTCCACTTATTACAATGTAAAATCAATATATTTATATTAACCTTGAAATATGAGATAGGGTGGTATAAGTTTATTGAACTGCAGAAAGTAGGAGATTGTGAAAAGGAACAAACCTGAAAAGAAGAACCTTCCCAATAGCCAGTGTCCTGTTATCCAGAGAAATTCACAATGTACTGGTTGATAGTGCCAACACAAAATGTAAGATGTGTCCCACTAAGTAAGGTTCATATTTAAGAAGACACCTCTAATTTCTAGGAACCCTGAAGAACTCCTGTGTGTCTAAAACAGATGTCTCAAGAGCTTATTAAAGACAGTAGTAAAAACTGAGTCATAGAGCATAGGATAAAAACAACTGAAACTCATGAACGAATACGATCCAGACAAGGCAGGGACACAAATATTGCATGACAATTAAAAGGTAAAAAAGCATACTGTGTACACATTGTTTATTGACGTGTTTGGGTACAGTTCTTCCAAATTCTGTGTTATACCATATGTGACATAAAGAAGCCATCACTTTGACTAGGAATATCATTAAGAAAATATCAAGCTAGAGAATCAAAAAATACATGTGGAATGAAAAGCAAACTTGTCTGAAGTTTAAACAGAATCTACAATCAATATACTATAGAATGGTTTTAAAGTAAAAGAGTTTGTTAGATGTTGCAAAAAAATCGACATCATCTATATGAATGAAATGAAGTGAGGAAACTGAGTCATATACAGGCTGTGATAGAACAGCATGAACAAGGATACTTGGGAGAAAGGACTTTATTAGGCTTATATTTCTTCATACCTGTTAATCATTCAAGACCATCAGGACAGGAACTCAAACAGCTCAGAAATTTGGAGGCAGGAGGTGATGTTTGCTATACATTGCTTGCTCAGCCTGCTTTTGGTACACCCCAGAACCACCAAGCTGTGGATGGCGTGACCCGCAAAGTGCTGGGCTTATCCTCATCAACCACTAATTAAGAAAATGACTAGGTGGCTAAGGACCTCAGCTTGGGCCACAGGACTCCATAGCCAATTAGCGCCAGGAAAAAGCTACCCTCCCAGGAGCGTGGAAAAGCCATGAGTGGGGTTAAGACGAGCACCATTGCTCACTGGGACCCGACTGGAACAGCGGGACACAGGGACTGAGGTAGTCCAGCATAGGAACCTTCCTGTTTCCATCTGTGGCAGGAGACCTCTGCCCAGGCCACCAGGGTTCCATAGCTAAGCAGTGCAGGGAGAAAGTTACTCTCCCAGGAGCGTGAAAAATCCATGAGTGGGGATAAGACAAGCACCACTGCTCACCAGGACCTGGGGAACTCAGCTTGGGCCACAGGGCTCAAGGAGAGAGCTGGTATCCCAGGAGTGCTGGCACACCTTCAAGCATAGGCACAACCACCACTTCTGTTCAAACTCACTGGATCAAGAGGGACACTTGCAGAGCCAACAGGACATAGGAACCAAGGGACAGCTGGGAACAAGATCCTTCTGGTTTCTGTCTGCACCCAAGAGCTGACCCTGTGCACAGCTCTCCAAACCCAAACACCCCTCAGAGAGAGCTGGTCTTCAAGGAGTATTTATACAGAAGACTGCAGGAGGGACAACCCATAACCAGACGGAGTAAGATCAGCTAACATCAGAGTTAACAAGATGGCAAAAGGCAAGGGCAAGAACATAAGGAACAGAAACCAAGGCTACTTGGCAGCAAAAGAACCAAGCTCTCCCACCGCAGCAAGCCCTGGAAACCCCAACTCACCAGAAAAGCAAGACTCAGCTTTAAAATCAGTTCTCATGATGATGACAGAGGACTTTAAGAAAGATATTAACACCCTTAAAGAAATACAAGAGAACAGAGATAAACAACTGGAAGCCCTTAAAGAGGAAACACAGAAATCCATTAAAGAATTACAGGCAATCAAACAGACAAAAGAAATGAACAAAACTATTCAGGATCTAAAAATAGAAATAGAAACAATAAAGAAATCACAAAAAGAGACAACCTTGGGGTTAGAAAAAGTATGAAAGACATCAGGAGTCATAGATAGAGGCATAACCAACAGAATACAAGAGATAAAAGAGAGAATCGCAGGAACAGAAGATACCATAGACAACATTGACACAACAGTAAAAGAACATACAAAATGCAAAAAGCTCCTAACCCAAACATCCATGAAATCCAGGACACAATGAGAAGACAGAACTTAAGGATAATAGGTATCAAAGAGAGTGAAGATTCCCAACTTAAAGGACCAGTAAATATCTTCAACAAAATTATAGAAGAAAACGTTCCTAACTTAAAGAAAGAGATGAACATAAATATACAAGAAGCTTACAGAACTCCAAATAGATTGGACCAGAAAAGAAATTTGTCCTGTCACATTATAGTGAAAATACCAAATAAACAAAACAAGGAAAGAATATTAAAAGCAGTAAGGGAAAAAGGTCAAGTAACATATAAAGGCAGACCTATCAGAATTACACCAGACTTCTCACCAGAGACTATGAAAGCTAGAAGATCCTGGGCAGAACTCATACAGACCCTAAGAGAACACAACTGCCAGCCCAGGCTGCTATACCCAGCAAAACTCTCAATTAACATAGATGGTGAAATCAAGGTATTCTATGACAAAACCAAATTTATACAATATGTTTCAACAAACCCAGCCATACCAAGGATAAAACATGGTAAACATCAACTCAAGGAGGGAAAGCACACCCTAGAAAATGCAAGAAAGTAATCTTTCAAAAAACTGAAAAGAAGATAGCCACACAAACCTAAAAGTAACATCAAAAATAGCAAGAACCAACAATCACTATTCCTTAATATCTCTTAACATCAATGGACTCAATTCCCCAATCAAAAGACATAGACTGAGACTGGATCCATAAAGAGAACCCAGCATTTGCTGCATTCAGGAAATGCACCTCCATGACAAAGACAAACACTACCTCAGAGTAAAGGGATGCAAAACAATTTTCCAGGCCAATGGTCCCAAGAAACAGGCTGGAGTAGCCATTCTAATATCAGATAAAATCGACTTTCACCGAAAAGTCATCAAAAAAGATAAGGAAGGAAACTTCATATTCATCAAAGGAACAATCTACCAAGAAGAACTTTCAATTCTGAACATCTATGCTCCAAATGCAAGGGCACCCACATTCATAAAAGAAACTTTACTAAAGCTCAAAGCACACATTGCACCTCACACAATAATAGTAGGAGAATTCAACACCCCATTATCATCAAGGGACAGATCTTGGAATCACAAACGAAACAGAGACACAGTGAAACTAACAGATGTTATGAACCAAATGGATTTAACAGATATCTATATAACATTTCATCCTAAATCAAAAGAATATATCTTCTTCTCAGCATCTCACTGGACATTTTCCAAAATTGATCCTATAATCAATCACAAAACATACCTGCACAGATACAAGAACATTGAAATAATCCCATGATTCCTATCAGATCACTAGGGATTAAGGCTGGTCTTCAATGGCAACAACAACAACAGAAAGCCCACAAACACATGGAAGCTGAACAATGCTCTACTCAATGAAAACTTGGTCAAGGAAGAAATAAAGAAAGAAATTAAAGACTTCCTAGAATTTAATGAAAATGAAAGCACAACATACCCAAACTTATGGGAAACAACGAAAGCAGTGTTAAGAGGAAAACTCATCGCTTTGAGTGCCTCCAAAAAGAAACTGGAGAGAGCATACACTAGCAGCTTAACAGCACACCTGAATGCTCTAGAACAAAAAGAAGCTAATGCACCCAAGAGGAGTAGAAGGCAGGAAATAATCAAACTCAGGGCTGAAATCAACCAAGTAGAAACAAAAAGAACTATACAAAGAATCAACAAAACCAGGAGTTGGTTCTTTGAGAAAATCAACAAGATAAATAAACCCTTAGCCAGAATAACCAGAGGGCACAGAGACAGAATCCAAATTAACAAAATTAGAAATGAAAAGGGAGACATAACAACAGATTCTGAGGAAATTAAAAAAATCATCAGATCCTACTACAAAAGCCAATACTCAACAAAACTGCAAAATCTGGATGAAATGGACAATTTTCTAGACAGGTATCCAATACCAAAGTTAAGTCATGATCAGATAAACCATCTAAACAGTCCCATAATGCCTACAGAAATAGAAACAGTCATTAAAACTCTCCCAACCAAAAAAGGCCTGGAGCAGATGGGTTCACTGAGAATTCTGTCAGATCTTCAAAGAAGACCAATACCAATACTCTTCAATCTATTCCACAAAATAGAAAAAGAAGGAAAACTACCCAATTCCTTCTAAGAGGCCACAGTTACACTGATACCAAAATCTCACAAAGACCCAACAAAGAAAGAAAATTTCAGGCCAATATCCGTTATGAATATCGATAAATATTGATAAAATACTAAATAAAATTCTCACAAACCGAATCCAAGAACACATCAAAATGATCATTCATCATGATCAAGTAGGCTTCATCCCAGCGATGCAGGGATGGTTCAATACCCAGAAATCCATCAATGTAATCCACTACATAAACAAACTCAAAGATAAAAACCACATGGTCATTTCATTAGATGCTGAAAGAGAATCTGACAAAACTCAGCATCCCTTCATGATAAAAGTCTTGGAAAGAACAGAAATTCAAGGCCCATACCTAAACATAGTAAAAGCAATATACAGCAAACTAGTAGCCAACATCAACTAAATGGAGAGAAACTTGAAGCAATCCCATTAAAATCAGGGACTAGACAAGGCTGCCCTTGTTCTTCCTATCTATTCAATATAGTAATTGAAGTTCTAGCTAGAGAAATCAGACAAGAAAAGGAGGTCAAAGGGATAAAAATTGGAAAGGAAGAAATCAAAATATCACTCTTTGCAGATGATATGATCATATACTTAAGTGACCCGAAAAACCCCACCAGAGAACTGCTACAGCTGATAAACAACTTCAGCAAACTGGCCAGATATAAAATTAATTCAAACAAATCAGTAGCCTTCCTATACTCAAAGGATAAACAGGCTGAGAAAGAAATTGGGTAAATGACACCCTTCACAATAGTAACAAACAATATTAAGTATCTTGGTGTGACTCTAACCAAGCAAGTGAAAGATCTGTATGACAAGAACTTCAAGTCTCTGAAGAAAGAAATCGAAGTAGACCTCAGAAGGTGGAAAGCTCTCCCGTGCTCCTGGATTGGCAGGATTAATAGAGTAAATGTGGCCATCCTGCCAAAAGCAATCTACAGATTCAATGCAATCTCCATCAAAATTCCAACTCAATTCTTCATAGACTTAGAAAGAGCAATTCTAAAATTCATTTGGAACAACAAAAAAACCAGGATAGCAAAAGCTATTCTCAACAACAAAAGAACTTCTGAGGGAATCAGCATCCCTGACCTCAAGGTGTACTACAGAGCAGTAGTGATAAAAACTGCATGGTATTGGTACAGTGACAGGCAGGTAGATCAATGGAATAGAATTGAAGACCCAGAAATGAACCCACACACTTACATCACTTGATTTTCGACAAAGGAGCTAAAACCACCGAGTGGAAAAAAGAGAGCATTTTCAACAAATGGTGCTGGTTCTACTGGCGGTTTACATGTAGAAGAATGAGAATTGATCCATTCCTATCTCCCTGTACAAAGTTCAAGTCCAAGTGGTTCAAGGACCTCCACATAAAACCAGATACACTGAATCTAATAGAAGAGAAAGTGGGGAAAAATCTCGAACACCTGGATACAGGGGAAAAGTTCCTGAACAGAACACCAATGGCTTATGCTCTAAGATCAAGAATCGACAAATGGGACCTCATGAAATTGCAAAGCTTCTGTAAGGCAAAAGACACTGTCAATAAGACAAAACGGCAATGAACAGATTGGGAAAAGATCTTAACCAATCCTACGTCTGATAGAGGGCTAATATCCAACATATACAAAGAACTCAAGAAGTTAGACTCCGGAGAACGAAATAACCCTATCAAAAAATGGGGAACAGAGCTAAACAGAGAATTCTCAACTGAGGAAATTCGCAGGGCTTAGAAGCACCTAAAGAAATGCTCAACATCCTTAGTCATCAGGGAAATGCAAATCAAAACAAGTCTGAGATTCCACCTCACACCAGTCAGAATGGCTAAGATCAAAAACTCAGGTGACAGCAGATGCTGGCGAGGATGTGGAGAAAGAGGAACACTCCTCCACTCTTGGTGGGATTGCAAGCTGGTACAACCACTCTGGAAATCAGTTTGGGGGACCCTCAGAAAAATGGACATACTACTACCTGAGGACCCAGCTATACCACTCCTGGGCTTATACCCAGAAGATGCTCCAACAGGTAATAAAGACACATGCTCCACTATGTTCATAGCAGCCATATTTATAATAACCAGAACCTGGAAACAACCCAGATGCCCCTCAACAGAGGAATCGATACAGAAAATGTCATACATTTACACAATGGTATACTATTCAGCTATTAAAAACAATGACTTAATGAAATTTGCAGGCAAATGGATGGAACTTGAAAATATCATCCTGAACAAGGTAACTCAGTCACAAAAGAATGAACATGGTATGTACTCACTGATAAGTGGATATTAGCCCAAAAGTTCGGAATACCCAAGTTTCACTTTACAGTAACCGGTGAATTGAGTGAGGTCCCAGATGGAAGAGTGGGAGAAGGGACTGAAGGAGCTGATGGAGTTTGCAGCCCCATGGAGGGAGCAATAGTGCCAACTGGCCTGAACCCCCCCTCCCACGGTCCTCCTGGAGGCTGGACCACCAACCAAAGTATACACATTGAAGGACCCATGGCTCGGACCACATATGTGGCAGAGGAGGGCCTTGTTGGCCATCAGGGGGAGGAGAGGCCCTTGGGCCTGAGGGTGTTAGAGGCCCCAGTAAAGGGGAATGTCACGGTGGGAATATGGGAGTGGGTGGGCAGGTGGGTGGGAGGTGGAATACCTTAATATAGGCAGGGGAGTGGGAGGGGATAGAGGGTTTCCAAAGAGTACACCTAGAATTTGGGAAACATTGGAAATGGAAATAAAGTATCAAAAAAAAAAAAAAAAAGAAAAGAAAAGAAAAGAAAAAGAAAGAAAGAAATGAAAAGAAAATGACTAACAGGCCTGTCCACAGAACAAGACACTAGGCAAAAAACTACAGGCCAGAGTCAGAGGCACTGTATTGTGTAAATTAAGTGGGCATTTTATCTTTAATCAGTCTAACACTAAGGAAGAGATTGAGAGCAAAAGAACCACCTTAGCGGTTATTCTTTCCAGCACACTGGACTTGGGTTTGTAGTCCTCACTTCAGAATAAAAGGGTGATCACTGGCAAGTAATTGGATAATAAAATGTACATAATTTTGTAAAAATATAGTATTACCATGGCTGTCAACTAATTCTAGAGGCCAGTGCTGGATTTGCTTTGGATATGTAAGATAAGTCTGACCATTGGACAGATCCATTGTGAGTTTTAGAGAGTCTTCCATACTATTTTTATCAAGGGTTGGAGTAATTTATGTTTCCACCAAGAGTGTACAATCTCTTCAGTATATATTAATATTTGAAAATCTGGATATGAACATTTCTTCTCTAAACCCCTCACTGCAGTCATTGTTTGTTGAATAGTAGGTCTGCTAACAGGCTAGGAGGTGATGTCTTATTACAGTTTTGATTTAATTTTCCTAATGATTAGTGATGGTAAGCATTTGTTTTCATGTGTTACAATTTGTAGATTTTCCTTAGAAAAATCTCTATACACTTCTCCTGCCGCCTTTTAAATTAGGCTGTTAATTTTCTGGCAATTAAATTGCTTGAGCTGTTTATAGGCATTTGATATAAGAAATTTCTGAGATATATAATTGTCAGAATCTTTTCCCATCCTCTAAGCCAAATACTTAATGTACTATTATTTCCTTTGCTTCACAAAATGATTTAATTTTAAATCATACAAATATAATGGTGCCGTCACTACTTGTGTTTTGAATTCATGCAAAAAATTATGAACAATGTCAAGGGGATATTTTATCTATCTTGTATTTTACATTTGCATCCTATATTGAGGTGTTTAGGTTTTTTGAATTTTTGTGTGGTATGAGATTAAGATCTAATTTCATTCTTTCCATGTTCATATCCAGATTTTTAAATATCATTATGTGCTGAAGAGATTGTTATTGTCCCATTAAATGGTTATTGAAATTTTATTGAAGAGCAACTGACTAAATTAGTAGACTTATTTCTCGATTGTCTACTCTCATCCATTTTTATGCCTGTCTATTTTTTCCAAGAAAGGCTCGATTTACTATGAGAGCCTTGTAATGCTACTTTGAAATGAAAAAAGTGATAATTCCATTCTTTTCTTGCTCAGAAGTAGTTTGAGAATTTTAGTTGTTTTGTGATTCTGATTTAATTTTATAACTTTTTTTTCTAGAATTTTATAGGTTGCACATTAAAGATGTAAAGTGTTCCAGAAACTGCAGGCGTTTTAATAATATTCATAAAATCAGAGTATCTTTGCATTTATTTATCTCTTTCTTTGTTCTATAAATATTTTAATGTTTCTGTTGTAGAGAACTTTTATCTGCTTGGAGAAATTTCTTCCTATGTATTTTGTGTGATGTTATTTTAAATTCATATTTTAAATTCATAGTAACAAGATGGAGATTTTCTATTGTAAATCTGGTTATTCTGCTGAATTCCTTTAAGAACATTGAGATGTTAGGGAAAACTGGGGTTCTCTGTATAATAGATTGTGTCATCTGTAAATAGGAACAATTGTACTTTTAAATTTGTATGTCTATTTTTCCTTTTTTCTTACCTAATTTCTCTGACTGGAACTCATGGAGCTATGTGGAATATCAGCAGCTATGCTGGCAGAGATCTCAAAAGAAAGCACATTAACATGTTTTTTGCTGAATACAGTGGCTGCTATGAATTCTTCCTATGCAACCTGCATAGAGGTAAAGTGCATTCCTAATTAGAAGGAGATATAAGTAAAGAAATAATGCAGAATTTTTTCTACAGCTATTGATTTGGCCCTAAAATTTTTACCTCTAATTCTCTTACTAAAGAATAATACATTAGTTGATTTGTATATGTTACACAATCCTTTCATAGCATGGATGAATTGATTTTGATATTAAAGGAAAATTATTTTAAGGTGGTGTTGAGTTCATTTTAATAGTAATCTGTTGCGATCCCTCTCTTTTTCATCTGTATTCACTTATCAGAGATGTTTGCTTATACTTTTTTTGTCTAGTTTTAAAATAAAGGTTGATGGTGGCTTTAAAACTTATTTTGGATATGTATTGTTCTCTTCAATATTGGATAGATTTTGAGAAGAATATTGTCTATAAAGTTTACCACCAAAGTCACCAGACTGTGAGTTCATGAGACTTTTTCTGAGCATTTCTCTTATCCAAAACTAGCCAACTAAGACTTAAGGTGTGGTACTGGAAGATATCACTCCGTGATTAAGAGTACCTGGCACTCCTGCAGAGGGCAAGGATCTGGTTTCCAGAACCATCTTAGCGGCTCTCCACATCCATATCTTTAGTTCCTTGGCATCTGATGACCATCTTCTGGCATGATGTAATACATACAGGGAAACAGTACATTTATAAAATAAACATAAAATCTAGACTTGAGATTTATCCTATCTAGATGGTGAAGACTTCACACATCATTTGCCACTATACATTCAATCATTTCTTCTGGATCACCCAGCTTGTTAGTAGAGAAACGTTCATAGTAAAACCATAAAAACCGCCGGGCAGTGGTGGCGCATGCCTTTAATCCCAGCACTCAGGAGGCAGAGGCAGGCAGATATCTGAGTGCAAGGCCAGTCTGGTCCACAGAGAGAGTTCCAAGACAGCCAGGGCTACACAGAGAAACCCTGTCTCGAAAAATCAAAAAAAACCAACCAAACAAACAAACAAAAAAACCAACAACAACAACAACAAAAACCCAAAAAAATCCCATAAAAACCTATTTAATGAACCTTTATATTTTAAGGTACATAATGTTCACTCTTTCATAAAAATGTAAAATGTTTTTAAGCTTTTACTCTTTTATTAGCAGTTCTTATTTTCATGGCTTTTTAAAACGGAATCTCTATTGTATTTCAATTGCTCCTATCTACTCCCCTACTCCGGTGTTTGTCTTTTATTTATTTATTTATTTATTTATTTATTTATTTATTTATTTATTTATTTATTTATTATTTATCGCTTTTCCTTTGATGTTGTTGTGCTACACGGCTATTTTTTAATGCTCCATATTGTGCTGAACATTTTCATTTTACATCTTCTGCTGTAGCGTGTATAGTTTAACGTGTTATATCCATTTTATCTTAAGTTCTTTATGGTGATGAAAGAGAAACTAGAGATGCATATGGACTAGGAAAATGCTTTTCCACAACCCAAAACCACATACATATGCAAATATATTACTCTTATTATTCTTTGATTTCAGGTTGATCAACATTACCCTTAAAATTATATAATCAGATCTTTTCTATATTCTTTATTATTGATTGTGATTTTTTAAATCATTTCTTTTATTTTTGAGATTATAATATAATTCATTTACTACTTTCCTTCCTTCCCTCCAAATCTTCCTATGGTTCCTTACTTGCTCCTTTTCAAACATGTACTAATTTGTTAATTGTTACATACACATATTTATATACATATACAAACACATATAAGTGAATATATAAGTAGCAGTTGCTCTGCCTGTATGTTACCTGCATTATGTTTTCAGGACTGACCACTTGGTTTTTTATAACCAATAGATGTGTTCTTCACTGAGCTTCATACTCAAGATCATGTCACGCTCATGGTTAGAAAAAGGTGCTTTTATTTTACTATTTCCAAATTTTGTATAGTTTTTCATTTTTAACACAGTATATCACTGAATATTACTAGATGTCTCAAAGCTCAATATGAACATCAGCCTAGACTTTAGTCACAAATACATTTGTCTCTGCTTCTCTAGTGTTGGAGTTAAAGGCATAAGCAAATAGAGCAATTGTTGGCCCCTCATAAATTCTATACATTAAAATGTTTTATGAGGACTTGAAAAGAATCTGAGCTCTTAGTTTATGTACTGTAACATATATTGAAATATATACATACAACTGTTTATAATTATGTATATACTACTTACATATCAGGTATTTAGTATATACTTATATTCCTCATTAGTGTTTCCTCTTAATTTTTATTGGGTGATCTATTCTTTGTATAAAGTTCTACTCTGATTGATACATGTTTGAGCCTTAGATTTTGGCATTGTTTTTTCATTGTTTGCATTATATATTCAGGAATTCCATTGACCACTACATCTTATTTTTTATGATAGTGATGAATTGAAAACTTCGTTTATTTTATAATTGCTGTCTTTGTTTGGGTTTTGATGGGTGGAGCCCATGTTCTTATTTGGCATCCATTTGCACGTGCTTCTTTCCTCATTCTTTCTCCTTCAGACTGTGAGTTTCTGGGCAGCTGAGAGGAATTTCTTATAGGAGACTGGTTGCTGGATCTCCTTTCTGTCATACATTCCATCACTCATTCATTTGATGGCAGAACTGAGTAAGTCATATTCTGAGTAATTATTCACAGACAAGGACATCCTGCTTTAGATTGCTTTCCATTTATTCTGCCATTCCTTTGCCTTAGAAATTGCATTTTTTCTGTTTTAGAGTGGTGTGTATGTGGTGTGTGTGTGTGCGCGTGCACGTGCACACGCACACACATATGTGTGATGCATGTTATTAAGTTTTTGGTGTATGTTTGCAATGAGTAGCCACAAAAAAGCAGAAAGGTCTGTTTTTCTCTGACCTCTGCTCTTGGGATTGTCCTGAATCTTTCCCTTATTGCTGTGGATAAAGTTATACCTGTCAAGCATGTGGCATAAATACTAAAGATTTAAACTCAGGTCTTCCTACTGTTGAGTAAGCACTCTTACACACTGAGTCAATTTCCCAGGACTGAATTTTTACCCTTTTCATATAGTTGTAAATATACATATACAAAATTTTTCTTTAATAGTTTTTATGTAGACCATGTCTTTAATTGTGCTAACAGTGCAAATTATGCACAATATTTCTTGAAGTAAATGTATTTGAAAGTTTTTTAGCAAACTAACATCATCTGCAAATAAAAATTACACAATGTAACCTCTCTTCTCACATTTCATGTTAACCGACTTTGAAACCAACATCTTTCATATGCCTTACATGAAATGCAAGTAGCTATAATTATTTTATCATTATATATTTAAATTTTCATTCAAAATTTAAATTTCATTGTATATATTAGCCTTATAGTATTAGAATAATCTGAATTTGATTGAACACTTTACACAATTGAGAGTTTATACATTTTGTATTTTTAGACAGTGCTTCATTTAAAAAAATAATTGAAGAACACTTTTTGAATTATTTTCAAAACATTTGTAGATATCAAATTCGTCAACTTTCATTTTTCTGGGCAATTATCTACCACATCTCCTTTTGAAAGGATGGTAGACAGGCATGTGTCAGATACAATTTCGCTGCACTGGAGCCTGGCTGTACAGTCTACTGTGTTACTTAAAATATTGAAGATCTCCCCAGAGAACACTGAAATAATAAGTGATACACTAAGGACTGACAAAAACCATTTCCTCTTGGATTAATTTGACAAAGAAAGAGCTCAAAAATGAATTTGTTATCTTCTTTCTGTCTTTACTCTGTGATACTACTAGATTGTCTGTTTTATGCATATGATTTGTCTTGTTGTGCCTATTCTTGTGTCTGCCTGCCCCTAAGAAAAGGTTTCTTCTGCATTTATTGAAGAATACATAAACCATGGAATTTGGAAAGGGATTACTGCTTCTTAATGGAAATATTTAACATTTAAATATTAACAAGGGAAGAAATCATTTTACTGATTGCAGCTGATCCAGAAGCACGTAATATAGCAAACACATCATCATCACCCTATATTCATGCTGCTTCCAACATTTATGACATATATTTGTTGTATGAGGTTCCTTTCAGCCATGGCTACACTTAGCAGTTGATACCAACACACACACACACACACACACAGACACACACACACATACACACACACTATTCTAGGTAGGGGGCATGAAAATATAGTTTACAATTTAAAATGTGCCATGCAATTCATGACATTGGAAATTCAAAACATAGGAAAGCGGGATATAATAGTCTCTTAAGGGCAAGTTAGATTTAAACAGGGAGACTACACACTACAAAATCAGATTAAGTACTTAGTTGTTTATTATCTCAAAAGATATATAGCTTTGCTGTGAGATTTGCCAAAAACTCCTTTGGAGGAGGTGTCAAGATATATTTTTATTAAAATGTATCACTGCAATCTCCTGAGTTGATCTTTCAGCTTGAGTTCCTATTTTGTAAGTCGGTCAGACAAGACAGAATGGCTAGGCTCAAAGATACTGACACATAATTAGACTACAGGAAGTTTTCTTGTTAGTGTGTTAGCTTTTCAGTCAAACTATAACTTATAATGAGTTATGATGGAGTTTAATAGATGTAAGTGAAGTCAGAATTTGGTTCACATTAAGACAACTGTCATTATCTACATAGGATCTTCCAAACCAAGGTGCCTTTGCTCAGTTACTCAATAGCATAGCCTTCATCATAAACAGTATAAACATTTCTATTTTGAAGTGTGTATAGTGACTGTTTCAAGAAACTGATAATTTTTAGGAACCAAGGGTGGTCCAAGATTTATAGACAGAATAAAATCTTTGGACTTGCTTGATACCACAAATAATTATTTATGGAAAAAGACTTATATGTTTCGACCATTGCTGTACTTCTAGCAGACCCTGTCATATCAGATAGGTCACATGGTCTGTAACTACAACTCCAGTAACCCTCCCTTGACTTCTGTGGCTAACTGCATATGCAGGGAAAACCACACTTACAGACACACATATATGCATAAATACATAATAAAAAATATTTTAAAGGATTATTTCTGACAAACAGCAAGGGAGCTTGGAAAAATACTTGAAAGCATACAAGAATCCAAACTATCTATCCTTTAACTTTTTCTTTTGCTGAGGAGTCATTAGATGGAGACTCCAGTGTTCATGTACCCATATGCCAGTATCCTAAAAATTGTGGGGTATTTCTCTTTATATGCTCAATGTTTTGTATTTTTTTTTCTGGATACAGTAAATTACTCAATCAAACAGTAAACAGTAGCTGAGTGGATGTTTGGGACTGGGCCATAGACAATTTCACCTTATGTACTACAGCTTAAATTCAGATTTTTGAAAAGGACAGAAGAAGATTAGCACAATACGTTTTGTGTGGAAATAATTAATTTTTTTGCTTTGTTTTCTTTTGTTTTGTTATTGTACACCAATTATAAGTCAATTTATCTACAATCAAGCCAGTTTCTTGACTTTTTGGTTGACAAAGCCAACAGGAATACTATTCACTGTTGAGAGTTTCCCTCTGAAATTGGAATTAAATCTGAATGTTGCTTCTTAGGTGAAAACCAAAGAATCAGTTATTTTCTTTTTTTTTCCTTTCCCTTTCTTTCCTTTCCTTTATTTTATTTTATTTTTGGGTTTTACCTAAATAACTCATATGTGAAAGTTTTAAGTACTAAAATGAGGTGTGATACACTTTTAAATTTCAATATTCGTGATTCCTAAGAGAACTGCAAATTTGAGTTTTCTAAGCAACCTGAGAGGAAGAATTTTACAGTATGAAAGGGAATAGGAGAAAAGGTAGTATTTGGTTAGCTGTAGTAAACTACTTGGTGAACAGTCCTAGAAAGTTCCTAGTACAGAGACTAGTCAATACCCTGATTGACTCGTATTAACTTACATTTTTATTTATTAAAGGATTCATTAAACAAACTAAGGACAAACAAAACATGTTTGCTATTATTTTAGCATTCTGAAAGGTTAAAACCACTCAAGGATAAACCATGCCTAGTCTCCATTTCAGCTTACATTAAAACAGATCAAAAATATTTTTCAAACACCATGTCTCTTGGTAGTTGTGTATATGTTTTTTAATCATTTGCAATAACACACCCCAAATTTTAGTCTAGAATATTCTTAAGCTTTTGTCTTTAACTGATACAATGCATCTAGTTATAGAGGGTGGGTTCTGATTATTCATTTAAAGCTGGTTTGATTGCCATAAAACCTTTCAAAGTATTTCTGACTAATAAACTTTCCAGAGTTCTGAAGATATGGCTCAACAATTGAAAGCATCTACTGCTCCTGTAGGGGAGCTATGTTGCCTTTTCCAGCACACACAGCTAACAAAAACCTGTAGGGCCACCTCCGGGGGAAAACTTGACACTTTTTTCTTTCTCATCTCATGTACAAACACACACACACACACACACACATACACACACACACACACACACACACACACACACATGAGAGGGAGAGAGAGAGAGTATATTATTTTCTAAAACTCTTTTATAGAGAATTCTCAGAATATTCTTATCATTCATGAAGTATTCATGAATTATCATTTCTATCTTATCATGAAGTACAGAATATGTTCCAGTCTCATAATCTAAATATTCAACTATTTTTAATATAAAGAATATTTTCTTTAACTAAGTTCTTCAATATGTGGGTGTTGGATCATATCAAATTCTGCTCGCTACAGAGTTTCTTACGTATTCATCCACTGGTGTGTTTCTTTCATAGGTTTTCTTCCCTTCTTTCTTTGCTTCTTTCCTTCCTTCCTTTCTTTCCTTCCTTCCTTCCTTCCTTCCTTCCTTCCTTCCTTCCTTCCTTCCTTCCTTTCTTTCTTTCTTTCTTTCTTTCTTTCTTTCTTTCTTTCTTTCTTTCTTTCTTTCTTTGGCAGATTTGGTGGGTGGTCACTTCTTCTGTTATTCTGTGTCTGACACTGAAAAGCATTTTTATTGTGCTAACTTCTGACAATTTTTTATGCATGAGCTTAAAATTATATGTTGCAGTTATTTTCTTTTAGCAGCATGAAGATATTACTACATTCATTTTTGGCACCTATTGTTGAAAATAACATGGCCTCTGTCATTCGGTCACTCCTTGAATATTAAGCTGTCTCTTTTTGATAGTATTGTTTTTGAAAGATTTCATCATTAACAGACAACATTTTCATTATGCTCTACCCATGGATGGTTTTATTTATTCTGTTTATTACTTAAAACGAATACTTCATTAAATATAACTACTTTTTCCAATTTTAAAAACCTTACATGATTTTTCAAATGCAGTATTTTCTATTTTCTATGTCTTAACTTTTGAATGCTGGGGATTGCTCATCCATAGCTCTCAAGAATTTTCTTTTACCACACAATATATCTTTATATTTCTGCATAGCTGGGTATTTTTGTCCATTTTCAATATATCTCTTTTCTTTTTGATTCCTCCAAAGTAGAGATTTTCAAGAAGTATTTTTGAAAAAAAATATAAATAGTAAATTATATCTTATGGCATACTTAATATTTTCATGTCATTTTTAATGACATAATAATGCCTTCAAATGAAACTTGGTAAGTTACACAAATATTTGAAACTAATTAATATAGGTTTTAATATTTCCTATAATATACTTAAATATAATTAATTATAAATATAATAAAATATGGAGCATCACAATTTTCTTTGTATATTTTATTGAACTAATAATTTTCACAGCATTTGATACATTGTTTTTCAGACTTTAGAAGAGATTGATGTTTATTGCCTTATAGTAATTTAGTTCTGTACCATATAAAGTCGAGTCTTCTATGTTTGCTTTTAAAACTTTCGAGAAATCTAAGGGGTGCAAATGTTATTTTCTAAATTAGTGTGTGTGTGTGTGTGTATGTGTATATGTGTGTGTGTGTGTATTTATATATGTGTGTTTGGAGATAAGAACCTCAGACTTCAACCTTCTGTGAGTCAGAACCTGTTATTGGCAGGAGCTCACTAATTATCACTAAATTTGATGTTGGAAGAATTAGTGTTTTGTAAGTTATCTTGAATACAAATCTATTTGTTTATAATTGTTTCCTAGGCACAAATGTTATTTAAAGCTACACCATTAAAAGTAGATGTTATTCATGCATAAATATTTTCAAGGAAGTGTACATTCTTTGTGAATATCATTGCCAGTCAATTGGATGATGCTCATCAGGAAAATGATGCAAATTAAATTGGAAATGAAACCACCTGAAGCAAACAACCATGACGACATTTGATTGAGTCCTGTAGTCTTAAGCACTGAGTGTATGTGCAGGCTGTACTGTTGTCAAGCAGGGAAGACTGTGTTAGTATTCATTTTATCTTTTGTTTTCCTTTTCTTGGTATAAAGATGAGAAAATCAGAGCCCTCTATTTTTACAGAATCATTGATGACTAAATTAGTTAGTCTGGACCCATATGTTAAAACTTATGTTATAAAGCAACTTTTTATTATCCCATTCTTACAAGTATTGAACACTGTAGAAGAAGGTTTTCTAAATCATGAGTACAGATCCACCTCATTTATTTTCTTTACTAACTGTAGTTGACAATGAATCAGAATAACTATAAACACATAAGAAAAATCTAAAGAACTAATGATTTTAAGCACAATGTTAATTCTAAAAATAATTCAAAGCACTAAGTGTCCTGGTAAATAAATTAAAGAGATCCTACACTATCAAGTTAATAGCACACCTAAAAGCCCTAGAACAAAAAGAAGCAAACACACGAAAGAGAAAAATACAAAGAATCAAGAAAACCAAAAGCTGGTTCTTTGAGAAAATTAACAAGATAGATAAACCCCTAACCAAACTAAATAAAGGCTACAGAGACAGTATCCAAATTAACAAAATCAGAACTGAAAAGGGAGATAAAACAACAGAAACTGAGGAAATTCAAAAAAACCATCAGTTCCTACAACAAAAACCTATACTCAACAAAACTGGAAAATCTAGATGAAATGAATGATATTCTAGACAGATACCACAGACCAAACTTAAACCAAGAGCAGGTAAACAATCTGAACAGACCCATATTCTATAAGGAAATAGAAGAAGTCATTAAAAACGTCCCAGTCAAGAAAAGCCGAGGGCCAGATGGCTTTAGTGCAGAATTCTAACAGACCTTCAAAGAGCTAATACCAACACTCCTCAAACTATCCCATAAAATAGAAACAGAAGGAGCACTAACTAATTCATTCTATGATGCCACTGTTACTCTGATACCTAAACCACACAGAAACCTAACAAAGAAAGAACATCAGACCAATTTTTTCTTATGAATATCAATGCAAAAATACTCAATAAAATTCTCACAAACTGAATCCAAGAACACCCCAAAACAATCATTCACCATGATCAAGTAGGCTTCACCATAGGGGTGCAGGAATGGTTCAATATAAAGAAATTCATCAACATAATCCACTATATAAACAAACTCAAAGGAAAAAAAACACATGATCATCTCATTAGATGCTGAGAAAGCATTTGACAAAATTCAACACCCCTTCATGGTAAAAGTCTTGGAAAGATCAGGAATTCAAGGCCCATACTTAAACATAGTAAAAGCAATATACAGCAAACCAGTAGCCAATGTCAAATTAAATGGAGAGAAACTTGAATCAATCCCACTAAAATCAGGGACTAGACAAGGCTGCCTCTCTCTATATCTATTCAATATAGTACTTGAAGTTCTAGCTAGAGCAATTGGACAACAAAGGTAGGTCAAAGGGATCCAAATTGGAAAGGAAGATGTCAAAATATCACTATTTGAAGATGATATGATAGTATACTTAAGTGACTCCAAAAATTCTACCAGAGAAATTCTACAGATGATAAACAACTTCAACAAAATGGCCAGATAGAAAATTAACTGAAACAAAGTAGCCTCCCTTTATAGGCTGAGAAAGAAAATATTGAAACAATACCCTTCAAAATAGTCAAAAATAATATAATATATTTTCGTGTAACTCTAACCAAACATGTAAAAATCTATATTGCAAGAAGTTCAAGTCTTTCAAGAAAGATATAGAAGAAGACCTCAGAAAATGGAAAGATCTCCCATGCTTATGGATAGATAGGATTAAAATATTAAAAATGGCCATTCTATCAAAAACAATCTACAGATTCCTTGCAATTCCCATCAAAATTCCAACACAATTCTTCAAATACATGGAAAGAGGAATTCTCAATTTCATATGGAACAACAAAAACCCGGGATAGTGAAAACAGTACTTAACAATAAAAGAACTTCTGGGGAAATCACCATTCCTGACATCAAGCTATACTACAGAGCAATATCAATAAAAACAACATGGTATTGGTACATAGACAGACAGGTTGACCATTGGAGTAGAATTGAAGCCCCCAAAATAAAACCAAACACTTATGGACACTTGATCTTTGACCAATATCCAAAAATATACAACATACAAAAGAAAGCATCTTCAGTAAAAGGTGCTGGTCTAAATGGCAGTCAGTATGTACAAAAATAGACTGATATTTGTCACCTTCCACAAATCTTAAGTCCAAGTAGATCAAGGATCTCAACATAAAACCAGATACACTGAATCTAATAGAAGTGAAAGTGGAAAAGAACCTCAAAGGGCATGAGGTAGAGATGGGGGGGGGGGTGTATTTCCTAAACAGAACTCCAATGGCTCAGGCTCTAAGATCAAGAATTGATAGATGGGAACTGATGAAACTGAAAAGCTTCTGTAGGGCAAAGAACATAGTCAATAGTACAAATAGACAATCTAAAGATTGGGAAAAAATCTTGACTAATCCCACATCTGATAAAGGACTAGTATCCAAAATATATAAAGAACTCAAGAAGCTAACCTCCAAAAACCAAACAATCCAATCAAGAGGTGGGGTATAGAACTAAACAGAGAATTCACAACAGAGAAATCTGGAATGACTGAGAAGAACTTAAGGATGCTAGAGGGATGAGGCTGGAGTGACTAGGTGGGTGGGGGAGCTCCCTCTTAAAGGCATATGAGAGGAGTTTTGAGATGAGTGGTTTGAGGAGGGGAGTACAGGGAAGGTGGACATTTGAAATGTAAATAAATAAAATAATCAACTAATAAAAATTATACATATAACTTGGGAAGGAGGACAGAGATTTGGTCTGTGATCAATTTCAGAGAAAAGTTGAATATAGTCATGACATATTCTTTGAAATAACTTAAGAATTAATAGAATATTATATTATATATATAAAAAGAAATGTTCAAAGTCTTTTGTGATCAAGGAAATGCAAATCAAAATGACCCAAGCAGGTGACTAAGACAGATACAGATACTTATAACCAACTAATGGACTAAAGTCACGGACCCCTGTGATTGAATTAGGGAAAGGCTGGAAGAAGTTGAGGAGGAGATGACTCTATCAGTCTCAAGAGACCTGGACCACCACGATCTCTCCAATACTGAGCTACCAACCAGGCAGCATACACTAGCTGGTCCGAGGCCCTTAGCACATATACAGCAGAGGACTTCCTGATCTGGCCTCAATGAGAGAAGATGCACTTAACCGTTGAGACACCTGAGGACGGATAATGGGGAGGCCTTTTGGATTGTGGGGGTTTGAGGGGGTGTGGGTGTATCCTCTTGGAGATGGAGGAGGAGGAATGAGAAGAGGAACTGTTGGAAGGCAGAACTGGAGGGCAGATAAGGACTGGACTGTAAAAAATGATTAAAGACAAAAAATAATTGTACACTGAAATGTTCCAAATAATTTCTTTTCCAGAAAATAGAGCTTTGTTCACTAACAAACTGAGTTATAAATCTATTTAGTTTGGTATAAAACAATATATACTCAACTAATTTGTCTTGGACTTTTTGAAAAAATTTCTAACTTGAGCATATGACTAAGTTGTTTCCCTAATTGGTTAATGTAAGATACTCCTACAAAAACTGATTATAATTATGCAGCTGATCTTTACAGTTACCTAGATAAATTATTTTAAAAATAGCAAAAAGTTTTTCATAAGAATAAATTGTCCAGGGTGTCCTGTGGTTAATTCTCTCTTCAAGGAATGAACACATAGTGAACTAATGGTGCTGGAAACCATGCAAGGAGATGGCTTATAGGATGGAGTGCGATTGGGCCAGGCCGCTAAATTAATACTCCTGTTCTGTTCTGATTGTGTGATCAAATCTGTTGAAGCTTCCTATGTTACTTTCTCCTTACAGCCACAAAACACCTTGCAATTTCACCTCTAGAAAGGAAAGAGTAATGTTGGCTCGGTTTTAGGATGTAGTCCTTCACATGGGGAAGGCATGGTCGTAGGAATGTAAGGCAGTTGTCAATTTGCATCCGTAGTGAGGAATGGAGACAGATGGATGATGGTTCTTAGATCACTTCTTTCATTTTTATTCCATCCAGGGTTTACGACGTCAGAAGATATTTTGATAAACCAGACAGGTAAGATTTGTCAACAGGCACATGACAGGGCATATGATGTTTTACTGGAGCGGATGCCTGCGAAGGCACATGATGTTTGGAAGGAGTGTAAATGGAACCCTGAAAACAGGGAAAGGTTGCTCTTGTGTTATGGTGCCATGCAATGATTTGCTGGTCTTAATTGGTCTTCGCTGGGCCATGCAATGCTTCCTTGGTATCATTTCTTCTCTGATCCTCGATGTTCTTTGCTGGTCTTAGAGTGAAATGCACCAAAGAACTTCTTGAGGTATTCTTGCTGATTCTGGCCACTTTTGCTGAATCCTGCCAAAGGCCAGTGAAGTGAGGCATGGCCAGCGAAGACCATCAATGACCAGGGAAGTCAAGTGAAGCAAGAATAACCTCTCACTGTTTCTGGGGTTCCATTTATACTCTTTCCAAACAACACGTACCCTTTCTGGCATCTACTCTAGCAAAGCGCTACATGTTTTCCTACGTTTCTGCCTCAGCGAAGCATACTCTCATCTTTCTGCTTCAGCAAAACATCCTCTCACAAGACAGCTTCCAGAGAAACATCACATCGCACAACTGAGTTTCTAAAAAAACCAGAAATGTTTTTCTACTTCAGATATGTCCAAATTATTTTTCCAAGGAAATTCTAGAGTTGGTTAAGTTTTAACTATGGGGCCTATGAACAGAACTCATATTTTATTTTTAAATTTATATATATAGAGAGAGTTTGTCTTTTTTTTGTGTGTGTTTCCTTTAAAATACTTTATAGTATTTCTTCAGAGTTACAGTGGTTTTGATTAAAGACTACAATAGTAAACTGAATATCAAAGATAAGTAAGTCATGTGAGCTTTTTCTTGTGTGTGGAAGTTCTGATAATATTCTATTGTATTCTTTTAGGTATGCAATAAATAGCAATGCATTTTAAATGCAAATATGTTACATTTTAAATACTTTGTAGCTAAAACATACTCAGAAAATTTTGATTTCTCAATAGTGACTTTGGTGGTGGAGGATTTTGCCTTGCTCGCTAAGGCTTTGCCTAAATCAGAGTGATGGTAGTTGGAGATTGGGGTCTCTGCAGCTGTTTCTTAAAGTGAAGCAGCAGTGAAGTTACAAACTCAGTGACTTCTCCGTAGCATATTATGATTTTTGACATTTTCCTCCATAGTAAAACTTCTCTGAATATCAAGCCAATCTCTCAGTATCTGTTATTGTTCAGTGCCAAGTTATTCTGGAATGTTCTCAGTGCAACATCCTCTCATCCGTGCTCATGGTATTGTCCATGAGAATAAATTTCAATTCAGGAAGCACTTGCTTTGCTTATTGTAAAGAAATAATGCATCTGTTAAAACTGGTCATGATATTACAGAAATCCAATCACATTTCAGATCACTTTTCTAAGTCTCCTTCCCTTGCTCTCCTTCTGTATCTGTTTTTACTTCCTTCAGTGATGACATGAAGGACACCGGGGCCACTAGTATGCAAACCAGAGCCAAGGAATTTAGATGATTGTGTAGAGACAATTGAACTCCTTGCTTAATTGTGAAATTTAACATGATAGAAGTACTATAGGAGCACGGCTGAAGTTCCCTAAAGACTTAATAGTAGGGCCTGTGAAGATAGGCCAGTAGGTAAACTGCTTGTTATGGAAGCAGAAGGAAATGAGTTTGGATCACCAATACTCACATAATGTTTCATAGAGAGGTAGTGGGCATTCGAAATCCTAGCAATGGGGAGGCAGAGACAGTAAGGCTCCTGGCCACTCAGCCTAATCAAGTGCACAAATGACACCAAAAAACATGGAAAAAATGACAGAAGATACATTCATCACTCCTCTTCAACTTTAACATACACATGTCAGTATATGAATATGAACACATACTTCACAACCACACACAAATAGCTGCCTATGACAATAAAGGCACTGTTAGCTTTCATTTTACAATTGTATTTTATTTTCATTTATTAAAGTGTATGTGTGTATGTGTGTGTGTGTGTGTATGTGCATGCACACATGCATTTGAGCATGTGTGTCCTAAGACATGCATGAGTATGTAGGTCAGGCACTTCTTGCAAAAGTCTGTCTCTCCTGTTACCATATGAGTTCATGGGATATATCTAGGTCTTCAAGCTTAGTGGGAAGCTTCTTTATTCACTGAGCAATCTTGTAACATCAAGATTAATTTTCTTTAAATTTTTGAAGTTAAAATGATAATTCTTGTGTAAATATAAAAAGTGATTTACTTTTATGCTATTTTTCAAGGTTTAAATGAAGCAAAAATTTGAATTACCTTGTTTAAATAAAATTACTGGGCTCTATTGCTTTCAATAGTAAGCCTCGCTGAGTTCAATGTTTCACTCAAAACTTTGGGAGATACTAAAAGATTTTTATTCCCAATGTATTAATATACAAATCCCTATATGTCTAAACTACAATTTAAAATCAAGATATTTCTGTGTTTTTTAAAATGAGTATTGATCATTCTAATTCACATGCTCCGGTGGTTCTTGTCTCTGAGAATGCATGGTTATACTTACTGCTTAGTTACTTTTGGTCATAAAAGTGCTGGTTTCATAAAACAGATAATTGCATTTTATATACATAACTAATGCAGCTTCACAAAAATCTAGATATTTTCTAAAGGAATATGAAATTTTACTCTCTATTATCTTATGCATCAAGTAATAAGAAAAAATATATAAGTGAGAGATTCTCTGGGTTTCTAAGTTAATTAAGTAAAAGGATTGATTTACTTCAGGACACAAAACCTTGCTAACTTTACATGTTCTCACAGATGGTTCCAAATATCTGATTAAGCATTACATTTGGGTACATCCATGGGGTGCTTATGAATGTTCTATTACCCAGACAAGTAAAAATAGTAAATCAAGGCATGTAATTAGTAAATAAACTTTTTTGAATCCATGGAGAATGGGCATCATCAGTGCAAAGAAAGCTTAATGGCAGAAAAAGCCAGTTAGATGACATTGCTTTTGTCTACTAGTATAAACTGGGGCTTCAATTGTCCTCTGCCTTCAGTATGTTAGTCCCTCCTCTGGTTTCTATATCTTCATGAACTGAAGCATGGCTGTGGCACCTTCAGATTCTGTAAACACATAGATAACTCTTCATTATGAAACATATTTGGATTAATGCATTGTGTGTGTGTGTGTGTGTGTGTATATATATATATATATATATATATATATATAATGTTTAATATGTGTCATAATGTTTAAGATGTGATTGTCTTCTGACACATGTTGTATACTTCATAATGGTAAATTTTTCATGTATTTTTTTTTAGCACATCTACAAATTCTGATATTAAAAAAAATAACTTTCTTCAAATTCATGACAATTTTTATTTCCCACAGACATTGTGTATTTGTTACATATTCATTACCATATCTATGCATATGTACTTGGTAATAGTTATTCATGTTTTTGTTCTTAAATTAGGCTTGTAAGTTGGATTTTTCATTTTATTTATTAGTATTAATTGCATTATCATTGTCTGTGTGTTGTGTGTGGGTGTGCATTGAAGATGCATGGACATCATGCTGTATTTGAAGCTATCAGAAGACAGCCATAGTTTCTGGGGATGGAACTTAAGTTTAGGGGCTGACAGGACATATTCTTTAACCTTTTGAACCATTGCACCAACTTCTGGCTACTTGTTTGTTGATATTCATACATTAATAGTGAGGCAAATGTTTAATATTTAATAGATTTTTTAAAACATACTCTGAGTTGATATTTAAATGAAATGTATTTTCTATAAAGGAACAAACTTCAAGTAGAACTGAATTATTTATCATTATAGATGGGATTTTGACTCTAGGTTTTTATGCAACCACCAAATACATTTTAAGATATAAGAAAATTACACATTTCACCTATTACTGAGGATATAAGTTTGAGTGTTCTATGCCACATAAGTCAATAATTTATATACATAATGCATGTATATGTTTATGTGTGTTCCTGTTTGTAGGTGTGGCCGATTCCACGCATGCCTCTTGGGTATTGTGTTCATGAGAGAAGGTAACAGATCCCCTGAGGTTGGATTAACAGATATTGGTCAAAGCTACATATGGGTGTTGGAATGAAATATAAGTCTTCTATGAGAACACCATGTGTTCTTAGGTGTTGAGAGATCTCTCCAGTCCTACAATTTTTACATTTTTAATTACTTTTCAAAAACTTATAGACTACAATTGCTTCACTCCATTAAAATATGCATTCTTGCATGTTTAAATACATAAATTAGGGAAATGTCTGCTATGATAGCAGATTTTTAGTGTGCAACTTATTTTTATTTATAATTAACTTCACTGTGCTAGATATATCTGTCCTCAGACCACTTTAAGTCTCTCAAGAAAGAAACTGAAGAAGATCTCAGGAAATGAAAAAATCTCCCATGCTTATGCGTTGGCAGAATTAACGTAGTAAAATTGGCCATCTTACCAAAAACAATCTTGAAACATATTCTTAAAGTGAAATAAATCATTTGATTAAGCAAATGATATCATGTGAAAGATGGTTTTACTCATTGTCAAAACTTATTGTAAAAAAAGAATAAGAATAAATAAATAAATATTTTCAAATAGTAACATAGAAATATCATTCATTTTGATGGATATTATGGGAATTTTTCATATGAATACAAACTCAGCTTTAATAAATGTATTTAAGGTAAATAAAAAAGTTCTTCCTTTTTGCCTCTTGTGTAGATAATATTTATTTTAATATATAGAAAGACTGGGCACATGCTGCTTAAATCATAATCTAACTTGTGGGAATAGAGAGAAGAGTATCTGAGACTGAATAAAATTACATGTGGGACCAGTAATATATTATATGGAGGTAATTATACAATTAATCTGGTTGTTAAATCAGGGTAAGTATACTGGGTATTCTAGTCTTCTGATAAGTGGAATCCATAAGTCCAGATCCTCTGCTACATCCAGCTATATTTTCTTCAGTTTGTCATTGTTATAGCTTCACACAGTTACTGTGATAGCAATCGAACCCAAAGCACCCTCTGGAGAAATCAGTTTACTTCATCTTACAGTTCTCAGGCTACAGTCCATGACAGAGGGAAGCCATGCAAGAAACTCAAGTCTGGGACTAGAAAGAAGGACTTCTTGCCATACCAGAAAGTATCACATATTTTAGAGAATTCATAACCAAAGGAGCAGTGCAGGAATCATGGAATGGGATGCTTGCTCTCTAACAGACTCGTGTTTGGCTACCTCACTTATATAAGCCAAGACCACCTGTCTAGAGATGATGCTACACCATAGGATCCATGTGTCCAAAATGTCCTCCTTGATTCCTTTCTTTTCTTCAACTTTCTGAGAAATTTTGATTTAAAGGTATTTGCTCACAGTGCTTCTACTGCTATATTTTAATGTTCTAGGAAGCTCCATCCTAGAATTTTGGGATACAATAAAGAATATACTTTCCCTTTGCCCAAAAGTTCCCAACTTCTCCTGATGACCACCATCTCACCTTCCTATTTCTGATTTTCTGTAAAGAAGATTGTCTATAAGACAAAGAATAAAGAAGACTGTCTAAAAGCCAAAAAATGGGAGAAATGGCAATTTGGAAAGCAAAATTAAAATCAAAAGTTTGTGATGATGATTTCTCAGTGAAAGACAAGATGGTTTGAATTTTAAGTGGATTTAAGAATAATTGGAGATTTACAGCACTGTGGTCTACCTCGAAGCTAGTTAGGTTTTTCACTTTAGCTCTGTTCACTGACTTCTCTAAATCATTATGTATGGAGATCACGATCCTTTTAAGATATGAGATTGCTTGTTAAGAGGCCCTAAACTGCTGGATGAAGTAAAAAAATCAGGTCGTAAGAGTAATGCAGCAAAATGAAGATAGTAGAAAGATGGAATATACAATCCCAAAAGGATCACAGATTAGCAGATCATGAATTCAGGTGGAGACTGGGAAAACTATGTCAAGCTATAAAATAGTGAATTATGCCTTTTGAATCTGTCCACTGACTACACATTTTGGAAATTTACTTTCTCAAATACAAAAGTATACTTTGAGTATTTTAAGGAACTTAAATATGGCAATGCTAATAAAAGGATCTGTGCCTGGTTGCTGCAGCCCAACCTGTCCATTTTATCAAGAAATTTTATTGAGCAACTAGTTCCGGCACAGAGGAAGTACATCCACAGAATTCTGAAAATAGTCTGAATTTAGCATGAGAAAACAGCTAATCTGAGTCAGTTAACAAACACATGGAACCATTTTTTTTATTGGATATTTTATATATTTACATTTCAAATGTTATCCCCTTTTTCGGTTTCCCCTCTGGAACATTCCTATCCCATCCCCCCTCCCTCTGCTTCTATGAGGGTGCTCCACCTTCCACACACCCACTCCCACTTCACAGCCCTGGCATTCTTCTACACTGGGGAATTGAGCCTTCACAGGACCAAGGGCCTCCCCTCCTACTGATGCCCTACAATGCCGTAATCTGCTACATATGAAGCTGGAGCCCTAGGTCCCTCCATTCTTACTCTTTGGTTGGTGGTTTAGTCCCTGGGAGCTCTGAGTTGGGGATGGGGGTCTGGTTGGTAGATACTGTGGTTCTCCTTATGGGGTTGCAAACTCCTTCAGCTCCTTCAGTCCTTTCTCTAACTCCCCCATTGGGGTCCCCATGTTCAGTCCAATGGTTGGTTGTAAGATTCTGCCTCTATTTGTCAGGCTCTGGCTGAGCCTCTCAGGAGACAGCTATATCAGGCTCCTGAAAGCACTTCTTGGTATCCACAATAGTGTCTGGGTTTGGTGTCTGTGTATGGGACGGATCCCCAGGTGCAGCAGTCTCTGGATGGCCTTTCCTTCAGTCTCTGTTCCACACTTTGTCCCCTTATTTCCATTAGACAGGAGCCATTCTGGGTTAAAAATTTGAGGAGGAGTGGGTGGCCCCAAACTCTAACAGGGATCCTTGCATAACCTTTAGATAGGGTTTCTACAGGTTCTCCTTCCTCTTTGTTGGACACTTCAGCTAATCTCATCCTTGTTGGGTCCTGTGGCATTCCTGGTATCTGGGACTTGATAGTCTCCTCCCATACCTGATCCTGTACCCTTTTTTCCCTCCCCTACTCTATTCCTCCCAAGTCACTCCCACTCTCTACCTCCTGTGAGTATTTTGTTCCCCCTTCTAAGAATACTGAAGCATCCGCATTTTGGTCTTTCTTCTTCAGCTTCCTGTAGTCTGCGAATTTTATCTTTTTATCTTTTGAGCTAGTATCCACTTACAAATGACTGGGTTACCTCACTCAGGATGATATTTTCTAGTTCCATCCACTTGCCTACGAATTTCATGAAGTCATTGTTTTGGATAGCTGAGTAGTACCCCATTGTGTAAATGGACCATATATTCTGTATCCATCCTCTGTTGAAGGACATCTGGGCTCTTTCTAGCTTCTGGCTATTATAAATATGGCTGCTATGAAAATAGTAGAACATGTGTCCATATTACATGTGGTGGCTTCTTCTGAGTATATGCCCAGAAGTGGTATAGCTGGGGCCTCAGGTAATACTATGTCCAATTTTCTGAGGATCCACCAGACTGATTTCCAGAGTGGTTGTACCAGCTTGCAATCTCACCAGCAATGGAGGAGTGTTCCTCTTTTTCCACATCCTCATCAGTATCTGCTGCCACCTGAGTTTTTGATCTTAGCCATTGTGACTGGTGTGACGTGAAATCTCAGAGTTGTTTTGAATTGCACTTCCCTGATGACTGAGGATGTTGAACATTTCCTTAGGTACTTCTCAGCCCTTTGAGTTTTCTCAGTTGAGAATTCTCTGTTTAGCTGTTTCCCATTTTTTAATAGGGTTATTTGGCTTTCTCGAGTCTAACTTCTTAAGTTCTTTTTATATATTAGATATTAGTCCTCTATCAGATGTAGGATTAGAAAAGATCTTTTCCCAATCTGTTGGTTGCCATTTTGTTCTATTGACAGTGTCCTTTGCCTTACAGAAGCTTTGCAATTTTATGAGGTCCCATTTGTCGATTCTTGATCTTAGAGCATAAGCCATTGGTGTTCTATTCAGGAAAATTTCACCTGTGCCCATGTATTTGAGGCTCTTCCCCACTTTCTCTTCTATTAGTTTCAGTGTATCTTGTTTTATGTGGGCATACTTGATCCACTTGTACTTGAGCTTTTTACAAGGAGATAAGAGAGGATCGATTTACATTCTTCTACATGCTGGCCACCATGTGAACCAGCACCATTTCTTGAAAATGCTGGCTTTTTTCCACAAAATGGTCTTAGGCCCTTTGTCAAATATCAAGTGACCATGGGTGTTCAATTCTATTGCATTCATCTACCTGCCTGCCTCTGTACCAATACTGTGCAGTTTTTTCAACTTTGCTTTGTAATAAAGCTTGAGGTCAGGGATGGTGATTCTCCCAGAATTTCGTTTATTGTTCAGAATAGTTTTTGCTCTACTGGGTTTTTGGTCATTCCAAATGAATTTGCAAATTTTTCTTTCTAACTCTATGAACAATTTGTTTGGAAATTTGATGGGGATTATATTGAATTGGAAGATTGATTTCGGCAAGATGGCCATATTTACTATATTAATCCTGCTAATCCATGAGCATGGGAGATTTTTCAATCTTCTGAGATCTTCAATTTCTTTCTACAAAGACTTGAATTTTTTATCATACAGATCTTTTACTTGCTTGGTTAGAGTCACAGCAAGGTATTTTATATTGTTCATGATTATTGTACAGAGTATTGTTTCCGAATTTCTTTCTTAGCCTGTTGATCCTTTGAGTAGAGGAAGGCTACTGATTTGTTTGAGTTAATTTTATATCCAGCCATTTGCTGAACTTGTTTATCACATTTAGGAGTTCTCTGGTGGAATTTTTGGGGTCGCTTAAGTATATTATCATATCATATGCAAATAGTGATATTTTGACTTCTTTCTTTCCAATTTGGATCCCTTTGACCTCCTTTTGTTGTCTATTTGCTCTAGCTAGAATTTCAAATACTATATTGAACAGATAGGGCGAGAGTGAGCAGCCTTGTCTAGTCCCTAATTTTAGTGGGTTTGCTTCAAGTACCTCTCTGTTTAGTGTGATGTTGGCTACTGGTTTGCTGTATATTGCTTTTACTATATTTAGGTATGGGCCTTGAATTCCTGATCTTTCCAAGGCTTTTCCAATGAAGGAGTATTGAATTTTGTCAAATGCTTTCTCAGCATCTAATGAGATGATCATGTGGATTTTTTCTTTGAGTTTGTTTATATAGTGGATTACCTTGATGATTTTCTTATATTAAACCATCCCTGTTCCCCTGGGGTGTAGCCTAATTGATCATGGTGAATGACTGTTTTGAGGTGTTCTTGTATTCCTATTGTTAGAATTTTTGTGTATTTTTGCATCATATTCATAAGGGAAATAGTTCTGAAGTTCTCTTTCTTTGTTGGGTCTTTGTGTGGTTTAGGTATGAATGTGACTGTGGCTTCATTGAATGAGTTTTGGAGAATTGTTTCTTTTTCTATTTTGTGGAATAGTTTGAAGAGTATTGGTATTAGGTCATCTTTAATGGTCTTATAGAATCATGAACTAAACCCATCTGGTCCTGGGCTTTTGTTGGTTGGGAGACTTTTAATGACTGCTTGTATTTCTTTAGGGGTTATGGTACTGTTTAGGTGGTGTATATGATCCTGATTTAACTTTGCTACTTGGTATTAGTCTAGAAACTTGTCCATTTCATCCAGATTTTGCAGTTTTGTTGAGTATAGACTTTCGTAGTAAGATCTGATGATTTTTCAAATTTCTTCCATTTCTGTTGTTATGTTTCACTTTTCATTTCTTGTTAATTTTGATACTATATATGTGCCCTCTGGTTAGTTTAGCTAAGGGTTTATCTATCTTGGTTTTCTCAAAGAACCAGCTCCTGGTTTTGTTGATTCTTTGTATAGTTCTTTTTGTTATTACTTGCTTGATTTCAGGCCTGAGTTTGATTATTTCCTGCCTTCTACTCCTCTTCAGTGTATTTCCTTCTATTTGTTCTAGATCTTTCAGGTGTGCTGTTAAGTTGCTCCTGTATGCTCTCTCCAGTTTCTTTTTGGAGGCACTCAGAGCCATGAGTTTGCCTCTTAACATTGCTTTCTTTGTGCCCCTTCAATTTGGATATGCCTTTCCTTCATATTCATTAAATTCTAAAAAGTCTTTAATTTCTTTCTTTATTTCTCCCCTGACAAAGTTATCATTGTGTAGAGCATTGTTCAGCTTCCATGTGCATGTCGGCTTTCTGTTGTTTTTGTTGTTATTGAAGACCAGCCTTAGTTCATGGTGATCTGATAAGATCTTCTTGTATCTGTGGAGGCTTGTTTTGTGACTGATTATATGTTCAGTTTTGGAAAAGGTACCATGAGGTGCTGAAAAGAAGGTATATTCTTTTGATTTAGGATGAAATGTTCTACAGATATATGTTAAATCCATTTAGTTCATAACTTCTGTTACTTTCACTGTGTCTCTGTTTAGTTTCTGTTTTCATGATCTGTCCATTGCTGAGAGTGCTGTGTTGAAGTCTCCCACTATTATTGTGTGAGGTGTAGTGTGTGCTTTGAGCTTTAATAAAGTTTCTTTTATGAAGTGTGTGCCCTTGTATTTGGAGCATAGATGTTCAGAATTGAGAGTTCATCTTGGTAGATTTTTTTCCTTTGATATGTATGAAGTGTCCTTCCTTAACTTTTTTGATACTTTTTGATTGAAAGTAGATTTTATTTGATATTAGAATGGCTACTTCAGCTTGTTTCTTGGGACCATTTGGTTGGAAGTTTTTCCCTCCTTTTACTTTGAGGTAGTTTCTGTCTTTATCACTGAGGTGCATTTCCTGTATGGAGCAAATTTCTGTGTCCTCTTTATGTATCTATCTGTTAGTCTATGTCTTTTTATTGGTGAATTGAGCCCATTAATGTTAAGAGATATTAAGGAAAACTGATTGTTGCTTCCTCTTAATTTTGTTGTTAGAGATGGAATTATGTTTGTGTGGGTAAATTCTTTTGGTTTTGTTGAAAGAAGATTACTTTCTTGCTTTTTCTAGGGTGTAGTTTCCCTCCTTGTGTTGGGGTTTTCCATCTATTATACTTTGTAGGACTGGATTTATGGAAAGAGGTTGTGTAAATTTGGTTTTGGAATATCATGCTTTCTCCATCTATGGTAATTGAGGGGTTTGCTGAGAATAGTAGCCTTGGTAGGTATTTGTGTTCTCTTAGAGTCTGTATCACATCTGCTCAGGAACTTCTGACTTTGATAGTCTCTGTTGAGAAGTCTGGTGTAATTCTGATAGGTCTGCCTTTATATGTTACTTAATCTTTTTCCCTTACTACTTTTAATATTCTTTATTTGTTTTGTGCATTTGGAGTTTTGATTATTATCTGATGGGAGGAATTTTTTCTGGTCCAGTCTAATTGGAATTCTGAAGGCTTCCTGTATATTCATGGGCATCTCTTTTTTAGATTAAGGAAGTTTTCTTTTATAATTATGTTGTAGATATTTACTGGCCCTTTAAGTTGGTAATCTTTGCTCTCTTCTTTACCTATTATCCTTAGATTTGGTCTTCTCATTGTGTCCTGGATTTCCTGGATGTTTTAGGTTAGTAGCTTTTTGCGTTTTGCATTTTTTTTGACTGTTGTGTCAATGTTTTCTATGGTATCTTCTATTCCTGAGATTCTCTCTTGTATCTCTTGTATTCTGTTGGTGATGCTTACGTCTATGACTACTGATCTTTTTCCTCGGTTTTCAATTTCCAGGGTTGTCTCCTTTAGTGATTTATTTATTGTTTCTATTTCCATTTTTAGATCCTGCATGGTTTTGTTCAATTCTTTTACCTGCTTATCTGTGTTCTCCTGTATTTTTTATTGAGTTATGTATGTCCTTCTTAGAGTCCTCTATTATCATTATGAGATGTGATTGTAAATCCAAATCTTGCTTTTCTGATGTATTGGGGTTTCCCAGACCTGCTGTGATGGAAAACTGGGTTCTGATGATGCCAAGTAGCCTTGGTTTCTATTGCTTGGTTCTTTTGCTTTCCTCTTGCCATCTGGTTTTCTCTGCTATTAATTGGACTTGCTGTTTCTGACTGGAGCTTGTCCCTCCTGTGCGCCTGTAAGCCTTTGATCTTAGGTGTGGTGGCACTCCTGGGATTCCTGTTCTCTCCAGGCATTAATGGAGTACAGAAAGCAATGATCATAGGTGTGTTCGCACTCCTGGGAGACAAGTTCCCCCCTCAGTGGAATTTGTGTGTAGAGAGCTATGTCACAGAGTTAGCTCTGGGGCATAGATGGTGACTAGAAAGCTCCTGTCCCAGGCTGCTCCAGAGTTCCAGTGCCTTGTCTGCTCCTGGGTTCCCTCTTTGGCTAGTTATTAGAGCAAAAGTGGTGGTCTCACCTGTGAGCTTAGGATTGACAGCAGACTAACTCTCTCTGGGCAGGATTTTGGTAAGGAAGGCTGTGGACAGCCTGAGCTCCAGAGTGCAGATGGACACCAAAAGGCCACATGGAACCATAATCCAAAGACTTTGTTACAAGGTCACTGAAGGGCAGAGATAAAAATTGCATGAGAAGATGATAAGGATAGAGGCATGGGAAATTTTTAGTTATATACACATTTGGCTATAGTGCCTTGACATTTACATCATAATGATATGAATAATTATAAAATGATATGCAATGAAACTACCGGAAGCATTTTCTCTTGGAAATACCCACTGGTATATATCTTTATTTTATGAAAAAGTAAAGACAGTGGAAGCTTTACCCATTGATCCATTCCAGCACTAAATATCTGAGACATTTCTGACTTTTCTTTCTTATCCTCTACTTAGTAAAATGTATAAAACTAAAACACAATCTCAACTAATGAACATGACATGTAACTTCTGATTTCTCCACTTAAAATACAGATGATTCACTTACTAAGCAAGCTCTGATTCCATAGAACATAGGAGAAATCTGAGCATGAAAGTCCTTGGGGAAAATAAATCTTTTACATATTTGCCTCATGTTTAGTTTAACAAAGATGCTTTCACAATAAAATCTGCAGGACATGATGAACCTTACCTCAATAATATTTTATCTCATCAAAGGTTAACATTTACCATAGAGATTTGTTAAATTCGATGTGCTATATGTAACTGAACTTCTACAGATATTGTTATCAGAATGCTTAAAGGAAATAAGAGAACAGTTCTACTGTATGCAGTATACTGGACAATGCAATTTAATGTTTCTACTAACTCATTGCAAAATTTTATTGGGAAAAAAGATGAAGGATTAGAAAAAACTTATGTTATTATTGCAAGTTTTTGTTAGTACTAAGGATAGCTCCTGTGCTCCAGGGTGAAGCGAAGAACATTCTAGTGTGTCCTTGAGCTGTGTGTGAGAAACAGATGAGCTTAATCCTATAATCCATACCTTAATTCTCAGTAGGAAAAGATGGGTCTCTCCTTACAATCACTCAGAAGAAAGGTGGCTGCATCTAATACAGTCCTTTCTAAAGTTCCTAATGACTGAAATAGATTGAAGTCAACAAGGCTAATCTGATTTGTAAAAATAATTGAGGTCAGTATGTTCAGTGTAGAAAATAGAAGACTTACTATTAACGACAAATGAAATTATAATCTTCTCCATCTGAATGACAACCTCAGAAAAAAATGTGCAAAAGCTCAAGTAACATTTCGACTGTATAATTTTAAGAATTGAATGAGGAATGGCTTGCATCATAATGTCTACCTGACATTTCATGGTAGACTTAGCAGAGGGAAAATATCATTATGCCATAAAATAACCTATCATACCTCAATTACTTCTCAGTGAACATAATTAAATTCTTCTTAATAGTTTAATTGCATACAACTATGATACACACAAAAGAAATAACCATATTCTGTAGCAAAATAACCCCTGAATATACTTGGACAGCATGTGCACTGTCAGGAAGACTTCAAGTAAATAAAGTGGCAACAGTTGAGGTACAGTGCTTCTCTAAAGAGGGACACATAATTATAAAATAACCTCTGTTACAGGTAATTAAATCCAAGTTTCTGCTTTTAAACATGAGTCATCAAATCATCAAGAACATAGCAATCTGCTTATTAATTTTTATTCAAAATTTTGGATATTTCAATATACTGAGTATGAGTGCTATAGGCAATGATACTTTTACTGATAAATATGAATAAATACATATGATGCTGGTTTATTGAACCCAAGTAATCATACATTTTAAAAGTTTTCTTTAAATACCTGCAATGTATTTTGATCATAGTCTCTCCTCTTCCTAACTAATCCCAGATCCTGCCTTCCCTCCCCTCACCACTCTGTCTTCCCTATCCACTCAGTTTAGTTGTTTTATTTTTCACTCACCCACTGAATTTGGTTCAAATTGTGTTGTCAAATACATCATGAGTGTAGGACGAAAACTGATTTTCTCCCAATAGTCTTTAAATACCTATAGCTGATCATGTTTTCATTTCATGCTATTCTCGCTCCCAGAAAATACTGATTAGGAATATTTTTCCTGGTTTAAGCTGGTTCGGCTCCTTTGAACGTTGTCACATTCATGTGAATTGATATGTGCAACTGCTCTGTTTTGTCCAGAAAAATACTCTTGACTGATGTTGTCCAACACCCTAGGCTCTTAGAATTATCATGTCCTTTCTTCTGAGAAGAAGTTAGTCTTGAGGGTAAGGTTTGGAGCATAAGTTCCACTTAGATATAAGCATTCCATAGTCTCTTATTCTTCAAAGATTGACCAGTTGGGGGTGTCTGGGTTAATTATTTTTTATTACAAAGATAAGCTTTTCTGACAAAGGCTGAGAGATATACTGATCTATAAGACATTAGGACTCCTTTTTAGTAGTATGTCTGTTTAGCATAATAATGTCATGGGTTTTCTCCTAGGCCCTATGAGCTATAAATCTACAGGTTCTGATCCTGGTAATAGAGCCAGCCATATATTGTATTTCATGAAGCACACCTTGGATTTATTCTGAAAGTGATTGTAATATCCTTGCCACTATTACACCAGTCAAACTCGTCAAACTAGACATTGTTGTAGTTCACAGTGTTCAAAAGCTGATTGAGACTGACGAATACTTTCTCCTTCCCCTTAGGCACCATGCACACCATCTTTCATCACTGTGAAAACCAGGAAGTAGTGATAAAGTTTCCACGTGAATACCAACTAGATTTTCCACATTCTATGACTGGAGGAAGGGATGTAGTATCTTCTACATAGCATCATAGCCTGAGGTTGTGATGGTATCCAAGAGAAATGGCAAAAGTTTATAATCCCCTAACATTTCTTTTTAAGTATAATGGTTATTAATTTCTTTGAGAATTTCATGCTTGTATTTGCTTCTGGCTGTTTTCTTGAACTCCCGTTTTCTGGGTCTGGCTGTCTTACGTAAAACTTTTCAGCTGCTCCTCCCTTCTTCATGCCTTCTCTGCCTTAATGCAATCAACTTCTGCAGTCATAAACAAAAATGCATACTTCCTCAAAGAAGTTGCTTTATCTTAGGTACTTTGTCAATGGAATGAGAAAGAAATGAATGCAGGATTAATCATATAAAGAGAAAAATCATTCTCAAGGTTTATACAGAAACATTGACAAAGCCAGTACACATTTTAAATTTAACTCTTTAGTTTCCATGTATTTACAACTGTGGAAATGTCACACTTTCAGAACTCTACCTTCTAACTTTCCTTCAGAACATGACAGCTTCTCCAGACTTCCCTACATCCTACTCCTCAGAATTTACTATCTGGTTCCTGGGTATACATTGGTTGGCCTTTGCCTAACTTTACATACATGTAATTACAGTCAACTTATTGATCTTTGTCTTTGATGTCTTTCACAGGTACTCACTACATTTAATTATTATTAACTAGCATCCCAATATAATGCATACATCAGAGTTTGCTCCTTTATTTAGTTGTTGATAAATATTTTGATAGCTTTGGTTTGAAGGATTATAACAAGGAAATTTGAAAAGAAACACATTACATACATTGATTAAATCTAGTTTCCAATAAATACCTGTGAATGGAATGGCAACATAGTATTTAGTATTATTTTGTATAAGCTACACCATTGCATGCTAAAGTGGTTAAGTCATTTTCGATTTGGATAAGAAGTTCACTTCATGCCCAATTTTACTCTTCTCAATATCTCATATGTTCAAAATTTTGTTTTAAGTAATTCTAATTTCCATATAGTTATGGTTTCATTTATATTTTCTAGTGACTCCTGCCATTGTGTATCTTATCAAGTGATTTTTTAGCATTTTAGGCCATCTTTTCTGAACACCAAAATACATTCCAAATGTTATTATCAGAGGTCTTATTTATTCAGAAGGTTTCAATAATCCATCATATTATCAAGATATGGCCGTTTGTGAGATGTTTCCTGAAAACATTTTTTGCTGTTCAATTATTTGGTTTCCTACTTTCTTAATAGTGTCTTGTGTACAAAAAAATGTTTTAAATTCTGATGAATTCAAATTTTACACACACAAACACATATATTTGTGTGTATATATATACATATATATGTATATATATGACACATTCTTAAAAATCTCTGATACGGTGATACAATGTCAAGATTTTCTTCTATATTTTCACAAGAAATTGGATAGTTTTAGGTTATCATTTACATAAAATTTTGTTAGACATAAGTTTTCATTTGACATGAGGTATGTAATTGAATTTTGTGTGGTACTACTTTGACAACTCCTTTGCTTTTAATGAAATGTCACTGAAATATATTGTCTATTTGTAAATCCTTATATGTGTGAATATAACCACTTCCCTCATGGATGACTTTATACACTGTTACAAAAATGCTTAACCTCACTTCTAAAAGCCAGTTATTTAGATTACTACAACTTTAGAATAAACCTTTACATTAGGTATATTAGAATATATATATATAATATATGTGATATGATATGATATAATCATATATATTATATATATTATATATATATATATATATATATATATATATAATATATATATAAGCCTTTATCATCAGTTCAATCCACACAGGATCTGTGGGTATTTATGTTAAACTGCATTGAATCTATAGCTTAATAAATAAAAAGTTATTATTAATTAATCAAAGTTCAAATCACATGTCTCCATTACTATGTTAATTATTCTCAGAGATGCTTTTACGATTTTTCCTTTCATAGGTTTTCAGCATCTTAATCAGACTTACTGTTCAGATGCATTTTGATATTATTATAAATTGCATATTATAGGGAATAGAAATATAATTGTATTAGTGTACTGATCTACTTCCTGTGAGTGACTGAACTTACTAATTCCAGTAAATATCTATGTTGATTAGATTAGATGAGTGTATTAATTTTTCTCTTCTTAAATGCAAATATATATTATATTCCATTTAGGTAAAAATGCTTTGTCTTTAACTCACCTTAAACACTACCAAGCTTGAGGCCAGCAACAGTATCCAGTATGTCAAGATACTTCTCACAAAGGCCAAGGACCTAATTTTGATAGCCATGACCCATGGTGGTGGACTGTACTTTGGGAGCCACTTACATATAAAGGTATTCACATACATTCATAGAAACATGCACATGCATGCACACGTGCACACACACACACACACACACACACACACACACACACACACACACATACACACAAGAAATAAATGCTAAAAAAAAATCAAGAAGAAACACAAACCAAATACTGCTGAAAATCTTCTGCTAAAATATAACTGGAGATGAATTAAGTGGCCTGACTTCCTTTTAGTTTTAGCGAGGGATATTTCTTTGTAATTTATTTATATTTATTACAATGATTCTATTTATATTTTTACTGATTGTTTTCTAACATGGCAAACTACCTATGGAAATTTGAACATAAATGAGCTTGAGATTAATTCAATGAAATAGATTTTATATGGTAAATAGAAAGTATTGCAATTTTTATTTCTCACTACACTTAATGTTGAATCTGATGGACTAGCTGTTTGAAGTGCCTGCTTTGACTTCACCACAATGTTGTACTCTAATGCAGAATATAAGTTAACATAAATCCCTCTTACATAGCAATTTTATTACATAGCAATTTTATTTTGCCAGTTCTTTTTATCACAGTATCAGAAATGAATCTAGACTATTACCATTATACAGCAGAGACTATCAGGTATACAGAGGTTAATTAATTTGCATGAGGCTACACAGATCATAAATGGAGGTAAGCAGACATTTTAATCCAAAAATAATCTTATTTGAAGATGCATTTTCAATTATTATATTTTCCCTTGAAAGATGGGTGACAGTCAAACAAAGTACTTATAAGGGTCGTTATGAGGCAGAGGGCAATTTGAATCTGATAACAGAGATGCTTATGAAAGAATAATTAAGCAGAATGATATTTCACTTGAGCAAAGATGAGTTAGAGATAAAAAATTCAGCTGAGGTCTAATTAAGGTCAGCAGTGAGCAATGCTAGGTCAAAGCCAATAGAACATCCACCATCGATCACAATGAGAAACTCAAACACAAATAGTATAATAAAGTTATTTCATATTTTTATTAATAAACCTTCATGTGGTTACAAATATGAGTGGCTTATTCTGTTCTTTAGTAGATAAAACGAACTTTCCTATTAAATATAAAGCTGGAAAGTGAAGTTGCTATTTATCTCATATTACGTTATCTTTTATGAGGAATTGATCTTTACTACCATGGACATTTGGTTTTTCTATGCAACAGCAATCTCTTCATTTTACTATAATGACATATTGTATGCATGAATGATTTAATAATTTAAAAAATTTATATGCTTAGAGATAGTAATTGGATTACATTGATCTGCATAATCAAAGCCAGCTGTCACATAGGGTTTATACTAGAAATGTCATGCTCTTAAAATCAGGTGATTTTTTTCTGGTGTGTATGTAAAATTCTTAATATTTTTACATATGAGCTGATATTAATACTAGAAGTCATATAGTCCTATGGAACATACCTCAAAGTGTTGGAATCTGCTTTCAGGTAAACTTCCTCATATCAATTCCCTTCCTCTCTATAGCAGATTGTCAGTTGTCTGTCCCTCAATTCCTGTCTAACTAATAATGAAGTGTAGTAATCAAAGGATGTATGGCTGGGTTGGTGTATATACTTCTCTTACTAAAGATGTTAGAACATAGAGATGAAGGTTCTATGTGGGCAGTAGCTCGATCCCTCCATGCTGAAAAATTGTGTGGGTGTTGTCTGTCGTTTTCACCAGTGTGACCTTGTTTTCTTGTCCAAATTTGATGTGATGGTTATTTTTTTCTCTTACTATATTTTATTTTGCTACTTTTTGTTGTTACCCTGATTTTTTTCTAATGAGAAACAGAATCAGACTCGATCCAGATGGGAAGAAGATAGGGAGGAACCGGGAGTAGTATGGAGGACTGAAATCAAAATAAATTGCATAAAAAAGAAACCATTTTCAACAAAAAGGAGTCTTTAAAAGAAGCAAGGAGAGAGGGGGGAGGGAGAGAAAGAGATGGAAGGAGAGAGAGAGAGAGAATAAAGAATGTAGACAGCTTTTCAAGATTCCCTGAGTTTCTTTCCTAGGTACTCAATGAGATGGTGCTCAGGCACTTGTAACTGCAGCTCTGTGGATCCAATGTGCTTATGTGGTCTTCACAGGCACTTTTACCCTCATGTTTCACATAAACATATGCATGGAAATACACACAAGTATTTAAAGTGATTAATTATATAGCATTGTATATACACACAATGTAAGTGTATATCATGCATTAATATAATTATTTTCTATTGTGAAAAGATCAAAACTGCCCACCTCTCTTCTCAAATGGAAGTCATGTTTTGTGTTTTCATTAGGGCCTTGAACTAGAACACGAGACCTACCTTCTCAGCAACTTTCATTCCACACTAAGTATTATTGCCTGCAGACATATTATTTTGTATGTCTTTAACATCTGACTTGCAAAAGTTGTATGAGTTATGTTCTTTATCATTGCCTCTAGTCCACCCCCAAACTGAAGTGTTAAAAAATGTTTCGTGTGAATTGCTTCTGTTTTTAAGTAATCACTATTTGGTAGGAATGGACAAAATAATTCTGAAATCACTTGTCACTAAGAAAAGGACACATTAAAATATGAAGCAAATGTCATAGAGTTTTCTGCATTGAAACTGAGACTTATTTGAAGAATGTGGAAACTTGGCAGCCCTGAGTTTTCCATTTCTTGTCTTGCTCCAATTTGTGTCTCCTTTCATCAAAATAGTTTCTTCAGAACCAACTTAAAATATAAGCAGAAAAGAAGGCCACCCACCAAAGTGGAAAACACTGAGAAATCATAGGGCAGGTATTTGGTTAATATTCAAATAATATTAATTTGGTTAATATTCAATAATAAGGAAATCAACAGCCAAACAACAAAGCAATGATAACAGTAATAACAACAGCATGGATGAAAGATGAGCTAAAAGTTTTCTATTTATATTTCTTCCAAAAGAGATATATAAATATAAAACAGGTTTATAAGAGAGTTCCCTATGACTAATTAGAGAAACACAGTAAAGAATGACCTTGATATGCAAGAGCTGCTAGGTTGTTTTAATTGAAAACTGAAAGGTAAGGTATATTGGTAAATGCGGGGAGTAAATGTGAATTATAAACTGTTGATGAGATGCCCAAAGAGGCATGCAGTATTGCAGGTATCATCATCAAAGTTGTCCACGAGACGGAACCAACAGGCATAGACCCAAAAGCTCTGCATGTCTTTGTGTGCATTTCTCTCTCTCTCTCTCTCTCTCTCTCTCTCTCTCCCTCACTTACTTGCTCCCTCCCTTTCTCCCTCTGCCCTCTCCTCTCTTTATGGTTATGTATAATATTAGAACTGAGACCTAAAAATCTTATATTCTGCCATATACCAGCAGGAAATTAAGAAAGATTGGCTGTGTTGCTCAACTTGAATCTCAGTATTGAGCTATCAGGACAGTAGGTAATGGAAGTTCAAGTTAAAATGCTAATAAGTAATGGTGCTTAAGCTAATATTCAAGGAAATGACACAATGAATATTCTATCTCCAATACAGCAAAATTTTACTTGCACCAATTTGCTTTTTCATTTGGGCATCAGTAAAATTGGAAGAGACCACCCTCATTAGTCAAAATGGGTGTTGTTGACCTGTTTAAATGTCAGTGTCTTCCAGCACTGCTTTTTCAGACACATCTGAGATAATATTTTATCATCAATATGAATATAACCTTAACTCAAATTGACAAATAAAATTAATAATTATAAAATTGGCAATCATAATACTGAAATTTTATTCCCTAAATAAAGTAATAAATCATGCAATATGTGACAATATTAGTCAACCCTGGGAATATTATTTAGAGAATATTAAGCCAGTTATAGAATATTTAGCATGAATCCACTTATATTAGGGAAATAAAAATAATAAACATAGACAATCGATTAATATAACTATGGCTATGATGGATGGGCTAAGCAAGAGAGGATTTTGGATAAGGTCACCCAGAATGATTCCTGGGAGCCTCTCCCATCCCAGGTCTCTGAGAATTTCTAGAGAACTGTCCTGCTCCACACCCCACGATGCTGCATATTTCCATTCATTCTCCTGGCCCTCTGGGGTTCTCTCCTGTCTGCCCCTGATACCTGATCGTGTCCCCCTTTCCTCTCTCCCTATTCTCTCCCATCCAGTTCCCTCCCTCCCTCTGCTTCCCATGATTATTTTATTTACCCTTCTAAGTGAGACTGGAGTATCCACACCTGGGACTTCCTTTTTAGTAAGCTTCATACAGTCTGTGAGTTGTATAATGGCTACTCTGAACATTTTGGCTAATACCGTCTTATCAGTGAATACATATCATGCATGTCCTTTTGGGTCTGAGTTATCTCCCTTAGGATCATATTTTCTGATTCCATCCATTTGCCTGAAAAGTTAATGATGTCCTCATTTTTAATACCTGACTAGTATAACATTATGTAAATAAACCATATTTTCTGCATTCATTCTTCAGCCGGGAGACACTGGGTTGTTTGCTTCTGGATATTGCAAATAAGGGTGCTGTGAGAATAGTGTGACATGTACATTTGTGGTATGGTGGATCATCTTTTGGGTATATGCCCAGGAGTGGTATTGAAAGACCCCCGAAATGGGGAGACCCTCACTCAAGTCTCGGGATGGCAACCCCCCCCCCAGTAACGCACGAGAGACCATTCTTGATGTAAATACAAGAGGTTTATTCGGGCTTATTCTAGTGCACTAGGGCCGACTCATAGTCTATACAGAGACAAGAGGAGTCGACCCCTATCAGCTAAAATTAAAAGTATTTATAGGAAAGAGCAGATGGAATTTTCCATGCATCAAGGAAAAATACAGGGTTTCAGTTACATAAATGTCCTTGTGGTTTGTTTTTATCTTATGGCAGGGAAAACAGAATGTCCTTGGTCAAGCTGCCCCTGAGTCAGGGGAGTAGTGATGAAAAATGTGCTGACCAGAATGGGAGGAGGGGAGGGGGAAAGCAGGAGTGTCTGGGCTAGTCTGGGCTGAGAGGAGGGGAGGGGGA
>CM052700.1:62706297-62723327 GCA_028551405.1 Uromys caudimaculatus | reverse complement strand
GTTACATAAATGTCCTTGTGGTTTGTTTTTATCTTATGGCAGGGAAAACAGAATGTCCTTGGTCAAGCTGCCCCTGAGTCAGGGGAGTAGTGATGAAAAATGTGCTGACCAGAATGGGAGGAGGGGAGGGGGAAAGCAGGAGTGTCTGGGCTAGTCTGGGCTGAGAGGAGGGGAGGGGGAAAGCGGGAGTGTCTGGGCTGAGAGGAGGGAAGGGGGAAAGCGGGAGTGTCTGGGCTTATCCTGACTTGCCTGCATCTTTATTTTAACTCTTTAGTATAGCTGGTGTAGTGGTTATTCCTAATTGTCAACTTGACTATATCTGGAGTGAACTACAATCCAGAATTAGAAGGTTTACCTATGATCCAGATCTTGAGGCTGGAAGACACAAGTTTCTGACCTGGATCTTGGCATGGAGATCTTGAGGCATAGTGGCCATTAAAAGCTTACGCCTAGGCAAAGTACTACACACTTTTAATCCCAGGAGACTGAGGCAAGGAGATCTCTGAGTTCAAGGTCAGCCTGGGAAAAGCAAGTCCCAGATCCAGGCATGGTGGTACACACCTTTAATCTTGGCCACACCTTCTGCTGGAGAACTACATAAGGCCACTGGAAGAAGAAAGATTCACTCTTTGCCTGCTGTGCCTTGTGGGACTGAGCAACTTCTAGATTCTTGGACTTTCATTCATAGCTGCTGCTGATCCTGTTGAAGAGTTGGACTACAGACTGTAAGTCATCAACAAATTTTCTTACTATATAGAGAGTACCATAAGTTCTGTGACTCTAGAGAACCCTACCTAATACAGCTGGGTCTCCAGGGAGAACTCTTAACAATTTTCTGAAGGAACCACCAGATTGATTTCCAGAGTGATTGTACTGGTTTGGAATCCCACAAGCAATGGAGGAGTGTTACTCTTTCTCCACATCCTTACCAGCATGTCCTCCCATTTGAGTTTTTGATCTTAGCATGGAAGGTGGAATCTCAGGGTTGTTTTGATTTGTATTTCCCTGATGACTAAGGATTTTTGTAAGTACTTCTCAGTAACTTGAGATTCCTCTGTTGAGATTTTTATCCTTAGCTCTATATCCAATTTTTAAATTGAGTTTTTTGTTCTTTTGGAGTCGAATTTCTTGTTTTCTTTGTATATTCTGAATATTACCCCTCTATCGGATAGGGTTAGTTAAGACTTTTTCTCAATCTGTAGGTTGAAGAGACTATCTCCAGTAGATAGACATGGCTCCCAGTTGAGGCATGAGGCTACTAACCATCTTCAAAATTTTTGATTCATAATTGTTCCCATAATTGTCTAAAGGAACTACAATAACAAAAGTAGAGCTTACCTGAAGGAAAGGCCATCCAGTGACCGGTCAACTTGGGATCCATCCCATCCAAACCCTGACACAATTACTGATGCCATGTTGTGTTTGCAGACAGGAGCCTACCATGGCTGTCCTCTGAGAGGCTACATCAGCACCTGACTAAGACAGATGCAAATATTTACAGATAATTATTGGACTGAAATCTGGGATCTCTATGGAAGAGTTAGAGGAAGGACTGAAGGAGCTGAATGGGATGGCAACCCCATAGGAAGAACAACAGAATCAACTAACCTGAACTCCCTCAGAGCTGTCAAAGACAAAGCCACCAACCAAAGAGCATAAATGGGCTGGTCTGTGGCCCCTACTCTACCACCACCACCACAAGCAGCAGTCCATCCCCTGCACATATGTAGCAGAGGAGTGCTTTGTGTCGCCTCTGTGGGAAAGGATGTACTTAATCCTTGAGAAACTTGATGCCCCAGGGAAGGGCATGCTGGAAGTGGTAAGGAAGGGGTGGAACACACTCTCAGAAGCAAAGGGCATGGGGGATGAGGTGAACTCTACGAGGGAGGACCAGGAAGGGGAACAGCATTTAGAATGCAAATAAATAAAATAATTTTAAAAAAAGAATAAAAGAAAATAAAGGAACAGAGTAATGGAAAAATAATAAATGACATCAAAAGTGTCAGAATATGTAAGGTCTGAAGATTTGTTGTGTAATATGTAGGTTCTGGTAAATATGGTTTATTATAAAAATTGGATGTGAGTTCCTTAACTGAGGTAGAGACTTGTGTTAAAGCTATAGATTTCACAATAAAAATGCATTTTTAGATATAAGTACATTAGTTGCTGGGGTAGGGCTCACTAGATGAAGTTCTTACTGTGAAAGAATAGGGAGCTAAGTTTAGTCTTCAGAGCCTATGCAAAAGCTTGGTGTCATCAATACTCTTGTTACTTCCTCAAAACAAAGTCAAGACAACAGGATATATGAGCTTACTAATTAATAACTCTAGTCATATTAGTGAGAGACCCTAGGATCTGTCTCAAAAAATAGGTTGGAAATCAGTTGAAGATATCTAACCTCAAACCTCTGGTTTCTCTATATGTGCTCGCACACATATATGTGCACCAGCACAAAACACAACACACAGGCACACACACACACACACACACACACACACACACACTCACAGTTTCCTAATTAAAGAATAAAATAATATCCCAAATCACAGATCAAAAGTATAAGGAAGAATTTACATAAGAAGCCAGTCAAGACCAAGTGACGCTAAATGATAGTGAAAGAGATAAGAAGAGAATAAAATTTCTGTCTCCTTGTATTTAGTCGGAAATGATGATGAGAGAAGTTAGATTTGCTTTCTTGAGGGACAAATGTAATATGGAGAGATTTCTTCATTGGAAACATTAGTAATTAAGACTAGCAGGGGAAACAAAATAATTGAAAAAGGAGGTTGTCAATTATGGTTTTATTAAGATAGAAAGTTTTAAAAATGTAATAATTTTGCCAAATATACAATGGGAAGGAAAAAAATATTTCCTTCCAATGTTTAATCCTAGTAAATCTTTCTTTCAACACTGCATCCTCATGGTTCTAGCTCTTTCATCTTGGTTGTACCATTCATATTACTGACCAGTTCATTCCTGACATCCAACAGCTTGTTCATGCATTCTTTCCTACTGTCTAACAGGAAGAACCAATAATAAAAGAAACATAAATAATAATAGTTAATGCTATTGACTTGTCTGTGCACACTTGGAAAACCAACGAAATCTAACAGAGACCAGTTGTAAAAGACAGTGAGTCTAAAAGGAAAAAAGTGAAAAACATAATATCTGTTTATAATATTTAGTATTGCTAGAGAAAAGCGTACACATTTCAAAGGTCTTTATAAAAGAATCAGTGCTACAAGTTTTCAAATGCAAGGATATTCCTAAATAGTGATTAAAAAGCAGATTATAAATAGAGATGAAGATAAGGCAAAAAAAAAAAAGGCAGGACAAATTTGAGGGTTTTTTTAAGATTTGCACAGGCAAGAAGATATGAGAACAGTCTGGGAAAGTATTAACTTGTTTCTTATAGTATGAAAAAAAGCTAATAGTAAAAAATGAGCATTCATAATTATGTTTCTCTTTCTATTTTCCTTTTTGATATTCAATACATATCAAAAAGAATATAAATAATTGTGATATCATGACTCCTTAACACTGAGTAGTTAGAAATTTTACAATATGATGTGGCAGGGTGCTTGCCTAGTATGAAGGAAATATAGAATAGGTAATAGAGGAAAGTCAGTATAAAGTCCAACTAAAGTCAATGGACCAGTTACAGAAACCAAGATTGCAAGTTTTGGGAGTGTCTCTGTCCATTTTTTAAAATGATATATTTGTATATAGATACATGTACTTTAAAGAGAAATTTGTTTATTTCCTCTTTTTTTACCATGCAATATAGCCACCAATGAGACACAATCAGAAGTTAAGTGTTGTAAATTTGTATTATCATACCATTGTTATAGACCACTAAGGAATCAAATACTTGTTAGAAGACTTTTCCACTTGTTCTGAGGAAAGAATAATATGTTCTCAAGTGTATATGACATTGTTATGTTGGGTGAGAATGAATTATGAACCTATCATACTCATTTGATTATTAAGCATGACATAATGAGCACAAAATTAACAAAGGGTGGCCTTGTGATGGTTCACCTTTGTTGTCTTGTTGAATGCTTTTGGAGTCAGCTTCTGGGTGTATCTGTAACAGTATGACTTGAGTCACTAAGGTACAAGGCTAAGATACAAAGATGTCTGAGATTAAAGTAGGGCTATATTTTACTTTCCTGTATTAATTCTTCTTTAGGTAGTGCATCTACTCTGCTGCTTCCACTGCTGTCCCCATCAATTGTTCAATCAGAATATAGCCTTCTTGGCCCTTGGCATGGAATAATTCCAGCATTTTTTCATAAGTATTCTAGGTCTTCTGTGAGAGACTATGACTCCTGAAGGGTTCAACCCCATGAATTCAGCAACAACCACCTTTTCAATTTCTTCAGTGGTCATATGGCCCCTGTTTAATGTATTTTTATTCTGTCAGTTCTGTTTCTCTGGAGAACTCTAATACAAGTTGTGGATCTAGGAAAATTATGAAAGAAACTGACAAGAGAGTCTAGTGGTATCTAATGCTGGCTCTCTACTTCAAATCATTTTCAATTAACAAATATCTTCCTAGCAGCAGAGAAAATTTTTAAAAAGTCTATTATGTAGCCTATTTGACAATCACAAAAATATATTTGATATTTTATTAACTATTTTTAAAATCTAAGAATTTAGTTTCACTGGATATCTGGGGGAAAAGAAGGGAGTATAATGATGTTGGAGCATTAATTCTAGCACTCCTAGATAAAATTAAAAGGATATGGATGAGTTCAGATATGAAAACCCCTGTCTTTTGATTTGCACAACCTATCTAAAGAATTCTAAGTGTGCCCTGAAAGAGAATTTTCTCTTCAGCAGCCTCAGAATTGAAGATGTTGATAACCAAACTGAATCTTCATCATAACATTGGCTAACTTACTATGTGAGTTTAGTTCCTGGCTTCAAAGATGTTTCAGTTTATGAGAAATCACTGATTAGAAGACTGGGACCCAATAATTGTGGATGGAGTTATGTGGGAAGATCTTGATGAGGCTGAAGTTCTCGAACACTTTGATTCTTTTCATGTTAGGTTTCCTATGGAATTAGCACACATCCCTGCCTCAAGTTTGGTACTCTCTCCAGATAGAGCAAGATGCAGGACCAATTTTGAGGTTATTTTAAATGTCAGCATTCATTCCTGTCATAAGTGGCTGTTGTCTGAGACAAAACACTGTCATGTTTGGCCATTCAGCTGTGCCTTCTTGAAAAAAGACTATTGTGCTAGGTTTCATATCCTGCCATAGATGAGCAGACAGGGTCAAGAAATTCTCATCTGAGTATCCAGCTGCTCGCTACTACATGTTGTACACAACACTGCCTTAATTGTAAGACAATTTCTAGGTGGAGCTACAGTGTATATTCAGAGTAACTAAGGGAGAGAGCTTCACATGAAATAGTAAGAGGAGGTTTTAATCCCTGTTCAGGAAATTCTTTGCCAGTAGGGCCTTAAGGAAAGGAGGACCCATAACTTTCTAAGTCATTCATTTCTACAAACTATATGAAGCCCAATAAACTTATTGTTTTCCCAAAATGAACTTTGGCAAAATTATATCTTGGCTTATCCATTTATCATTGGTAACTTAGGAGAAAGAAGGCATTTTAGCAACAATCATTCAGTGAGCAAGCAGAAAGTAGACACTTAGATTACAAAATATTCACCTTAAAGATTAATTCAAGAGAAGGGCAGAATTTTCAGCTAATTATGAAGAGTCCTTTAAAAATTGTGAACACTCAAACTAAAATGTCACTTTAATCAATTGATAGATTCTCTTGGGCTAGTACTCTGACATAGGAGCTTCATTGGACAGATGTTGGATTTTCTCCAGTATTGACAAAAACTGAATTCTTACTTTATGCACCAAGAATAAAGGAATCAGAGTATAAAACCTGCCTATGGGATCAGATATGATGAAAATCTTTAAGCCAAAGAAAACTTCCCATTATAATCTGATTCTCCATGACCAGCACAAGTAATAAATGTAATATAAGTTAATAATATATAATATAACAAAAGTGTATGAGTATGTCTACAGATGTGTGTGTGTGTGTGTGTGTGTGTGTGTGTGTGTGTGTGTGTGTGTGTGGTGCATGTACACATGCAGACCATGGCTTGCATGTGGAGGTCAGAGACAGTTTGTAGGAGTTGGTTCTCTGCTTCCACTATGTGGAACCCTGGGATCAAACACAAATCATCAGACTTGGCAACCAGAGCCTTTGCCTGCTAATCTTCCTTACAGGCTTTCAAAACTTGCTGCAAACATGAATGTAAAAAGTAGAAAACAAAAATAGTATGTGATTTTTTTTTTAAAAAAATCAATAATTGCAGAGTACTTTAATAAAAATGAGAATAAAATCCAAAAGTAAAAAAGAGAAAATAAAATGAATTCCTTAAAGTTATAAGTCTGAATAAGGAGCTTTTTAGAATAATAAAATGAAGGAAGTATAAAAATACGTCGCAGGAGTGTAAAAAATATCTGACAACCTGAGATAAACATTCTTTCATGGAGTAAGGCCAAAAAGGAGCAAAGTAAACTCAGTGAAACTGATATGGGGAATTTAATGATATAAAATGAAAAAGGGAAATGAAATAAATAAATAAAAGGATGGAATAAATAGTAGCAAGAGTGCTTTGAAAGAAATGCATTATCCAAGATTCTTATGTCTGACCAAGTCACTGTCTGGGTTATAGGACAAGGAAGGTATATTTTTAGCTAGAGAAAGAATCTGAAAGCATTGCATTCATGCACATTTACTAAAATGTAGTAATTCAACACAAAGAAGCAAAGAAATTCATTTTAGAAAATATTTAAAAACTAGACTCACATTTTCACACCAAAATTGCAAGAAAAGATATCTTGAATAAAAACATAAATTCTGCTGAATTTTTTACCAAATCATTTGTTAATACTTATATTAGAAGGTAGATTTGATATCATAGCAAAAAATAAAATAAAATAAAGCTCAAATATTCAGACTGGAAGCAAATCTTATAAAAGGAAAAAAATTGTTTTAACAAAAGTTAACACTTGAGTGGTATAACCAATAATATACAACTACTTATCATTTTAGTATAAAAAGGGTGTAAAACATGACCTGAGATGTAAACCATAGACCCATACACTGACAAGAACAAGTCTAAAATCTTACAAAAATGCCATCTTATTTACTGTTATATTGCTTGAAGAGACACCATGATCAAAGCAATTCTTATAAAAAGAAATCACCTAATATGGCGGTTTCATGCAGTTGTAAGGGGTTAGTTTATGATCAGCATAATGGCAAGCAAACAGGCATGGCATTGGAACAGTAGCCAAAACTTTTATATCCTAATCCATAGGCATGTGTGTGTGTGTGTGTGTGTGTGTGTGTGAGAGAGAGAGAGAGAGAGAGAGAGAGAGAGAGAGAGAGAGAGAGAGAGAGCTTGAAGCCTCAAAGCCAACTCCCAGAGGTACACCTCCTCCAAGGCCACCCCTCCTAATCTTTCAAATTTGTTCAACTAACTAGTAACCGCCCACTCAAATACATGAGGTTATGTGGGCTATTCTCATTCAAAACACCTTATTCTACTCTCTGGCCCTCATAGGCCTGTACCCATGTCATAATGCAAAATGCATTTAGTCCTGCTCAAAGTCCATGTAGTCTTTCTCACTCTCAACATGATTTGAAAATCCAGTTTCTTCTGAGACTGAAGACAATCTCCTAACACTATTCCCTATAATATGAAAAGGCAATTTGCATACTCCAAACATAAAATGGCACTGAATTTCTTTCCAAATTAGAAGAGATGGAGTGGTGAGGATAGTCTGGACCAAAGCAAAACAGCAATCTAGTAGGGAAAATTCCAAATGTTATATCTCCACGTCTCATGGCAAAATATTCTCTCAATCTCTGTTTTGTTGACTGTAACTCACTTCTCTCTTCTGGGCTGGCTGTTTCTACAGCCTATCTGAGGCCCTTCTTGGCAGGTATGCAATGACTCTGGCATCTCCAACATTGTGGGGTCACTGATGAAATCCAAGATTCACCTCAAAGCTTCATGAAATAGACCTTTCTGTCATCCATGCAGAAATAGCATGCAGCCATGTGGGTTTCTATAAACCTCGAGGAAGATTTCATAGCCCTTTTCCTGTGTTTTACATGACTCTAAGTCTAGAATCATATGACTGAGGCTCCCAAGTTATGGTGCTTGCTGGGGATGGAAACTTGCCTCCTCTTTGAATATTATTTGTATTTCCTTTGTTGCTTATGCTTTTCCTTAATTCATTTATACAAGTTGACCTCATAGCTGTGTGGCATTTTGCCTTCCAGGGGCCACCCCTTTCTTATTCCATTTGAATCAGGCCTTTCGAGAAACTTTTATCTGCTTGAGCTCAAGAAATTTCTCCAACTTTACATTTCCTGATGCTCCTTTATTCTTCAAACTACATTCTGTGCTTCTTTGTCCTGCTTGTTCTTCTTCATTGTAGATGTACATAAGAGTGTTCACTAACTACATGACACAGCCTGTCATGAAATATCCTCTTAACAGTAATACTGCTCCAAAAGCCTTCCATTTATTCTTGAGAACATGTTTAGGGCAAGGGCAAAAAAGCAACTCTATTCATTGCAGAAATATCACAGAACTAGCCTCTCATCCAGCCAATTAGATCATATTCTTACCTCTGAAACCTCTTGGTCTGGGTCACCACAATTCATATCACTCTCAGAATCACTGTCTTTCATGCTTCTACTAGGATATCTTATTAAGCTCCACTTAAAGTATTCAACTGTTTTTCTAATCTGCTTTTTTTTTAATGTTCTATCAGTGTGAAGAGATACAATGACAAGAGAATGTCTAACTTACAAACAGGCATTTATCTGGAGACTTGCTAACATGTTCAGAGGGTAATGTGCACTATCCTCATGGAAGGAGGCCATCAGGCATGGCAATAATACAGCAACTAAGAGTTTTACATCTTCATCCACAGGCAGTAGCCACAATCAGACACTAGCTCTTGTTTTGGGCTTTTGAAGCCTCAAATCCCACCCTCAGTAACACATTTCCTTCAACAAGGCCACAATTCCTAATTCTTCCCAATAGCTTGTCAGCTGTGATCTAGGCATACAAATATATCAGTTTGTGGCAGGGAATTCCTACTCAAAGTATCAAATAGTCCAAAGTCTCAAATTCTTCCATATTTCTCCAAGGAGCAGCGATGTCTAAGCTCTCATAAAAAGTCTCAGTCATTGCTGCCAACTTCAGTCTTAGTTCCTGTTCTATTGCTGTGAAGAGACACCATGACCAAGGAAATTCTTATTAATGAAATCATAATGTGATGGTAGATTGCTTAGTTTTAGATTAGTGTACCATTATCTTGACAAGAAGCAGGCAGGCAAGGTGCTGAAGTAGTAACTGAGAGCTTTACATTTTGTTTCACAGGAGAGAGAGAGAGAAAGAGAGAGAGAGAGAGAGAGAGAGAGAGAGAGAGAGAGAGAGAGAGAGAGAGAGAGAATTGAAATCTTAATACCTACTCCTAGTGATACACATTCTCCACAAAGGTTTAACCTCCTTCAACAAGGCCACACTCCCTAGTCTTCCCAAACAGTATGACCATCTGGTGTTTAATCATTAAGATATATTGTTTTATGTGAGTTCTTCTCATTCAAATAAACAAAATGCAATTTACTCTCATTGTCACTAGAATATCCTAATTCTTTTAAAGATATTTTTCATTTTAATTTTTATTTATGGTTTCTTCTATGTTTCTTTTTGTCATTGTGCATATGAATATAGGTATTTATGAGAACCTGAAAATGGCAATGGATGCTGTGAAAGTGGAGTACATTTAAGTCTTTTCCAAGTAGAATATGTCCTCTTAACAACCAACCCATTTTGCGAGAGCTATAAATTCTCATGTCTAATATAAACCCCTCCTCATACTGATGTCTGAGTTTTTATAAACTATTCAGTATTTGTTGATTACTTAGAGATGATAGAAATATATCTTCAGCTAAGCATGTTACCATCAATTTTCTATTTGGATATCAAATTATAGAAAGGAAAGAAAAGTAAAAGTTTCTCTTCTTCCTAGGTGGTTATGTTATTGAACTAGGACTGTCTATCTTTTGTTCTTTTGCTAATTGCCAAATAATTTTCCTTATCTAGAAGTAGTTAGGGAGTACTAGAGGCAATTAAATCCCATACTTGAAGACTATATGTTAATCTCAGGGAGTAGGAGTACAAATTAACTGAAAAACAACTTTGGACTATTGTTTATAATTATGATTATTATTATTAATTTTCATCATTATTATTAAATATTATTTTGTTTATAGAAAAGCATTAGATGAAAATAAAATAAGCAAAGCTATTTTGCATATTATGGATAATAGAAGGTCATGAATTTTAATAATAAAATTTTGCTGAAATGAAGAGAGCGAGACTTCCACAAATGGAAGAATATTTCTAGCTGAGGGCTATTGGGGTTGGAGAAGTAGCTTCTTCAGCGATATGGCTACCAGTCTGTTGCCACTGCATGCTGGATTGTAGCAAAAGACATCAGGGACTGTACAAGCAACATAGGTGAACTCAGTGAGCTATTTAAGAGGATGAGAATGACAAGAGGATGAGGATGTAAGAAGTGGTTGAGGATATATGCCCAAGAGTGGTTTAGCTGGGTCATCACATAGTACTATATCCAATTTTCTGAGGATCTGCCACACTGATTTCCAGAGTGGTTGTACCAGCTTGCAATCCCACCAACCAATGGAGGAGTGTTCCTCTTTCTCCACATCCTTGTCAGCATCTGCTGTCACCTGAGTTTTTGATCTTAGCCATTCTGTCTGGTGTGAGGTGGAATCTCAGACTTGTTTTGATTTGCATTTCCCTGATGACTAAGGATGTTGAACAATTCTTTAGGTGCTTCTCAGCCCTTCGAGTTTCCTCAGTTGAGAATTCTTTGTTTAACTCTGTTTTTTTTAATAGGGTTATTTGGTTCTCTGGAATCTAACTTCTTGAGTTCTTTGTATATATTGAATATTAGCCCTCTATTGGACATAGGATTGTAAAGATCTTTTCCCAATCTGTTGGTTGCCGTTTTGTCCTATTGACACTGTTCTTTGCCTTACAGAAGCTTTGCAATTTTTATTTAACATTTATGTTTATACATTTGAATTATATTATATCAATTTCTGTAATAGTTATCTTTTTAAATTGGAACCTTAGGTTAAGTACCTGCCAGCCTAGTGAGGTAACTTTACAATTTTATAAAGTCCCATTTGTCTATTCTTGATCTTAGAGCATAAGCCATTGGTGTTCTGTTTCCCTGTGCCCCTGTGTTCAAGACTTTTCCCCACTTTCTCTTCTATTAGATTCGTTGTATCTGGTTTTAGACACTCCAACATTTAAGTAATAAGGACACATGCTCCACTATGTTCACAGCAACCATTTTTATAATAGCCAGAAGCTGGAAACAACCTAGATGTCCCTCAACAGAGGAATGGGTACAGAAAATGTGGTACATTTACACAGTGGAGTACTACTCAGCTATTAAAAACAGTGACTTCATGAAATTCACAGGCAAATGAATGGAACTTGAAACTATCATCCAGAGTGAGGCAACTCAGTCACAAAAGAAGAAACATGGTATGTACTCACTGATAAGTGGATATTAACTCAAAATTTCGGAATAACCAAGACTCAATTCACAGACAATATGATGCCTAAGAAGAAGGAAGACCAAAATATGGATGCTTCAATATTTCTTAGAAGGATGAACAAAATACTCACAGGGGGAAATATTGAGACAATATTTGGAGCAGAGACTCAAGAAAAGGCTACCCAGAGACTGCCCCACCTGGGGATCCATCCCATATACAGCCACCAAACCCAGATGTTCTTGTGGATGCTGAGAAGTGCTTCCTGATGGAAACATAATAAGCTGCCTCTAGAGAGGCTCAGGCAGAGCCTGACAAATGCAGAGGTGGATGCTCACAGCCAACCGTTGGACTGAGTGTGGGGTCCTGGATGGAAGAGTTGAGAAGAAACTGAAGGAGCTGAGGGGTTTTGCAGACCCATGGAGGGAGCTCCCAGAGACTGGACCACCAACCAAAGAATGCGCATGGATAGACCCATGGTGCTGGCCACATATGTGGCAGAAGAAGGCTTTGTTGACCATCAGTGGGAGGAGAGGCCCTTGGGCCTGAGATTGTTAGATACCCCAGTGTAGGGGAATGCTAGAGAGAGAAGAGGGAATGGGTGGTTGGTTGAGTAGGGGAGCACCCTCATAGAAGCAGGGGGAGGGGAAATGGAATAGGGGGTTTCCTAAGGGAAAAGCGTTTGAAATGTATATAAAGTAAATATCAAAAAAGAAGAAGAAGAAAAAAAAGTGGTACAGGAGTTAGAGAAGGTGGAGAAATATCTAAATGTATTTGTATATAAATTAATTAAAGAACATTTTTTGCAAACTTGAACTAAATTTTTAACAAAAACAAATCCTGGCAAGGCTGTAATTTTAAATTTACCTCTTTATATAAAAAAATCACATTAAGTTATACCTCCCACTCTTAGTACCACCCTTAACTGTGCTGTTTGTTGCTGTATCTGCTCTCTCCTGGACCTTGATCAGGAGGTGGGGTTTTAGCAAGTTCAATTTTAGAGTTCTCTTTTGTTACCTTCTCAGTGCTACTTTTTTTTTCTTCTTCTATTTCATTCTGTATCAATGGACCCTCCCAACCCACTTATGACAAAATTGTTTAGAGGAAAATTACTTCCAAATTTAAACAGCTCAAGTCAATCATATCTGCATATTCCCCACTGTAAACACCAATTCTCAAATACTCAGGAGCTTAAGATTCCAAGTACAGTTACAGTGACAGATAGTACCATGAAAGACAGAATTGGAATATATATATATATATATTAAAACTGGGCCTGAGGGTGCTAGTGGCCCCAGTAAAAGGGAATGTCAAGGTGGGAATATGGGAATGGGTGGGCGGGTAGGTGGGAGGAGGAATTCCCTCACAGAGGCGGGGAGGGGGAGGGGACACGGGGTTTCCAAAGAAAAGGGGAATCATCGGAAATGTAAATAAAGTATCAAAAATAAAAAAAAAAAACTGCACTCAATAAAATTTAACATAATTTAGAAAATAAACTATAAAATATGGTATATTCAAATATTTGAATAAAGTAGATAAAATCTATAAATGATCAAGAAATTGTCAGAAGACATCAGATTATACATGTATTTTACTAAACCCTGTACATGTATAATCAGATATAAATAATCTTCTGCCTAATAACACACCAAAATTTAATAGTAAAGGCAATCATGAGATTGCACAGGTGAGATTGTTCAGTGAGTAAGGGTGAATACTGACGAACCTGAGCCAACTTAAGCCATTTGTCCTGACTTACAGATACAACATAAGATAAATAAATATATAATACTTATTTATATCTATCTCATTATCTATATATAATGAGATTTATTGAACAGAAATCTTTTATGGAAATTTTACACAGCTGTAAGAGTTTTAAGGCAAATTCAAGACATGACCTCTTTCTTCTGCCCATGATTTTTGTATCAAACCATCTAGTAGAATTTCTAGGCATCAATACATTTTGACATTGTCTAAAAGATTCTACCCAGCAACCAGGCACTTAAGCCAGAAATTTCCCCACAAACTGACATTCTGTTAATGAAAAATAATCAAATTCTATAGAAACTTCTCTGCTTCCTAGGTGGTTGTGTTATTGAAGTAGGACTGTACTATATACTGAGATGGAGATAATTATCATAAAAACTTTTTACATTGTGCTAGCATCTTATACAAAATTAGGACTAAAGAGTCATATAATACATGATACAGAAATTAGATAAGAGAAATACTGTCTGTTTATTCCAGATGCTCAATAACTTCTATGAGGATGTATACATTCAAAAATATAACATTTATAACTTTGTTATACTGCATTATCAGTGTCATTAGTTGGAAATATTAGTCATTTATGATTCTGTTGTATTTCATTTATTTTATAAATACTTGGAGGTTCTTTTTGCCTGATATAAACATGACTCCATACCATACAAGAGAGGACACAAACACACCGCTGCTGTGTTTTATAGAGTAACCAAAGTCATTCAATAGAATGATTGCTTTTTCCTATTATATATTATTTCACAGTACAGAATATATGCATTTTCTACTGCTACATAGCAATGTTCTCTCTCCTCTATTCAGAGTTCCTGCATACCATGAATCTCTATATTCATAAATCTGTGTTTTCTTAACATGCTTCTGTGAATTGATTTAGTTGTGTGCAGCAACATGTTTAAACATCCTTGTCACTTCAGATAGTATGTATCATTAACAGGGTAATTGAAATAATAAATCCATGGACACCCCTAAGATTTCAAGAATATATTATGGGATATAGAGCTAACAAATAATAGAAGTGATTTTTCTTTTTTTTGACCTCACTCACATTGCTGTTAGCAGAAGTAAAACTTTATTTTGCTGTTCAGATAAAAAGATGCTCATAAAAAATGCAAAAAGTCATCATTTGTCATTACATATTATACCAATATCCATAAATCCGTGGAAAAATTCCATGTTGTACCTGTGTGAATGTAGCCAAGCACATTAATGCTTCTGAAACTTGGGGTTGGCATTCACAGAAATCCCTTACAAGGCACAGATTTCATCTTTTTAGTGAGCAAAACCATTGAATGAGGGGATTTTAATTTTTTTCAGTAGCCTACTCTGATATTATAGATGTCACAGGTAAATGGTGATCAGTTATAGATTTCAGAAAAGGTGAAAAGATAATGTCTTCTAAAATGTACTCAAAGTTTCTAGGCATGGACTTATGCCATTTTAATAAAGTGCTGATATTTTTTAAAAGGAGGTAAATGAAAAATTATTATTTGTTCTTTCACACTATTTTACCCTAAACAATATTAATCAAAACAACCATTCTTGACCAATAAGTTAAAAGTGATTGTAATTAAGAATATTTTGTGACCTTAATAAATGCAACAAAAGTAATCTGAAAAATATATTAACAATTAAAATAAAAATATATTGAATAAGGACCATTGCTGGATTTGAAAATGTATTATAAATTCACTATAATTGAACCAAATATTTATTGTAATAATAGACATCAATGAAAGAATATAGAAATCACCTGTTTTGAATTTTCTATAAAATTATTGAAATGTATACATTATATAAATAATAATTTCAATAATAAAAATACCCAAATTTTAATGTAATATTTCTGCTAAATATAACTGTAAGAGGTATTAAGGACTATTATGTAAAATATTGATTAAAAGCACACACTAAATACCTAAATAATATCTAGGGAAGAATGTTCTTTTTACACATGCCAACATCTTAGCCATTGTTTGGGGTAATTTTAAGAGTCACACTAGGAAAATAGAAGGCATTTCCATTATATAATACGGAGCAATCTAAGAATGCTTATAAAATTCATACCTATATATGTGCACCTTTACTAACTATCTTCCCTGAGGAGATGTGATTAAGTCTCTATTTATTGTAGATAAGGTGTCAACCACTCACCAACGAAGCAATACCACCTAAGTGTAGCCTAGTGAATCAGTGAGCATGATGTGATAACTTCCAGTCATATTTAAGTTTTACTCACCAAAGTATGAATACTTCAGTATAGCAGCATCAGCAGAAACCCTACCCTATAATTGGTGACAATTTATACATGTGTCATCCCTATAGTTCCCTGTCCAGCTTTCAGATGTTTACCCAGATGAGGATCTCATCTTCACAGCAATTACTACTGTTATTATTGCCTTATGGAGTGCTTGCATATCTTTATAAGTTTGTGGGGCTTTCGGGTCTTTCCTTTTATTTCCTTTGATTTTTTCTTATGCTTTTGCTGTCATTGTTTTATCTCCAGAATATTAACAATTCAAAAAAAAATAGATACACAACACTACAAATAAGTACAACTCATCAGTATTTTCTGATGTCTTCATACAGGCACAAACCAATAAAAACATCCAAAGACAGCTGCATCAAGCATTGTTTGCAATAACAGATCAAAGCAAAGGAACAGAACCACTATCAAGACATATTTAAACAAGATGCCATAAACATTTATTTGAAAGTATAAAAATATGATTAAGATAAAAAGCTTGTAATCTTTCATAAAACAGAAGAAAGAAGAGTTATATGTCTATAAGAAATTATCATGACCTTATTGGCTGCAGAAGTGGATTGCATTCCAATAGTTTAGTTTTATTCTCTTTTTGGGAAGAAAAAATAAAACTTAAAATGAGGGCCATGGCTGTATACACACCTCAGAGGCTGTGCCAGGAGGTTTACTGTGAGTCTAAGACCAATGTGGACCAGAAAATAAATTCTAAGACAACTTGAGCTACATATAGACCATTTCTAAAAGAAAACAACAACAACAATGAAATCAATAATATCTGGAATGCTTTAAATCTTGTACACAAATTTGTGTTCAAGTTTTAAACTTTTTCCTACTTTTTAAAATTCATTTACACACTTTCCATATTTCCAGCTTTCAAATGGTGAATGGAATCAGGTGATAAGAACATAACATTTGAAAATGACTGTATTCAATTTAGTATAGTAAGCATTTTAAAAGTCTTTTCAAAAGAGTGCATTTTTACTTGGATTAATAGCAGCCATATTTATAATAGCCAGAAGCTGGAAACAACCCAAATGTCCCTCATCAGAGGAATGGATACAGAAAATGTGGTACATTTACACAATGGAGTACTACTCAGCTACTAAAAACAATGACTTAATAAAATTTGCAGGCAAATGGATGGAACTTGAAAATATCATCCTGAGCGAGGTAACTCAGTCACAAAAGAAGGAACATGGTATGTACTCACTGATAAGCGGATATTAGCCCAAAAGTTCAGAACGCCCAAGTTTCACTTAACAGTAACCGCTGGACTGAGAGTGAGGTCCCAGATGGAGGAGTTGGAGGAAGGTCTGAAGGA
>CM052700.1:62676483-62705797 GCA_028551405.1 Uromys caudimaculatus | reverse complement strand
TAAAAGGGCGCCAAAGTGTATGCCAAGTGCAGGCTCCTCCTCTTTAATTGGTTCACGAGCTGAAACCACCAATCAGGTTGTGCCACACCGCTTGATGGGTTATAAAAGGGAACTGTCCTTCGGGGTCAGCGTTCTTCCTCCATCAACGGCTGAATAAAGCTGAACTGCAGACGAAGCCTATGTGTCGTGCGTCTTCTTGATGGCGAGAGGTGCGCAGGACAACATAGCATTTCATAAGTTTCAAATGTTTGAAAAATTTCAAATACAGAATGAGTAGATTATTCTATCACAAGCAAAATGAAGAATTTATGGAGAGATGATAAGATGGCTCAGGGTATAAAGGAACCTGCAAAGCCTGACAATCTGAGTTTGATTCCTTGGACCCAAATGGTAGAAGAAGAAAACTGAGACCTACCTGTTGTACTTTGACCCATACAACTACACTCTGGAGATGAATCAACACAGAGCTAGAAACACAAACCTACACACAGGCACATTGACATATACGCATATCCAAATGCACATAAATGTTCAATATTTATATAGTTTATATAGATGTTTATATAGTCACACACATTTATAAGAACATATACATACTCACATATGAGTATGCACAAATACTCTAAATGTAACAAGAAACTTTTAGGAATGAAAGATTGCAAATACTTGAAAGTTATGATGTTTGTACACCCTTTTTTCTTCTCCTCTTACAGGATCTCCATCATCTTCTTGGTCAGGATGGTCTGATTTATTCCTGTCCTCCTTCTAAGACAACCACTACAGATGACTTCAACTCCTGAAAATTTTATATCAGCATTTTCAATAGATTGAATAATTTCCCTCTGGAAAGAGAGAAGAAGATTTGTAGTGGTCAGGAAGCTAAGGGAGCATTCCTGGCTTAGGAAATTCATTAGAAAGTCACAAGGCTGAATAATCTCAGAAAGCTACTGACTTATGCCTTTTTCCTAGAAGTTGATAAGGAGAAACTTGCTAGGGGAGAGGAGATTTCCAGGTAGAGTGAAAAGAAGCTGTGAGGAACTTCAGGGATCACTTTCCTTTCCCAAACAGGATGGTGTGGACTTCTCAATGATGTGGAGTCTTTGAGACCATTCTCTAGCAACAACCCAGGATGCTTTTTAGTTCACCAAATTAGACCTGAATGAGGCCATTTCCTGAGTCTGTCACGATGCTTTCTGGAGCACATAACTATTTTTGTTCATGCCCCTTTTGGAAAAATAGCACAGTATAGCCATTATCAGAATATGTGATTTTAGTTGCTTTAATAATTCTGAACCTTTTATGTATGAGAATATTCTCATGCATACTCAGATATATCTCAAAATAATATTGCATGCTTATCTAGCCTTGGTAATTAACTTGAAAATGACATGTTAGGTTAAGTTTAGGTATACTCTGGCAGGTGATGCTAAAGAGATTTATGAAGCCGAGCAGTGGTGGCACACGCCTTTAATCCCAGCACTTGGGAGGCAGAGGCAGGTGGATTTTTGAGTTCGAGGCCAGCCTGATCTACAGAGTGAGTTCCAGGACAGCCAGAGCTACACAGAGAAACCCTGTCTCGAAAAAACAAAACAAAACAAAACAAAACAAAAAAAAAAAAAAGAGAGAGATTTATGAATTCCAGTTCCATTTAGGATTTATCTGAGTGAGGAAGAGAAACTCCATCAGGAAAATCTACTAAAAAGCTAATATCAACATTCAGCAATGAATTTAATTTCGAGCTTTTTATTAAGTGTCAACTCAAGAGTACAGACTTCTTTACTTATTTACAGTAGAATTGTACCGCCTAGTAATGTAATAGAACTCATGTGTTAAAAGAACATGGTAAGAAGAGAAAATGAGCCTGAATTGGAACAGAGCATCCATGAAGTCAGGTTTACATGTGGGACAAAGATTAAGCTGAAGCTCCAAAGCCAGGTTGAGCATGCTATATTAGTAAAAGACAAGCAAAGGGAGATATCTTCAGACACCAGTAAACTTTTTCATATTTCGGAGGTTGTGAAAGTAACTGTTTTTGCCAGATTTAATTGTTGGCTTGCAGGCTTACTGCTGAATAAACTAATCTTTTCTAGTTCTTTCTGCACTCTTGCTGACTGGTTCAACTTAGATGTTCTGTCCTAAACTCTTCCCTAAGCTAACTGATTATTACTGGCTTTTGACTGATTCCTCTGCTTTGCATCAAACTATGTCTGGCAATTTGTTCTAGTCTTTTGGCTCCTTTTCATTCCCTGGTTAGTTCTGTCTTCACTGCAACCTCTCTCTGTAAATGTCCCAGTGTAACTGCGCTTGCGCTCTCTCTCTCTCTCTCTCTCTCTCTCTCTCTCTCTCTCTCTCTCTCTCTCCACTGTCTCTTAAGTAGTCACCTGTTTCCTGTTGTTCTCATAAGAGTTGGGTATATCCTATGTCTGACTCCTTTCAAATTTCTCTGATTCATCACCTTGGCTACCCCTCTCTTTCAAACTTAGCTTTTTCTTTCTTCTACAAACAGAAACTACCTTCATTGTTAGGGATTAAAGGTGTGTACTAAGGTCATGTCTGTATTCCAGCTACTGGGATTAAAGGTGTGTCATTCCAGCAAGATCACACCTACCTAGAAGGTCTTTGTTCTGTTTCCAGAGCAGCTATGTTGCTGTACAGGAGGTAATGCAGATTTTCTTTTTCAAAGTGTTATAATTACCTGTACAGTAAAATATACATGTACATACTTTTGGATAGATTGTTTCACCTCAGAAAAAATATGCAATGAAAAAGTGTGCTTCTTTGAGAACATTAAAAGCTCACAGTGACAGAAGGATACCAACATTGTCTGAAATACACAAAAAATATTTTAAAAAATTTAAAATACTGACAGATTAACTGAACTCCAACTTTTCATTTCAGAATAGCAGAGAAATACTTATAAACCTGTAAGAGTTCAAAAATGGCAAACAAGATGATTTAAAATTTTTAAGGTTTATTGCCTGAGCCATAGCAAAGAGGCCAAATTACTTCACAATAAATATGTCCCAAAACACAGAAAAATGGCAATTTGTGAATGAATGACAAGGAATTTGTGTTGATTGTTGTATTCTTTTTTTTAACAAAAAAAGTAGTCTCAGTTTTTCTTTTAATCAAAATATTGACTTAGTACCAGACATACAATGCTGGCTTCAGACCTGCTGCTTAGGAGACTGCTGTCTTCTTCCTATCACTTTATGTTTTAGCTTACCATTCCCTTTGCTGTAACGTCGAGGTTAGAGCAATATCATGGGATTGGTTTTTAAATGTTTAATTACATGCATTTTTAAAGATATCTGCATGTCTCTCTGTGGGTATGTGAGTGTGAGGTGGAAGGTGTAGTTGTCATGGCATGTATGTGGAGATGCTGGGATCACTCGCAAATAGTCAGGTCTGGCAGCAGGTGTTCACAACTGTTTATCTCAACAGACCCTCACTGAAACTGTTTTATAAACATTTATGAAAAAACCTGAAAAATCAATTGGCTAGCAGTTCATAGAAAATTCTCCTTAACTACGATAAATGTCTAAAGTGTTTAAATATCAATGAAACTATTGACTTTTTACAACTACTTTAATAAGATAAAATGCTTTCCAACCCTCTTTATGATTTCCTGAAGAGGTATTTTATTTTTATTTTTCATGTTGCCACAAATTATAAAACGTCTTGGACTTTTAATTAAGAATGACAATGATTTGCAGGAGACACATCTCTGTTAGCTTGTACTATAGAGGTATATTTTATAAACACAGAATCATCTCTCCACCCTAATACTTATTAAATATGCTAAAATTACAAGTAAAAACTTTCATAAAGAGATGGAAGACAAACTTTAGTCAAGGGGAAATTGGACTAATACATAGCAGCACCAGAACAACTCCAACATGTGATATGCCTGTCTATACACTGAACTTATTTTAAATTGATTTGTCTTCATTTTAAATATATTCCTGTAGCAAACAGGATCATACATCATGTATTATTCAAAATGTATTTACCTGAAAGCTTCCTTTTCAGATTATTAGTAATGACTTTAGGAAATAAATATAATACGTCATTTTATAAAGTAATAATTTTCAACACTGTTGAATTTATGATCTGAATCATTTAGATGTTATTTTTAAAATATCGTTGAGGTGAAGAGATTGTATCTTAATGGATAAACATACTTGCTGTTCTTGCAGAGGACCACAGTTCAATTTTCAGCACCCAGGTCAGGTGATTTAAACTGCTTTTAACCCAAAGTCAAGTGGATACAATGCTTCTGCATCTAGAGGCACCTGCACCTATCCGTACACAGATACACATGGATGCACATAATAAAACTATGCCTTAAAAATACCCACTTATTCCAGTTCACTTCTGTGTTCTATATTCTTTTTATGAAAGATTTCTTTTCTAATTCAATGCGTAAGACTCATTTAATTAACTTAGTGGCAGATCAGGTAAAATTAGCTTTCCATTCCATACAGGGTCTATAAATAATGGCTCATTGAAAAGACTATATGAACATGGCCATCTAGATATTCATAAAAATATCAGCAGATTATATAGGAATGGACCTGTACACTCAGTTCCATTGGCCTATTTGTGTGTCATTACAAAAAGTCCAAAATATCCCATTGTGTTCTTGTTTGTTTTACAGTTAATGTTACAAATCATTGCATGTCCGTCTTCTGAACTTCTTTTCTCACCATTAATTAGACAGTTCTTTTTCTTTAGTGCTTTTTTTTTTGCATATTACAGTCTCACTCTGCTGAGATAATTATGCCACATGTTTCAATTCTTTTTCTTTTTTAAGCATTTATCCTAGACAGATAATCTGGCATGGGTAAGACTTGTTCATTTGTGACTTTTCTTTTCAATAAATATGTGGATCTTCTGCCTGCTGTACATTACTGAAAACCAAGGCTCATTTTTCTTCCTTCTCTTTCACCAATGTTTCTTTAAGTCTATCTCTTTACCATTTTATCTATTGTAAGCTTTTCATATAGGTCTAAAGAGTAATACTTTCCTCCAGCAGTGTACCAGCACATCTCAATTTTGTTATTTTTGTGCTTTGGTTTTAAATCCTTTCATAACATTTTGATCCAAGTTATTTTCATCTTATTAAGAATGGATGAATGATGAGAGTAGAGGTAGAAATGGCAAGGGACGGGATCAGGTATTTCCTTGGTGAATTCTCAAAGTACAGACCCAATGAAAGCAAAATTATGGCACAATATAAAATCAGTAAGAAAGAAAGTTTCTTAATCAATATTATACTTTAACAAAAATATTTTATAAGTTGTTGGAGAAAAAAACTTAATACAGAAGATAAAAAGGTTTGGATAATGTTGAGCCCCTTATAAGGGCCTTCATGTTGTCTCTGTGTCTGCTTGAGCTTTAGCCAGTGTCCTCTACCTAGTTCCCCAAACTTGCCCTGCCATCAGCACTAGGAATCCAGGAAGAGAACTGAAGGTGGTCCTGAGGAAAATCACAACAGAGAGACAGAAACAGAGACAGAACTGTGTCTTCATGAATCATATTGATATGGCACAGTCTCCTTGCCTCTACAATGTCTTTCTCACTGAAGAATTAAAATTTCTAACATATTTTATGTTTATAACATTCAACATGGCTTGAGTGCCACATTAAAACAAAAACATAAGGCACAGATTGCTACCAAAGCCTTGAGAAAGCAAAAAGGCATTGATCAGCGATGGAGATCAAGCACTGATGGCATATAAATGACAACAGCAAAGAACAGACCCATTCATTCTACTAAGCAAGGTCTGGTTTTTTTTTTGTTTGTTTGTTTTGTTTTGTTTTTTCTCATCGATCTCATGAAGAAACATTTATGATGTCCTGTACTTTGTTAATTGCCCTCTGGACTAATTAAATACTTTCAATTACCACCAAAACAACATCTCAATATAGTGTTCATGTCCTGCAAAAAGAGTATATATACATAATAGGTCCCTTGAGTGACAATAAATTTCAGTTGTAAGGAACTGTACAGTGGAATTCACAGATACAACATGAGCATGTCAAGGTTGTCAGAAAACCAAGGAAGAAAACTCAGCCAAACCATCATACTTGGAATGAGCTGATAAAATTAATTGTGAAATTTGATGTTTTTTATGAGGAGAACCTTTTTGTCCAACATGATCATGATGTGAGGCCTGCCAAAGGGATAATAAATTCTTTTTAATTAGTAGAAAAAAATGACTCCACTATCAATCTATCCCAAGAACTATGACCACAAGTTCAGAAATGTGGCATATAACCAGGCAGACATGTGATCTATAACCATTAGAAGATTCCAGTTTTAGTGTCTACTAGAGTAACTATGGAACACAAAACTATATCTAATAGAATATAGACAGCAATGAGGTTGGGAAATGGCTCAGTGTATAAGAGAATTTGTTTCACCATAATGAAAACCTTGATTTGAATCCCTAATACTACTTTTAAAAAAAATCACCATGACCACAAATCTGTAAGCCTAAGACTGTATATCAATGAAAAGAGATTCTCTGAGGTTTATTGGCTGCCAACTTAGCTACAGGGTCTTTGAAAGGCCTTATTTCAAGGTAACATGACAGAAAGTTACAGAGCAAACATTCAGCATCATCCTTCAGTCTCCACACATGCAGTGATAACTATATCCACCTATTCTCATCTACATGAAACATACACAAATACACAACAAACTCACACATACATGGGTACGTGCACAAACACATAAAAGATATGCACTGAAGTGATTTATTAAAGCATTGCTTTTGCAAAATCTATTTTAGTCAAGACAAATTCAAATTATTGTACCTATCAATAAAGATAAGCAAATGCCTCTTTTAATAAAAAAAAAAAAAAAACACCATCTGCACCATCTGTCATATACAACAAAATAACTAGTTACCTGGAATGTTGCGTCTAGCTCCCAAAACATAATATTGAATAGAAATTTCTACTCATAGTATTCTCGAATATACTCAACTGTTAGAAACATAATTAAAATAAGTATGGAAATATATTAATAGTTTAAGCAAATATCATGAGAAAATAGATACAAAAATAAACAATAAAGACTTAAGTGGAAACTGAGAGAAAGGCATGTTTCAGCACAGGTCTTTATTTTCTTTGAATTTGTAAAATGGTACAGGCTAGCAAATTTTATTTCATAGATTCAAATGTAAAACATTATTTGTTTCACTTTATACAACAAACCAAAATTAATTTTAGACTCATTATAGTAGGTGGAATTATTTAACTTTAGAACGGTTGAAATTTTATTTTCAACTTTTGCTAAATCTATAGAAATACTTATAACCTCTTTCTTCATTTTCTTGTTCAACAGAATTCTCTTAGTTAATGTAAAACTTTTTATTAATTTAATTTGTATTTGTTTTTAAAATGGCATACATGTATACAATGTATCTTGATCATATCTACCTTTACCCCATCTTCCTCCAAGTTCCTCCAGAAACACCCAATACCTCCTTTCAATTTTATGTCATCTTTTTATGCTTTTCAATAAATTAATTAAGTCTAAAGTTCACCGAGTGTCCAGTTAGTGTTGCTCCTATGCTCATGGCTATGGAGTCGTCTATGGGGATGTGAGCAACCTGCCAATAGCCACATCCTCCAAAGAAAAGTTAACTCTTTTAAGTACCATTAACTATTGATAACTTCTCATGTGCTGCTCAAGCCAGGGATTCTCTTCTTTATCTATGAGTGGATTCTTAACTGGCTTGAACTTGTGCAGATCTTCTGCAGGTAACCACTGCTTATTGTAATTTCATGTGTACAACAACCATGTCTTGTCTGGAGGATAGCATTTCACAGGGTTTCTCCTTAGCAGTTGGCTTTCGCACTATTTTGGCCACCTCTTCTTTCATGTTTCCTGAGTCTTGGAATAGTTGACAGGACATAGATGTCCCATGAGCACCCGAAGGCCCACAGTTACTTATTCTCAGAATGTTAAGCAGAAGAATGTCTCTGCATTAACTATTACCCATTGCAATAAGAAACAACTCTCATTAAGGCAAGAAGCAGGAAAAAAAGCTACAAATTTCATGAATTTGTTTTCCATTGTTAGTATTGAAAGGGAATTTGTGATTTAGGAGTAGTTAACCTGTATTTAAAAAAAATTGCAGCAGTTAATGAAAAAGTTCATGTGTGATTGTTGCCTCGTGGTCTATGAACATGTTTTATCATAAAAATAGTTCTTAGAGAAATATACAAAAGGAAAATGAAAATATAAAATATGAAAGGTTTAAACTATTTAGAAAATATATCAAATCTCCATGATGAAAATTAGGGTATAAAGTAGCTTTGTGGACTCACCTGTAAATAAAGAGCAAACAGCAATTAATGACTTTTGAAAGAGGAAAATCTGGCCTTTCCCAGGGATGGGTCTTCTACTTGACCATTCAATACCAAGTGGTTAACTCTAAAATCATATACATATACAAGCAATCCTAATGTACTCATCAGATTGTATTTCTATATTTGTATACATGTAACAATAATAAAAACAGAAAAATAACACATAGAAATGATGCATAAAATAAATACTTGAACAGGTTTTTAAAATTCAAAGACTTTGTATCTGAAAGTAGGTAGAATTCATTGTCCAACAAGCATGTATCATTTACTATTAGAATATTCTTGATAATTTTAACATTCATCTTTGTCATTTTGTCTTTGATTCTTTGCCCAAGCGAAACCCTTACCCCTGCAGCCATTCACTGCTGCACCTCTATGCTCTCAGAACAAGGTCTTCAAAAAATGCTGTTTGATTGTTACATTAACTGCATCTTTCCATATCATTGTAGGGATGGACTTGCCTCACATTGTAGGAAGGTGTGCCCCTGTATTTTCAATTGTTAATTGCTGTGCCAGCAGAGAACTAAATGATGGCAGGATTTTGTTAGTGTCATTTCTATGACCCATCATGTTTTCTATATGTACATGCTTGTCATTCTTTACCTTCCTAAAAGATGATTCTTTGAGATTACTGTATTATTAAAGCAGGCTGCTATGTGAAGGCCAAGTAGCCCTTAATGCGAAAGGACAACCCTAAGAGATGGATCAGGCATTGTCTTGCTGCTGGCTGGTTCAGAAGACAATATGGACTTCTGTATAATACAGAGCTGACAGCAGAGCTGGGGCAAGACTTCCTGGCAGGCAGAGATGCAAGAGCTGCAGCAGATGCAGGGAGACCCAGAAGGAGACAGAAGGGAGATGACAAAGCTGGAAGCAGACAGTGAGAGTCACCTGGGAGAGATGGAATGGCAGAGAAGTCAGGTTAAGTTTAGATAGAAAGTTAAGAGACTGTCCCAGCAAAGGCCACCAGTTTTAAACTATGAGAGCCCTGTAATACATCATCCTATTACCTTAAAACTAACACTTCTTTAAATTTAGCAAACCACACAAATTACATTTCCCCCTAACTTTTTTTACTTAATCTTACTTTTCTTTTTAATCTTGGTTTTTAAACTTAATTTAAGCCAATTTCAACAGTGATACAATATGTCTATGTGCTAATAAAACTTTCTCCATCCTTTCTTAATTTCATATAATACTGGAGAAAACCAATATCCTACCTACCTTCTCTTTGGACTTATGAAATGGACATTTGTCTAGAAAATCTACTTTTAAAGTCATTACTATTCTAGATTGACTTTGATGTTTGAATAATACAGTATACATTTACGTACAGTAGATAACAAATTCTATGTTAAACATAGAAGTTTTAAATGAATTAACATATATAGGATTCGGGCAGTGGTGGCGCATACCTATAATCCTAGCACTCGGGAGGCAGATGCAGGCAGATTTCTGAGTTTGAGGCCAGCCTGGTCTACGGAGTGAGTTCCAGGACAGCCAGGGCTATACAGAGAAACCCTGTCTTGAGAAAAAAAAAAACATATATAAGATTAATCTCTACCCATGTAAATGTGCTATATGGTTGTCCTGTTATCACTGACAGTACTGAACATCTGGAAGGAAGCAAGGTATGAGATGGTGCTACTGTTAGATGGCTCCATCTCAACAGTAAGTTAGTTGGAATGAGAAATTACATATCTCTTCTACTTAAATAGCCTGGACAGGAAGCGTACAATAGACTTACCTAAGTACAAAGCAGATAGAAAGGGTATGCCACTGTTACTTGTGTATGAGAGATTTTATGGAGTTCTGAGAGAAATAGTTTGAACCTGGTTGTACTCGCATTGTATTTATTTAGTTTCATCATTTTCTCATGGTAGCATTCCACAGCATCCCTCCCTCCATGTGTCTGGTACACACTTCCTCATCATTACTCAGTTTCTCATGGTAGTATTCCACAGCATCCCTCCCTTCATGTGCCTGGTACACACTTCCTCATCATTACTCAGTTTCTCATGGTAGTATTCTACACCATCCCTTCTCTCCACTTCCCTCTACGTATCTGGGAGATGCTTCCTTGTCATTACTTTTCACACTGATTTTTCTTCTAAAGAAAAACAGAATCTACTTAGAAATTCAACAAATTTTTAGAACCATACCACTATCTCAGTTCATACTTTACTATGATTATAAATGTTACCATGGCACTATCTTATGCAGAGATGCAGGAAGAAACATTATACTTATGCAATAGAACCATCATTTCTTTTGCAAACTCAAGAAACTCCAATATTTTCCATCTTTGTTTCTTTTTTTCTCTGTTATTCTTCCTTAAGGCTTTTACATTGAAACATGTAAAATATAGAAGAATATTTTCTATCATCAAAACATCTTCTTTATCCTATACTATCCTTGAGCTATCAATATTCACTTAAAATGTTTGCAAAATAATTCTTTCCTGAGTATTAGGGTGATATAGCTCTGGCTTCTGTAACCCATGGTAATGGTTGATGCCCCTGGTCTGTTGGGTAGGTAAAAGTCCCCTTCCTCTATCCCTGCATTGTGTATATCACTCCCTAGCCACAAGCTCAGAGAAAGAGGACAACCTTCCCAGATGCTGAGGAACTGACCTTTAGCACAGTGTTTATGTGCCTGCATTCAACACTACACCTTCCAAAGGCACTTTCAAAATATTTTCCCCACATCTGCTCTAATTTTCATTTTCATTTCCAAAACATTCTAGTTGTGCTTACATAAAAATTCTTCCAGACTATTTTTAAAAGAAAAGTTCTGAAAAATGTCTAAGTTGGATTGTTCACTCATTTTCCTTAGCATTAGTATCTACAACTATATATATATATATATATATATATATATATATATATGTGTGTGTGTGTGTGTGTGTGTGTGTGTGTGTATATGTATATATTGTATATACATATATATGTATATATACAAATACACACACACAAAGGAATCACTTTTCAATGCTTTCATTCTCTCAAAGATGGAATTTTAACTAGGTCCATTGTTACCTGTATACAGTATATTTAGTAACCTAGGAAGTTAAAAACATTACCTCTATATAGTCTGATTTAAATGTCTAATTTTCAAATCTCCAAACTTGAGATTATTATAATGTATTGAAAACTAAGATCTTCTTATCTAGAGCAACCTTCATAACTTGTACCCACACTATTACCTACCTGTGATAAAAAGTGTAAAGATTATCTTCTTTTGCACCTCCTTTTATTGATAGAGAAATATAGATAGATGCTAGAGGATAGATAGATAGATAGATAGATAGATAGATAGATAGATAGATAGATAGGGAAAGAGTAGGAGTGAGAGACAAAGAGAGTAAAGAAATGAAAGAGTTTGAACTACAAAATATATCCACAGGGTAATAAATCCATAGGGTGTAATACCGGAGCCCATGGATCTTTTCTCTGGACTTTGGCACTCAAGTGGTAACTCAAGCATTAGGAGAGCAATGAAATCCTAAATAACTTCAATTTTGTGCCTGTATTTTATGGGCTCATCAAAACACTTCAAGCAAATTACAACTTCAAAATCAATTTCTCTCTTTAGTCAATCTTCTATTCTGTATGACTAAAGCATGCATCTCTTAACTAGTATTATCTAAACCACAGTCAAATCCAAGGTTCTTATTTAGTGCCAGCACATTGGCACCTTGAAGAAACACAAAATAAAAATGCTAATCTCTAGACATTGCTTTGTATTATAACACTTTTTTATGTCCTTGCATGGAGAAAATAATTGTAAATGAAAGAGAATAGTTAAATGGAGGTAGAAGAAATAGTTAAATTTTCACTTTTAGAGGCATTATTATTATTATTATTATTACTATCATAATCATTATCATTATCATCATCATCATCATCATTTAATCTTTATTTATGGTCCAGTAATTATCCCTATCCTGGTCTGCCCTCTGACTGCTCCTCATCCCATTCCTCCTTCCCTAATTCCAAGAGGATGTCTCTGTCCCCCATCCCCAGCCCATCAGACCTTCCCACTCCCCGGACCCTCAAGTCTCTCAAGGGTTAGGTGCATCTTCTCTCACTGAGGTCAGAATAGGCAGTCCTCTGCTGTATATGTGTCAGGGGCCACATATCACCTAGTGTATGCTGCCTGGTTGGTGTCTCAGTGTCTGAGAAATCTCAGGCAGCCAGGTTAGTTGAGACTGCTGGTCTTCCTATGGGATTGCCCTCCTCCTCAGCTTCTTCCAGCTTTGCCCTAGTTCAACCACAGGGGTCCCCAGCTTGGGTCCATTGGTTGGGTGTAAGTATCTGCATCTGACTCTTGCAGCTGCTTGTTGGGTCTCTTCGTGGGCAACCATGCTAGGCTCCTGTCTATAAGCACACCATAGCATCAGAAATAGTGTCAGGCCTTGGAACTTCTTTATGGGCTTTCTTTAAGTAAAATTTCTTCAGGGACTTGAAGTTTTTGTCGTGCAGGCCTTTAACTTACTTGGATAGAGTTACACCAAGATATTTTATGTTCTTTACAGCTATTGTGAAGGGTAGTATCTCCCTAACATCTGCCTTAGCCAGTTTGTCATTTGTATAGGGAAAGGCTACTGATTTCTTTGTGTAAGTTTTGTATCCAGCCACTTGGCTGAAGGTTTTTATCAGATGTAGGAGTTCTCTGGTAGAATTTTTTGGGTCACTTATGTATACTATCATATCATCTGTAAATACCTACACTTTGACCTTTCTTTTCCAATTTGTATCTCTTGTATCTCTTTTAGTTGTCTTATTGCTCTAGCCAGAACTATATTGAAGAGAAATGGGGAGAGTTGACAGCCTTGTCTTGTTCCTGATTTTAGTGAAATTGCTTTAAGTTTCTCTCTATTTAATTTAATGTTGGCTATTGGCTTGCTGTATATTGCCTTTATTGTGTTTAGGTATGCTCCATTGTATCCCTATTCTAAGACTTACAACATAAAGGTTGTTGGGTTTTGTCAAATGCTTTTAAGTCTAATAAGATAGTCATGCCTCTTTTCCTTTTCTTTCAGTTTGTTTATATGGTGCATTACATGGGTGGATTTTCATATATTGAACTACCCCTGCATCTCTGGCATGAAGTCTACTTGATCATGGTAGATGATTTTCTTGATATGTTCTTGAAAATTTGGGAAATGATACCCAACACTATACCTGCAAATAATATAAAATATCCTGGTGTAATTCTAACTAAGCAAGTGAAAGACCTGTATGACAAGAACTTTAAATCTCTGAAGAAAAAAAATTGAGTAAGATATCAGAAGTTGGAAAGATCTCCCATGCTCATGGATTGGTAAGAATACAGGGAAAATGGTCATCTTACCAAAAACAATCTACAGATTCAATGAAATTTCCATCAAAATTCCAACACAATTTTTCAGAGATCTTGAAATAATAATTCTTAACTGATATGGCTGTCCTCTGAGAGGCCCAACCAGCAGCTGACTGAGACAGACACAGATACTTACACTCAACTACTGGACTGAAGATGAGGACCCCTATATTTGAATGAGGGGAAGGATGGAAGAAGCAGAAGAGGAGGGCGATACCGTAGGAAGACCAGCAGTCTCAACTAATGCAGACCCCTTGGGAGCTTCCATACACTGAGCCACCAACCAAGCAAATACAGGAGCTGGTCCAAGGCCCTGGACACATACTCAGCAGAGGATGGCCTGTTCTGGCCTCAGTGGGAGAAGATGTGCCTAATCCTCCAGACTTGAGGATCCAGGGTGGGGGTAAGCTAGTAGTGGGGGATCATCCTCTTGGAGACAGAGGATAGGAGGAATGGGATGAGAAACTGAGGGAAGGGGGTGGGAGGGGACAAGGGGTGGATTGTAAATAAAAAAAAACAAGGAAAACAAAACTAATAAACAAAAAAATTAAGAATAGCTAAAGTAATCAAGAACAATAAAAGAATAAAAGAACTTCTGAAGGTATTACCATTCCTGACCTGAAGCTATACTACAGAGCAATAGTAATAAAAACTGCATGATATTGGAATAGAAACAGACAGTTGGATCAATGCAATTGGGTCAAAGACCCAGAAATAAACATACAGTACACCCCACATTCCCTGCCAGGAACCAATAGAAATAAGAATTTTTCTTGGCTTAACTAATGCCATTTTGTAGTAGCTATGGGCCTAAGGCAGCTTGGGCCTATGTTTTTGTTTTCTAAGAGATGAAGAGTTCTTTCCCAGAGAATAGGTGACTCCTTTACAGTTAGGAGGTTAGCAGAAAACAGATAGTTGCCTTGGTAACATGTCCTGTTGGCTAGGAGTCTGTAACTCCTTGGAATTTCCCCATCCCTGTTGCTTTGTGTAAGCCTTGGTTACTTTGTTTAAGCTTCCTTCTCTTCTTACTATATATTGCTGGTAAGAAATAAAATTTTTTGGAGCTTGATCAGACATCCTGTCTTGCTCTCGTCCTTGTGTCTCTTGTCTCTTCATTCGTCCATCCCCTCCTTACGTCTGCGTTGAATACCCCGCTGGCCGGGGCAATTCCCAAAGAAGTTAAACAAGAAGGAAGGACTAAGTGAAGATGCCTGAATCTCACTTAGATTGGGAAACAAAGTAGTCATAGGAAGCAGAGGGAGGGATGGAGGGGCCTCAGTAAGACAGAGGAGAGCAAGGGGAATATGTGGGCAGTACCAGGTATGGGGAGAGACAGAAGAGAGGCCTAGAGGCACAGGAGAATGAATGGAAATATGCAGCTGCCAGGAGTGGAGGAGGGGCATTCTCAAGGACGGCCCAGAGACCAAGGATGAGGAAGATTTCTAGGAGTCAATGCAGGTGACCTTAGCAGAAATTGCCTAATATCCAGGCTGGGAGCAATGGTAAAAAAATAACAAAGAGGTACTATATATGTTAAGTATTTGATAAAATGCAAAGGCCACTGTGAATTTTTCTTTTGATCACAGATACAAACCATAAACCAGAGTTATAATTAGGTACTGTAGCTAGTAGATGACAGTTATGAACCTTTGTTACAAGGAGGAAGACAGAATCTAGAATAAATAAGTACAGCAATACACACAGAGTCAAAGCCTGTCAATTTCTGTGGCATACATAGTAGATGGTGCTCTGTAGACAATAGGTCAACTTAAGTTTAAAATAAATAACACTAGCTATTTAAATAGAGGGGAACATCTATTTAAAAAGTAAGAAACGTATGGCAGTTTTCTTTTCAAGACCAAGGAGAGAAAGAAAAGGAGTACTGCTTCCACAGTAAGAATGACAGTTGATAGTAACTATAAAATAATTTGAAGGCTTCTCCTATTTCTTGCCAACACTTAGTAAGAAAGTCAGAATTTAAAACTCTTCATTTTTGGTTGTAGAGCAAGCTAAGCTGTTCAGAACCTGTTTTGTTCATATCGAGAATCTATATGTGGTTTCCGGCACCCACCTTAGTGGCTTATAATAAGAAAGTCAAGGGACATAGTGCCCTGTCCTGGTCTCTGTGGGCAGCTACATGCACATGCACAAACACAAGCATGTACAACTGAAAATAGAAAACAAATAAATAAAACAATACAGAATTCTCTTAGAAATAAGATAAAAAACTTAAGACATCACTACTAAAAACTTTACTTCTTTATATTAATTGGATCAAAATTTATAACAAATAACCAAAAATGAGAAAACAAGGAATACTTTAAAATAAGAAAATGCTTTGAAATTTTAATGTGAATATGTCATTAATAGGACTTTCAAATCTCTCAACAGGTTTTTAGCATTCCCCAAACTTAATTTTGAGTTGTACAGTGTATAATATTATACACAAAAGGACAAATGCTTCAACATATTTATTTGAAATTGATATTTGTCTTAAAATTCCTTGTTATTGTATTAATTTCCAATGTTGAAAATTGTATTTTTTTATTTGGGTTTAATCTGCCACATTAATATATTTTTCTGCATTCACAATGCTTCAGAGATTACCTCTTAGATTAATGAAATCTGAAATAATCAAAATGTCCCATGAATTTTAATTAAGAATCTTTATACTTATTTGTTGACAATTTTACATTTGTATAATTCTTGTAATCAGTACTCTTTCTCATAGTTTTAAATGTTATTTATTTATTTATTTATTTATTTATTTATTTATTTATTTATTTATTTTGTTGCTTTCTTACAGTACCCCCCTCTGCCCCTGCTGAAACCTTTTTTACTCTACTACACAAACAAACTTAGTATTTCCCTGATATTTTTTATATTAATTTCAATGCATCTATAAGGATACTAAACATTAGGGTATACTGTGGAAATATTTTTTCATAACTTAAAATAAAATATCAAATAGAAGTGACCATAACAGATGGAAATTTGAGTGTTTTCAAGAGTGTATTCATGAAAATGGGGTTAGTCAAGAACTGTTAGCAAATATGAAACTTGGCGCTTGATTGAAGAAAAGCAGATGTCACTCATCCAATAGCAAGATGGAAAGAAAGGTAAAGTAGGAAAGTTAATATATCATAAATTCTTTAACAGCCTAGATTAAGTGGAGAAATAATCTAGAAATAGAATTAAGGAATTTATTAGTAAATTAACAAGAGAGCAAAAATCATACGAGAAAGAAACATCGAAAGGACAGAATTCCAGGCTTCATTCTGACTGGACTAGTGTGCTAGCAATGAGTGCCAGCTCCAGCAGTTCTTTCTACTACTATAAAACAGGTTTTCTCCTTTCTGTTCCCACTAAATTCCATAACTAGTTTTCTTAAAGAATAGGTCCAATTATATTACTTTCATGCTCAATTACCTTCTGTGACTTGTTTTACTGGGCCACATTAACTATAAATTCATTAAGCGGGCACTGAAGCACCTTTGTGAATGTCCGGCCTACCCTTCCAATATTACCAGCCTATTGTATTCTTCAAATGAACCATATGGTCAAATCAAAATCAACTTCTACCTGCTCATCAAAGATGTTCATGCTTTGATGCTTCCTGGATTTTGCTGATATTTATTCTACTGTTAACATAGTTTGCCCATCGATAGAAGTAATACTGAAATGATTACAATAATGTTGTTAATAATAGCTAACTTTATGGAAAGCACATCCCAACCAGCAGCTGTGCTATGCGTTTTGCAAATGTTTTCTCGTTTACTGATTACAGCATCACTATCTTAACATGCTATCGTTTCTGTAACATCCATGGTGTGCCGACATTCACCAAGTTTATTTATTGCTGGCTGGGCATCATTACATTAATGAAGGAAGTAATGTTTACATAGGGATGTCAAGTCCATAACACAAGAATGCTCTGAAACAATCATACCAAGAACTATCTTTTCTTGCCCTTAAACTTAATTCTCCTTTGTCAGAGCTAACGTTCTCTTACTGATCAGATAGTACCTAGTTTCCACACATCTGTCCTCCTCCATCCTTGCTTAGTCATATTCATGTATGCTCCCACGATACTTGGTAAGATTAACTTTAATGAGCTCTGATAAAAAGCATGATTTCATATGTCCTTGAGTACTCGTGGAAAACCTGTTAATATTATGAATTTGTACCTAATTTTATCCATTCAAAGACTATAACATAAGAACATCTAAAGAATTTAGCTATAAGACCAAAGAGCTAAACAACAACAATAACAATCTGTTATATGGATGTATAATGTAAATACTGACTGGACCACCAGAGTAGAGAGCACACATTATCCTCAGAATTCTTAATTTAACAATAAAAGAAGTTTTAGAATGTTAAAAGGTAGATGATATGTAAGAGGTGCTAAGTGTCTGGGCTCCTTAAACAAAAATTTAACACAAGAGTTTTCATAAAGCATATCAAAATATCTTAGATATAACTTTAAGGAAAGATCACATTAGCTTTTCTTTTTGGAAAGGAGTTCTTAGAAAATAGGGGTGCTTCTATTAGATGGTGAAAACCCACAGAATGGGTTTCCTAAACATAAAATGAAAACATAGAGTGTACTCCTAAGCAGGAAAAAGATCATTTAAAATATTTTTTTAAATGTGTTTGTGTGTGTGTGTGTGTGTGTGTGTGTGTGTGTGTGTGTGTGTGTGTGTGTTTAGGGGGATGATACTGTGGATACAAGTGCCTTTGGTGACTAGAAGAAGACACTGGATCTCTATGTCATTGTGAGACACTAGACAGGAGTTTTGGGAACATAAATCAGGTCGTCTTCAAGAGAGGCTAGCAGTCTTAATGCTGAGCTATCTTTCTAGTCTCCCACTTATTTTCTTCCCTGTATAACTGAATCTATACAGTAGTCTCAAAAAAGAATATTATGTAAGTCATGATTGAAAATAACATAGTCATGTTAAAGTCGAGAATTTGATTTGCATATAGTTGACCATATGGAAACAGAGTAGAAATTAACAGATATATCTAAGCGTAGGAAGGAATAGAAAACTTAATGTACTATTGGACTGAACATATTGAATATTGAAAATGTTCAAATTACCCAAATGTTGGTCTCTACCACGCCTACATTCTTAAACATCTACAAGGGCAATTTATTATTTATCATGTGAGATTTAAAATTTGTAATTTTTTATAAATACTTATACTCTGCAGAGTTTGGGAGATAATACTTCTTTTCTCTCTTTTTTTAAAGAGTTGACAACTAAAGAATTTTAGCGGAAATTCATTTTACACATTTTCTGTTTCAAGAATGTGTCTTAATTATGGTTTATTTTCTTTTTCTGTTTAAAATTTTTATTTATTTCCTTTTATTCATTTATTACTTTAATAAATAAATGTTCTTTGTGGATTCCATGTTACCCATCCCAATCCCACTCATCTCACCCTCTCCTCACGCCTACCTCCACCCTTTCAATCCCCCCAACAATTCTCATTGTGGAATCTGTAGTGTGTAACGGTGTGTCCCACAGTATTACATTTTGTCGGTACTTCTTTGCTTACAGGTGTTCATTGTAATGAGTCATTGGTCTACTATGAGGCCTCTGGCTTCTGCTACTCTATCCACACTGGAACTTCGGTGGTTAAACTCTCAGATATCCTGTTGTTGCCTGGTGTCAGAGAAATTCTAGTGTTGGATCTGTAGAACCAACCCCTTCATATACTCCAGCGTTTCATCAATGGGGTGGATGTTGGGGTGAGCAAAGTCAAAACCATAGACCGTGGCCTAAGAAGTGTATGAGATGGTCAGCCTGTCAGCTCTCACTCTATCATACTTTTGGGCCCGGTTCTTCTGTATCCCCTGCTACCAGGGCGTTATGGTTCGTATATGCTTGGCCCAGGGAGTGGCAATATTAGAAGGTGTGGCCCTGTTGGAGTAGGTCTGTCACTATGGGTGTGGCCTTTAAGACCCTCATCCTAGCAGCTTGGAAGCTAGTACTCTGCTAGCAGCCTTCAGATAAAAATGTAGAACTCTCAGCTCCTCCTGCACCATGCCTGCCTGGACACTGCCATGCTTCTGTCTTGATAATAATGGACTGAAACTCTGAACCTGTAAGCCAGCCCCAATTAATTGTTGTTCTTTATAAGAATTGCGTTGGTCATGATATCTGTTCACAGCAGTAAAGCTCCAATTAAGACACAATTTCAGCTATATTCTGCTGCCTAGGTGAAGTACAGGAACCTCTCTCTTGTACTCTCTACTCTGTTTCCACGTGGTCAGCTATATGTCAATCAATTGCAGCCAGTGAGCGATGTGCAGTTTTCCCACTCTCGGGGCTCCAGGGCTAAATCTCTATCTGCCATAGATGGTGAGGGATAAGGGATGGTGAAAGAGTATCTGTTTTTCTTCATCTGAATCATGACCCAGCATACAAGAGGCAGGGCCAGTTCTCCTGTGCTCATTCTCGTGGGACTGGCTCACCTGCACCCTTCCACTTATAGGGCCAGATCAACTGTCCTGGCCAGGTGATATGCAGGGCCTGCTCTTCCGAGTCCTGCAGCAAGTGTGGGGCAGGAACAGCTCTCATGTTCTCATGAGGCAATACTGGCTCTTGCACAATCATACCCCCAGGGCTGGCTCACCTTCAGCCCCACATCCAGAGTCAGCTCTACTGTTCTGTAGCTGGTGTGGGGCAAGGCCAGATCTCCTGCTGGGGTGAACTAGGGGCAAGCAGCTCTGCTCACCATAGGGGTCTCTCCTGATTTTGTGACTCTAGAGTCAACTCTCCTACAATGCCCAGATGAGGGGTGGAGCACATTTTGCACAGCCCTCAGACAACATGTTCTGGGGTGCCAGCCCAGATCAATCAGGCCTGTCTGACTGGCTTTTCTTGCTAACAAAACCCTGCTGCAGCTGGAAACCAAAGGGGGCACCTGATGACAGCATAGGCCAGGACCCCACCATGGTTCCAGGTGGCATCACAGGCCACTCAGATCTGGCTGTACCTTCCTACCTTTGAGTCTCCAGTTCTGCCTGTCTTTGTTGTGCCCACATCCTTCTTTTTCTTTCTCTTCCAATTTTCCACCACCTACTTGATCCTCTTAGTGGTGCCCAGGGTCTCTGAGTTTCTCGAATTGTCTCAGGAGTGCTAAGCCCCTACTCTTACATTATGATGCTGGGTAGAACTCATCTTGAGCAAGGTCTGCACTGCTAGGCATGAACAGCACTGGACTGGTGTTCATCTCAGGCTAGCTTCCTGTCTAGTCTAGGCTCCATGGTACTAGTCTGGTGGTGGACTCAGGCTTCCTACTTCCCCAGTCCACCCAAGTGGCCATCTGGCTGCGACTAATTCCCACCTGGGACCTACAGTCCCAGGAGGGGTTCTTTCTCTCTCCAGTTTGCTTACTATCCTGGAAGTCCATCTGGACCTACCTGGTACAGCACTGGTGGTGGTCTCAGGCTTGCTTTTTCAGGGCATGTTAGGCTACAAATCATTCAGATGTTCAGAGAGTCAGAACTCTGAGTGTAGACATAGCCTCTCTCCTTTTCAACTACTGGTACACATGTGACACAGTTGCTACATCTGCAATGCATCTAGGGGCAGCCCTATTTTCTTATAAATTTTAAATGTGTTTAAACGAGAGTTGGATAAATTGAAAACAAAAATGCTTTCATTTTGCTTGTCTATATACGATATTATCTGTCACACATTTTAAGTTCTCAATAGTTTATGTAGCAGGGAGTTTATGTAATAGGGAGAAAGAACACAATTGTGTGTCCTTCAGAATTTAATGAAGATAATAGTGAAGTCTGTACAAGTCATTTTTATTTAGAAATTTTATGTGTTAAATTGTTTTTCTTATATTTTAAGGACTTACTTTTTAAAAAAAAATCACTTATGTATGTATTAATATGTTTGCTCAGGTATCTGCAAGTTCCCACAGAGCACATGACATGACAGATCATCAGGAGCTGAAGTTACAGGTGGTTGTTAGTTCAGGTTCCCTGTAAGAGAAACAAGTCCTTTTTTGTTGGTGTTGTTTTTGTTTTACTTCTAATAATTGTAAAATCATATTGTTTATTTATTTTTTTTTAAAAAATATTTATTTATTCACTGTACAATCCCAATATTAACCCCCTTCTCCCAGTACACCCTCACACAGTTCCTCCCCACATCCCACCCTCTACTTCTTTGCAAAGGGAAATCCTCTTCTGGGTTTTAGCCCCCCATGTTTCCACCATCTGTCAAGTCCCTGCAGGAATAGGCATATTCTCTCCCACTAGGGCAGGACAAGGTAGAAAATTAGGGGAATGTGATCCACAGACAGGCAAGCAGCAGACTCAGGGAGAGTCTCTGCTCTAGTTGTTGGGGAACCCACATGAATACCAAGATGATTAAATCCTACATATGCCCAGGAGTCCTTGGTCCAGCTTAGGCTTACTCTGAGATTGGTGATTCGGCCTCTGAGAATCTCACGAGATGGGGTTTGTTGACTCTGTTGGTCTTCCTGTGAAGTCTCTGCCCTCTTTTGGTCCCTCAATACTTCTCCCAAATCTTCCATAAGACTCCACAAGCTCCATCTAATGTTAGGCTAAGTGTCCTTGCATCTCCTTCTGTTGGCTGCTGGGTTGAGCCTTGAGAGGTTCCTGTATGGAAGTATAACAGAGTATCTTTTATATTGTCAGGGATTGGTACTTGCCCATTGGATGGTTCTAAAATTGGGGCAGACATTGGTTGCCCATAACTTCCATCTCTACTCTATCTCTGTCCCTACACTTCTTGTAGGCAGGACACATTTTAGGTCATAGCTTTTGTGGGTGGGTTATTCTCCTTATATCTGGAAGTCCTTATATCTGGAAGTCCTGCCTGACAAAAGGAAGTGGCAACTTTCAGATTCCTATCCCCCAATGCTAGGGTTTCAGCTAGAGTTGCCCCCACATACCATCTCGGGCCTCCTCCCATTCCAGGTCTCTCGCATGTCCTAAAGATTGCTCCCCCCACACCGATTTCCCTTCTCTTTCCCCTGATCTCTAAACATCTGCTTCCCCAATTCCTATCCTGTTCCCATTCCCATCCTCTCTCTCATCCAGTTCCCTCATTCCATAGACCTCTGAGAAAAATTCAACCATCCTCCCTTGGGCCTTCCTTCTTATTTGGCTTCTTTCTGTCTGTTGAGTATAACATGATTATCCTCTAATTTATGCATAATATCCACTTATATGTGAGTACACACCATGCATGTCATTTTGGGTCCGGATTATCTCACTCAGGATATTTTCTACTTCCATCCATGTGTCTGTGAAATTCATGATGCCCTTGTTTTTAATGGATGAGTAATATTTCATTGTATAAATGAACTACATTTTCTGTATCCATTCTTTGGTTGAGGGACATCTGGATTGTTTCTAACTCCTGACTATTACAAATAATTTTGCTATGAACATTGTGGATCATGTGTCTTTGTGGTAGGGTGGGGCATCTTTTGGATATATGTCCAGGAGTGGTATATCCCAGTCTTGAGGTAGAAATATTCCCAATATTTTGAGAAACCACCAAATTGATTTCCAGAGTGGTTGTACCAAGTTTGCAATCCCACCCACAGTGGAGGTGTGTCCGTTGCCCAACAACCAAAACAACATGTGCTGTCCCTTGAATATTGATCTCAGCCATTCTGATGAGTGTAAGGTGTAATCTCAGAGTCATTTTGATTTGCATTCCCCTGATGACTAAGAATACTGAACATTTCAGTAGGTGCTTCTCAGCCATTCCTGTTTCTTCTGTTGAGAATTTTCTGTTTAGCTCTATACCCTATTTTTTAATTGAGTTATTTGGTTTGTTGATGTCTAACTTCTTGAGTTCTTTATAAATTTTGACTACTAGCTCTCTGTCAAATGTAGGGCTGGTGAAGATCTTTTTGCAATCTGTAGACTATCATTTCGTCCTATTAATAGTGTCTTTTAACTTCCAAAAGATTTTCAGTTTCATGAGGTCAAATTTATTATTTCTTGACTTTAGTGCCTGAGACACTGGTGTTCTGTTCAGGCAGTTGTCTCTTGTACTGATGAGTTCAAGACTATTTCCCACATTATGTTTTGTTAGATTTAGTGTATCTGGTGGTACATTGAGGTCTTTGATCTATTTGGACTTGAGTTTTATGCCGAGTGATAAATCTGAATCTATTTGCATACTTCTTCATGAAAACATGCAGTTAGACCTGCACCATTTGTTGATGATGCTCTCCCATTTCCATTGTATTGTTTTGGCTTCTTTGTAAAAATTCCAGTGTCTGTACATGTATAGATTTATTTCAGGGTCTTCAATTGGATTGCATTAATCAACCAGTCAGTTTCTATACAATAACACATAGGTTTTACTACTATTGCTCTGTAGTACAGCTCGAACCAAGGGGAGATAATACCTCCAGAAGTTGTTTTATTTTTCAGGATTATTTTAGCTATCTGGTTTTTTTTTTTACATATGAAATTGAGAATTATTCTTTCAAGATCTGAAAAGAATTGTGTTGGAATTTTGATGGGAATTACACTGAATCTGTAAGTTACTTTTGTTAAGATGGCAATTTTCACTGTTAATCCTACTGATCCATGAGCGTAGGAGATATTTCCATTTCCGGTATCATCCCCATTTCTTGCTTTGGGGACATGAAGATATTATCATGCTGGTGTTTTATGTGCTTTAGATTCACACCAAGATATTTTATATTATTTGTGGTGATTTTGATATGTATTATCTCCCTAACTTCTTTCTCTGTCTGTTTATTGCTTGTATAGAGGAGTGCCACTTACTGATTTCTTTGAGTTAATTTTGTATCCAGCCACTTTCCTGAAGATGTTTATCAGCTGTAAGAGTTCTTTTGTAGAATTTTTAGGGTCACTTCTGTATACAATCATATCATCTGCAAATAGTAATACTTTCACTTCTTCTTTTCCAATTTGTATCCTCTTGATCACCTTTAGTTGTCTTATTGCTCTGGCTAGAACTTTAAGTTCTATATTGAAGAGATAGAGAGAGATTTTAGTGGAATTGATTTATGTTTGTCTCCATTTACTTTGATGTTGGTTATTGGCTGAGAAGCAAGTCCTCTTAAATATTTCTGCAATCCCTCTCTTATCTGTCTATAGGATAACTGATGTGTCTTTAGGCACTAGAGATTAGTTTTCATTTTAAACACTTCAATGCACATTGCTCATTTTGTGTGAATTCTTTAGTTTTTTTATTTCATATAATTCAGTTGAAGTGAGTATTGTATCTATAGTGTATCCTTTATATTTACCATGCCAATAATATTTCACTTTATAGGTATATCATGGACTGTTGTCTTTAATTTATAGCTGAATATGTCACATTTTCAGATCTGAGCTATCACAAATAAATGATGTAAATATTTACTTACAAATATTTTGCATGAGTATATGCTTACACTTTGCTTGGGTGAGGACTATCTAGATTATATGGCAGAAACATCTCTTTTCGTCTTTTAAAGAGTAAACTGTCTTTCAAATAGGTTCAGCATCTGGAGTATAGTTGCATTAGTCACAATAATGTGTGTTCTTTCCCATTACAACATCTGCTTCAGTTCTGCATCATATAGATTCAATTTATTATGACACATTCCACTGTATCAGTACCTGTTTAGTGATGATTGATTGGATATCAGACATAAATTTTATCTTTTTAAGTGCTAGATAGTTTGGTAACTTATAAACCATCTCAAATTATTCTAAGAAGCAGTTAAGCAATATATAATTAGTTTCATCCTATTCAGTCCCAGATAATGTTCATGCATCTGGAGTATGTTCAATAGTTTTTGTTAACTAATGGGGGGGAGACTGTCTAATTCATGAAGTATTCTTGTTTCATAGAAGGGAGATTAAAAGTAGGAATGATTTTTTTCTGACTTATATGATCAAATAGAATCTATTCTATTATTTATTCTAATATTTTATGCATATAGAATGCACATTTACCATTACAATTTTGTTTTTGTTTACATTTTTTTGTCTTATGATGTCTGTAGCATTTAGTAGTTAGAAGCTAGTGAGCAATGGGTGTTTGAACTAGAATTCTTTCATAAAGGCATATAGCAGTAACCCTTTTGGGATCTAAATAAAGTTTCAGTTCTTATTTCTGCTGCTTAACTATGGAAGAGTTCAGTCCTCAGAAGATGCTTTGAATATGTTCTGCTGCCTAGATTTCTCTAATCTTACCTTTATCACCAGATATATAAGATTTTCCTATATAGTTACTGATACTCAAGTCAAGCCTTGGATTGATTATTTTTAAAGAGCAGAGATTATTCAACTCTTCAGCACAGTTCATAGACTATGTGTGTTCTGTGCTACTAATAACATTATATATAACTTACTTGACATTATTTTAACAATTAAATTTCTCTGACATTCATTTCACCAATCTAAAATAATCAATATATTGCTAACTAGTAATATAATAATAAAATAAGCTAAACATTTGTGATAGTTATATTGGAATGAGAGCTCTTAGTTTCATTATAACTAACCACCCTTCAATAGGTTTGTTATAACAACATTTAGATAGTGTGATGAAAATATCATCCTGAGCAAGGTAACTCAGTCACAAAAGAACGAACAAGGTATGTACTCACTGATAAGCGGATATTAGCCCAAAAGTTCAGAATGCCCAAGTTTCACTTTACAGTAACCGCTGGACTAACAGTGAGGTCCCAGATGGAGGAGTGGGAGAAAGGACTGAAGGAGCTGAGGGAGTTTGCAGCCCTGTGGAGGAGAAACAGCGTGAATAGGCCTGACTCCCCCCTCCCCCGGTCGTCCTGGAGTTTGGACCATCAACCAAAGAATACACATCGAGGGACCCATGGTTCGGACCACATATGTGGCAGAGGATGGCCTCGTTGGCCATCAGGGAGAGGAGAGGTCCTTGGGCCTGAGGGTGTTAGAGGCCCCAGTAAAGGGGAATGTCAAGGTGGGAATATGGGAATGGGTGGGCGGGTGGGTGGGAGGTGGAATTCCCTCATAGAGGTGGGGAGGGGTAGGGGATAGGGGTTTTCCAAAGAGGAGACCTAGAAAAGGGGAAACATTGGAAATGTAAATAAAGTATCAAAAAAATTAGATAGTGTGAACTTAAATACTAAATTTATATATTAAAATCAATTTCATTTCTCTTTCATCATTTATACATATCCATATAGAATAAATGTATATGATTATGTGTGAATATATGATATTCATGCATTATTTACTTTTATATTGCTGTGAAGAGAAATCTTGACCTAGGAAACTCTTATAAAAGAGAGAATTTAAGTGGGGCTTTATTACAGTTTTGGATTGTTATTCCATTATCATCGTGGAAAGCAGGCTGGTATAGCACTGGAATACTAGCTTAAAGTTTAAAATCTTGATCCCCAGGCAGAAGGCATATATGAATGTATATAATATACATCATATATAATATATAACATATATAATATACATCTATAAACATATATAAATATAATACATGTGTAATATATATGCATATATGCATTGTGTAAACACATATTCATATGTTTGAACATTCTTCCTTACAGTTCACAATTCATGTGTTTTTCCCTAATTTCTTCAATAAACTTACCAGATGGTCTTGAATGCTATATTTTAAATTTAACTTAACAGAGTTTTCAAATAACTTTTGATGATTATCTATAAACTTTTGTTTTATTCTTATTGCTTCATAACCTTAATATTAAAATTTTGCATTACTACTTTCCCTGTTCTTTTTCCAAACCTACCTATTGAATTTATGATAATTTTAATAAATATTTATTTTTGTTCATTTAGTTATTTCATCTAATTCACAAAATGTTTAATGCACAATGCTGAATAAAATTTTACTTGTGCAATTCTTTTTGAAAAGTAATCAAAGTTTTTAAATAGTTTTGATTTTAATGTTTTTATAAATCGTTAGTCTTCAGTATATTAAGTCACAAGATTAAAATTATAGATTTGCTCATATTTTTGTGATGTTTTCTCACTACTGAACATGAGTGACATGTATACAATTTAAAAATTTCCTCTAAAAATGCAACGTGTACCTTTTCTATGTTACCAATGCTATCTATTAGTTTCTGTAAGGGGGGCCCTTTATAGCATAAGATAAAATTTTGTTGATGTAAATTTAAATGTGCCATTTAGCAATACTTCAGTGCAATTGGGAAAGACTCCAAAGCCATTATAAGTAACAGGAAATTTGTCTTGTGATAAATTAGAAAGCTTCTCTCAGTCCTCCATATTTCCTGCTAAAGGTGGCTTGACCTTTTCGGGATGTTTCCACATACTCAGTCTTTCTGTTTGTTTTCTTCACTATGCTGTTCTTCCACCAGTATAGTCTAGTCTACGGTAATGGAATACCATAAGACTGGTCTGGTTCTGTGGACCATAGCTGGTATTACTTCCAGTCCTTGTCTACTATTATTAGGCATTGAAGAATATTTTCCACCTTCTATCTCTTTATGATACAGCTAATTTTCAAATAACAAAAATATGTAAATACAGTTTGTTTTCTGTATAAGTATTTATTTGTTTTTTATTGTTAATTAATGCCCAGATATGAAGTCCACATTATCCTGTAACTTATGGTGCTCATCCTGCCTCAGCCTTTTAGTATTGCAAATTCAAGATATAGCCATCTCAGAAACTTGCTAAAATAACATTTTACCCTATGCTTTGTCAATACAGGATGGCTACTCAATAATGAATGAGACATTTCATAATATATCATGAATGAAAATTCATTATTTCAAGGAATGGAGTTCATCTGGCAATAGGTCTGCACATACACGTCATCTCAGTCCTTAGGCACAAACCCATTTTGCAAGGTTTTTATTTGCTTGGTTTTTTTTTGTTTTGCTTTGTTTTGTTTGTTTGTTTGTTTGTTGTTGTTGTTTCATTGTTGTTTCTTTTTTTTTATAGTACTTTTCTCTCTTTTTTTTTTTTCCTCCTTTTTTATTTTTGATACTTTATATACATTTCCAATGTTTCCCCTTTTCTGAGTCTCCTCTTTGGATACCCCCAATCCCCTCCCCAACCTGCCTCTAAGAGGGAATTTTACCTCCCACCCCCCTCCCGACCACCCATCCTCATATTCCCGCCTTGACATTCCCCTTTACTGAGGCCTCTATCATCCTCAGGCCCAAGGGCCTTTCCTCTCCCCCTGATGGCCATCGAGGTCATCCTCTGCCACATACGTGGTCCAAACCATGAGTCCATCAATGTGTATTCTTTGGTTGGTGGTCCAAACTCCAGGAGGACCGGGGGGGGGGGGTCAGGTCCATTGATTCTCTTGCTCCCTCCATGGGGCTGCAAATTCTCTCAGCTCCTTCAGACCTTCCTCCAACTCCTCCATCTGGGACCTCACTCTCAGTCCAGCGGTTACTGTTAAGTGAAACTTGGGCGTTCTGAACTTTTGGGCTAATATCCGCTTATCAGTGAGTACATACCATGTTCCTTCTTTTGTGACTGAGTTACCTCGCTCAGGATGATATTTTCAAGTTCCATCCATTTGCCTGC
>CM052700.1:62582216-62675983 GCA_028551405.1 Uromys caudimaculatus | reverse complement strand
AATGGATACAGAAAATGTGGTACGTTTACACAATGGAGTACTACTCAGGTATTAAAAACAATGATTTAATGAAATTTGCAGACAAATGGATGGAACTTGAAAATATCATCCTGAGCGAGGTAACTCAGTCACAAAATAACGAACATCGTATGTACTCACTTATAAGTGGATATTAGCCCAAAAGTTCGGAATACCCAAGTTTCACTTTACAGTAACAGCTGGTCTGAGAGTGAGGTCCCAGATGGAGGAGCTGGAGAAGGGACTGAAGGAACTGAGGGAGTTTGCAGTCCCATGGAGGGAGCAACAGGGTCAACTGGCCCGACCCCCCCCCCCCAGGTCTTCCTGGAGGCTGGACCACCAACCAAAGAATACACATCGAGGGACCTATGGCTCGAATCACATATGTGGCAGAGGAGGGCCTTGTTGGCCATCAGGGGGATGAGAGGCCCTTGGGCTTGAGGGTGTTAGAGGCCCCAGTAAAGGGGAATGTCAAGGTGGGAATATGGGAATGGGTGGGCAGGTGTGTTGGAGGTGGAATTCCCCCATAGATGTGGGGCAAGGGGAGGGGATAGGGGGTTTCCAAAGAGGAGACTTGGAAAGGGGGAAACATTGGAAATGTAAATAAAGTATCAAAAAATATATAAATAATTAAAGAACCATGTTCTATGTATTCATAATACGTATGTATATACTTTTGCTACTTTTTATTGCTACATAATATTTTATTTCATGTGAGCATATTGTCTACTCATTGCTCATCCAGTTTGAATTTTTAATTGCAAATTTCACAATAACAAAACATCCCAGTTTAGCTTTCTCTGACTCCATTGTCTACCTTTGAATCTCTTCACTCTAACTGAACTGCCCTGCCTAGCCTTGATAGAAGTTGTTACTAGGCTTACTGCATGGGGGGCCTACCCTTTTCTGAGGAGAATGGGGGAGGGTGGAATGTTAGGGAAGGGAACAGGATAGGGAGAGACTGAGAAGAGAGGAGAGAGGTGAAGCCTTGATCAGGATGGAAAGTAAATAAATAACTTAAATAATTAAAAATATGTCCTGTTTCTTATATTACATGTGTGGAAATAGTCACAAATATTCTTATTTCAAAGAATAAACGTACAGAGAATCTTATTTATGCACATAAATATCTTTTTAATACATTTTCCTTATGATCTTCATATTTAATTGTATGTTGGCTTGATCAGTGAGTTATGCTATCTAAAATCTTGATTTTTAAAATGGCTCCTTGCCTTGTCACTCATACCAGTTATTTCTAATAATGACTTTGCGATTTCCCAAAGAACTCCTGATTTACTCCTGACTTACAAGGCTGAAGGAAAAGCCACTCTAGTTCACCTTAGTTAATGGGTGTTTCATCCAATTACTAGTAAAGCCCCACTCACACAAATGACTTTGGTTTTGGTAGATTAGAATTTGAGAAAAAATTCACTTGGGTTGACAATCAGGTGAGATTTTACTCTGTGGTGTTAATTACTTTGCAAATAGAGGAAATCAAACAATAATTGTTTCTCTTTTAACTACATGGTGTTTCCTATTATGTACTTATGAGTCCTAAACCATAGGTTACAAAATCAGCCAAGTTATGTTATCTCATTTCTACTAGATGAACTATGACAGTACTTTGTGGGACACTGACACAGATTCCATTATCTTTAAAACTTTTGGTTTAAAGCTTTTCTCATCTGCTGAGAGGATGGACACAAACTGCTGTCCTATCCAAGAGACTCATTGATAGGTGTCACCTCATTAGTGCTGTTCAAGTGAAGATCAGGTCTCAACTTATACACCTGGAATACCACCTGTCATTCATCTCATAGAAATTGAGACTCAGAAGTTTTGATTCTTGTTATTTTTAGACTAAAGAAAGATAGACAAAGAGAATGAACATCTTCTCATGTCCTAAAATATGCCAACATAAAACTACTGCACTAAAAATTATTTCCAGTTTTATTTTATCTCACTGGAGATTATTTTAAAGTAGTTAAAAGTTACAGTTTGGGTATAATAATTAAAAATATTTAAATGTATTAATGTATTTTATTATATGTATATATATAACATATATATGTTTTTATTACATATATGTTTGTATAATATATTATATATGTTTTATATATACATATGTGTGTGTGTGTGTGTGTGTGTGTGTGTGTGTGTGTGTGTGTGTGTTAAGACATGAGCGTTGTGAATGAAGGTACCAAAGATGCCAGAAGAGGACATAAGATTCCCAGGAGATGAAGTTACAGGTGGCTATGAGCAGTAGAACTTGAGTGCTGTAACTGAGCTCCCTCCTTTGTGACAGAGTTCTTTTTGAGAGAACATTATACACTTTAACATATGAGTTCTCTTTCTGACTCTGTTGAAATTTTATAAGTAAATTTAGTTAGCTTTTCCCTAAACTTAGTTTTTAATGGTATCTGTTGAAAGATGAGTTTTTACTAGTAGGTTATATTTAGGAATGTATATGTATAAACATATATATATATGTATATATATATACATATATATATATATATGCAATGACAATCAAAAATGTGGCCATGAATTTGAGGAAAAGCATGGAGGAATTTATGAATGGGGAATGGAGGGAGGAAGGTACAAATGCTAAAATTGTAGTCTCAGAATGGTAATCAAAAACAAAAAGAAGAAAATAAAATTTGTCAATACTGTTCATAAACAGTTCACCTACTTTGTGCCTATAAGGAACATATATGTGTTATGAATACCCTCTCAGCCATAAAAAATACTTTTGGCTGCATTCTCTACATGTGATGTGATGACTCAAGAAAGAATATTCAACTCCTCCCAGCAGAATTGTGTTGGGCTTGCTTTGAGTACTTTATCCTTCCCCAGGATTCCAAGGTTATGTTAGTCCTTCTCACTTTCTCTAGGTGCCAATAATCTCTTTCACAAATGCATTAAATAACAGTTCTTGGCTTCTTCATCAGACCTATGTAATAACTCAATCTCTGCAAAGTATGTTTTGTCTTGTCCTTTCTAGTCCTGCTCTCCATTTATATCAGCAAATGAACAAGTAGCCATCATAGTTAATGGCACAGAAGGAAGAAAAGCATAGCATTACATACAAATATTGACTCTGAATAAATACACAAATACCTGCTTGCCTTGGAAGATTGAAGGTTCAGATTTCTTGGGAAAGAAAATCAAAAACAAAACTATTTCCCTTTTTATATTGGATGCAAATCCCCATTAATTGTATGTCACGTATTGGATAACAGTGAACTTAAAAAATACTCCTGGAAATTTAAATCTGTCATATCCTTCCTGGCACCTTGATATGCACTATAGCTGAATAGAAAAAATATTCCTCGGGTGAAATGTAATGTTTAAAAGCATTGTCAAAACTTGGTGTGGTGGATCACAACTTCAGGACTATAAACAAGTAAATAAAACATTCAAAGTCATCCTCAGCTACAGATTAGTGCTAGCCTGGGTTACAAAATATCCATCTAATCCTCCTCCACATTGACTCTGGCCCCCACCCTCCACAATTGTGTGATACTTAGATTCCTACTTGAAGTAGCTCATAGTTTGTTCTGAAACAAACATGATGTAAGCAACTCCTAGATTTTCTCTCCATCTTGGCTCTGTGAATTTACAAATTGTGCTAGGACTCTCTTGAGTTCAATTCTACATTTTCGAAATTGTTTTTGTTTGTTTGTTTGTGTGTGTGCCTGTTTAGAAATTTAGAAATTCATGCTTAAAAGAAAAATACCAATGTCACTTAAATATTTTTAAAATTTTATTATTACCTTTTTGTGTGGAGGTTCTTTTACTAGCATGTATATTCATGTTTACCACATGAATACTTGCTGCTTTCAAATGTTAAAGAAGGTGTTAAATTATCTAGAACTGGAGTTTGAGATTGTTGTGTGCTGCTATGTGGATGCTAGGACCCAAACCTCATCTTCGGGAGGAGTACCCAGTGTTCTTTGCCATGGTACCATCTCTCTGGGCTCTAAACAGCACCTGTTTAAGCTAAAAGGAGATTAAAATACAACTTAGCATTAGGCTATATGAGGTTTTACATGTTTCTGTTAATGAAATTGGTCTAGAGATATAACAGCATTAATTCCTGATGTGGCAACAATGTTTGTTCTATTTCAAATAAGGCATTTTTCTGACTCCTTTCTAACAACTTGTGCTCATAGCAGGGATGGGAATGGGAAAGGGGGAGAGTGAATATGTGGAATCAGAAAAAAAATATAATAGGTGGGGGCAAGAAGATGGGGTTGGAAAGTTTAGAATTTTGCCCAATGTTTTCTCGTGCTTTTTTTTCTTTTTCCTGTGATGTTATAAAAACAATTTTGTCAGTGACTGCTGCCAGCCACACTGTCTGACTTTCCTCTCTGGTCATCCTAAGATGAGATCAATCCTCTGAAGCTTTTCCAAATCAGTTACTAACTTGGACCACCACTCGGTTCAAGGAAATCCACAGAGAGCTGAGAGGAGCAGATAGGTAACAGGATCAATGATGGCGTTCAGACTGTGTGGGGAGGAGCCTAGGGGAACCGTTGCCAAGGAAATCTGACAAGAACTCAAGGCCTGTCAAAGCCACCTAGGGCTTTGTCCAGGGCAAGCATACTTTATCTCTGCCTTCCATCAGCACCTTCACTGGAGATAGCAGTATGATGACCTTATGAGTATTATGATAGCATTTGTCCTTAGATAACTAATTTTTACCATAGATGTATTTTGACATGCATATGTATGTATAAGTATGTACATATAAAACATATTATGTGATACTTATAATGTATGTGAATGGATTTATATTTTGGGAATATATATAGGGTTTTTTGAATTAAGATTTTAGGGGGAGATATTTGTTATTCAACAATTTTCTTATTTTTATGAAACTAAAACAAATTTTCTTCTTTAGGGATCTACATGTTTGCATAGACAATAATCATTCAAGCAAGTAACAGCTGACTCTCAAATTTCACAAGTTCCTATAAGATATTTACAATTTTTGAATGAAACAAAAATAACCAACTTAATTATATTTGTAATTGTTATAATATATAAGTGAGCAGTTAACAGTCATCTTAGGTAGTAGAATCACCTTGGAATGAGCCTTTGGGCAGTTATGTGTTTTTTGTTTTGTTTTGTTTTGTTTTGTTTTTTTCATTTTATTTTATTTTATTTTATTTTTTTATTTTATTTTATATTTTATTGCTTATGCCCTGTACATGCAACTCACTGCCCCCTTCATGTCATTCCCTCCCACAATTCTTTCCCCATCCCCCATTCCTCTTCTCCCCTGAGCGCATGGGGGGTTCCCTAGGTATCCCCCTACCCTGGAATATCATTTCTCTGCAAGACTAGGCTCATTCTCTCCCACTGAAGCCAGAAAAGACAGCCCAGTCAGAAGAATATATTCCACAGACAGGCAACATCTTTTGGAATGGCCCCTGCTCCAGTTGTTCAAGACACACAGGAATACCAAGCTGTACATCTGCTACCTGTGTGTGGAGAGACCTAGTTCCAGCCCATGTATGCTCTTTGGTTGGTGCTTCAGTTTCTGAGCTCCAAGGTCCAAGTTAGTTTACTCTTATGGTCTTTCTGTAGAGTTCCTATCCTCTTTGGGACCCACAGTCCTTGCCCCTATTCTTCTGTAAGAATTCCCAAGCTCCATCGACTCTTTGTGGGTATCTGTATATCTCTGAATCAGCTGCGAGGTTGAGCTTCTCAGAGAACAACCCTGCAAGGCTTATGTTAAGTAAGCATAACAGAGTATCATTAGTAGTGTTAGGAACTGGTGCTTGCCCATGGGATAAGTCTTAAGTTGGGCCAATTACTGGTTTGTTGCCTGGTTGTTCTCTCAGTCTCTGCTCGATTTCACTTCCCTGCATTTCTTGTATACAGGATAAATGTTGGGTTGAAAGTTTTGTGGGTGTGTTGGTGTCCCTATAGTTCCTGCCTGACTACAGGAGGTAGGCTCTTCAGGTTCCATATCCCCAGTGCTGTGAGTCCCAGCTAAGTTCACTCCCATTGATTCCTGGGAAACTCCCTATCCTAGGTCCCTATCAAATCTTAGAGATGTCCCCACCTCCTCACACTCATCAGCTGCAGATGACCATTCATTCTCAGGTCCATTTGGCCATCTTTCCTGTCCATCCACACCCCTGACCCTAAACCACCCATTCCCCTCTCTATCTTCTCTAACCCCCGTTCCCTCCCTCCATCTCTTTACTCTGAGGAAATATCTATCTTTACGGCTGAGGTATGTTTCTTGTATTCAACAGAATGATAGATGTGTTTGGGGATCCACTCCATTGATGCTGAGAGATATTAATGTTCCGTGATTGTTGATTCCTGTTATTTTGATGTTGGTACTGTTAGTGTGTTTATACCTTTGGAGGGGTGTGGGGTGGAGGTTCTACCATTGTTTTGCTGGTATGGAATTTGCTGGTATAGAATTCCTGTGTTTTCATGGATGTAGTATCCTCTTTCGATTGGAATTTTCCTACTAGTATTTTCTGAAGGGCTGGATTTGTGGAGGGATATTGTTTGAATTTGGATTTGTCTTGAAATATCGTGTTTTCTCCACTTATGAGGATTGGGAGTTTTGCTGGGTATAGTAGTGTCTTAGTCAGGGTTTCTACTCCTGCACAAGCATCATGACCAAGAAGCAAGTTGGGGAGGAAAGGGTTTATTCAGCAACACTGCTGTCCATCACTAATAGAAGTCAGGACTGAAACTCAAGCAGGTCAGAAAGCAGGAGCTGATGCAGAAACCATGGACGGATGTTTCTTACTGGCTTGCTTCCCCTGGCTTGATCAGCTGGCTTTCTTATAGAGCCCAAGACTACCAGCCCAGGGATGGTACCACCCACAAGGTGCTCTCCCCCCTTGGTCACTAATTGAGAAAATGCCTTCCAGCTGGATCTCATGGAGCCATTTTTTCAACTGAAGCTCCTTTCTATGTGTTAACTCCAGTTGTGTCAAGTTGACACAAAACTAGGCAGTACAAGTAGTCTAGATTGGCATCTGTGGTTTTTGTCAGAGGTTGCAACATATCAACCCAAGCTCTTCTAGCTTTTACAGACTCTGTTGAGAAGTGGGGTGCAATTCTGATAGGTCTTTCTTTGTATATTACCTGTCATTTTTTCCTTGCTGCTTTTAATATCCTTTCTTTGTTCTGTCAATTTTGTTTTAATTATTTTGTGGTAGGATTTTCTTTCCGGGTCTAGTTTAATTGGTGTTCTATAAGCTTCTTGTATGTTTATAGGCAGCTCTTTCTTTAAGTTGGGAAAGTTTTCTTATTATGATTTTGTTAAAAGTATTTTCTAAGCCTTAGAGTTGACATTCTTTGTAGAGGGAGGTGTTGATTCCTTAATTGGCTATTGCTTTTGTCAATAAAGTAGACAGAAGTCAGTTGCTGGGAAAAGGGAAAATGTGAGACTTCTGGGTCCCAGGAGGAGGGGAAAAAGAAGGAACACAGGAAAACAAGAAGTCTTTAGAACCAGGCTTTGGAAGGATACAAGAACCATGTAAGGTCTTATGGCAAGCAGAAACAGTGGCCTCCACCACTATTGGATTGTTGAATTAGGCTAGCTGATAAGGTTACAGCATGAAATTCTTTGCCCAGCATTTGTATTATTTGGCAAGTTTTAAAACAATAAGGTAGTCTAGTGTTTTTCTTCCACTGAACTAAGGTGGGCAGGGGAAGAAAGAAGACAGGGAAGTTGTTGGAGGCTTAGCAATCCTAACCAGGAGGAACAGGCAAATTGGGGGTGAGGTCTGTGGCAGCTGATATCAGACCTAAATTGAGAGAGGTCAGAGCTCAGGCCTAGTTTCCAGGAAAGGCACCAGCTGGCAATTGGAAGAGCTAATTCTAGTGTGGGCTGGAGGGAGGGTAATCTTGAATTTAAGTGAAGAGCACAGCCCCAGGCAAAGGAGCAAATGTGTTTTTAAAATTACATGCAACAACTCTTCACCTTCTTCCATTCCTAATATTCTTAAGTTAGGACTTTTCATGGTATCTCAGATTTTCTGGATGTTTTGTGTCAGGAATGAATTAGATTTAAACATTTTCTTTAATTGATGTAGATGCCCCAAGACTTGACATGGCTCTCCACACTTTTGGAGGTGGAGAGGGCCTCTGGACATGTGGATGTCCCCTGGTGCCCCTCTCTTCTCTTTCTCTCATTTTTTGGGGAGGGAAACCTCAGAATTTCTATGAGACACCACAGGGAGAGGTTCTCTTTGGCCCATGTACCTCCCTCTGCCATGTCTCAGTCCCTCTTGGAATAAAAAACGAATTCCCCCTCCTCCCCAAAAACTTCTTCTATTGTATCTTCTATGCCTGCCATTCTCTCTTCCATATGACGTGTTCTGTTGGTGATCCTTGCATCTGTTGTTCCTGTTCTCTTCCCGAGGTTTTACATCTCCAGGATTTCCTCAGTTTGTGTTTGCTTTATTGCTTCTATGTCCACTTTCAAGTCTTGCAGTTTTATTACTTTAACCTGTTTAGTTGCATTTTTCTGAATATCTTTAAGAGATTGTTTCTGCTTTAAAGAGGCCTCTATCATCTTTATAAGATTGGATTTAAGGTCTTATTTTGTGATTTGGTTGTGTAAGGCTATCCAGGGCTTGCTGTAGTAGAGTAGCTGTGCTCTGAAAGTTTCATATTGGCCTGGCTTTTGTTGATTATGTTCTAGTGAGAGCTTTTAGCCCTGGATATCCTTTGGTCCCTGGATGTTCCTGTTGTAGTAGGTATTGGGAGGGGTTTTAACCTCAATGGTCCTTGTGTGGAGGACCTCTGATGAGTCTTTGGGCTGTAGGTTCCAGATCAGCAGGTCTGTATGGTTCAGGAGCCAAGGTTTACATGATTCAGTAGCCTTAGGTCCAATGAAGGTGGGTATTGAGGTGGTGGGAGAACTGGGATCTGTCTGGGCTTGTAGACTGCTCAGGGCATCTAGGTGTACTACAGAGGACCCAGTGAGCTGAGAAGATGGGTGGGGAAGTGAAAGTAACCTGCATGTTTCAGGATCCATGAATCTGATGAAAGGGGGCAGAGAGATGGGCAGACAATGGGGGTCCAGAGTGAATAGCAGGCTCCTTGAAATTGTATGTTTTAGATCAGTTTAAAACCAGAAAATACAGCCTCTAGAGAACTGAATCATTCCCTAGGCAAGGTCTTCTGATCTGTGGAAGGGTACAGGAAGTGAGCAGAATGGGTGTGTCCATTGTTCTCTGATCCTGATTATCATTACAGTGTGACAAGCTCCTTCAAGCTCCTGACCCAGAAACTTCTCTGCAATCATGTACTGTGACTAGGAACTCTTTTTTAAATACACTCTTTTTCCCTCTAATTTGTGTTGTTTTGAATATTTTAGCTCAGCAACTTATATGATATCTCTGGTTTTTTTTCTCACAAAGCTAAATATGCATAAGTAGTGATAAGTAATTGATTTATCTACCAGAGTTATTGAGGGATTAAAGTAGAGTTTTAGATTTTCAGAATGATTTTAAGAGACAATAATTTTCATTTGGGTATATGTTTATTTTGTATCCACTAGCAACATTAATTTTGTTTTGTTGAGTAAGTCTTTCAAGACCTCTTAACTGGCTCTTTTGCTCATTAAACTTAAAAAATAAATACAGGAAGTGATGAGTGAGAGAGTTCATATCAAGGGTGTCCAACATGTTGAACTTTTGTGATTCCCTTGAAGGGACTTAATAAAAGGGAAGAATTGGGCCTGGTGATACAGGCCTGCCATCCCAAAATCTCAGTAAGTCAAGATAGGATTAGAAGCCACGTTGGGTAAAATAAAGTTTTAAAAGGATTGGGTACATTGTTGATTGGTACAGCACTGGTCCAGCATGCACAATTTCTTAAGTTCAAACGAAGCTATGAGGAAGGAAGGCTGCTCCTTCTGTCTCTTCCTCCCCTTCTCCCAACCTCAAAATGGAACATTTTACAATGCCCATGACATATTCAGCACAAGAAGGGAAAACACTATGGTAGTATGTGTTGATTGTCACATTAGAGCGGGCCTAGAACCAGATTTAAGACAAGCCTGTGGGAGTGACAGTAAGTCACCAGAGTAGATTAACTAGGGTAGAAAGTTCCTGTTTATCGGTGTGTTCGTGGGGGCGTGCCACCACATGGGGACCTTCTAAAAATTCCTACTTAATTGACAATCTCCTGCCTGAAAAATCATTGAGCCAGACAGACCTGGGATCTGAAACTCCATGCTAAAATCCTACTTCAATTTTTAACTAAAAGGAAGGTGCTTTCCCTGGCAAATCTCATTTACCCTGCCTCACTTGGTGAACAGCCACTGAAAGGCTCATATGAAAAAACAAACATACAAACAAACAAAGTAAGAATTAAAGGAGGATCAGCTTCTGTTAAAGACCTTACATCTGTCTGAATTTCTCACTGACTGGAGACTTCTTTATTTCAGGCCTCTGTCTTTACCCATATCAAGGATATTTAGAGACTTTTTCTCTTCTGCTTAATTGCCAGAACTTATCATCTGTCTACCTTTAGGTTCTGCTTCTGTGAGCCACTCAGGATCTTATTTGCGTGGACTCATTTCATTGTGAAAAAGCCAAGGTTGTAGTGGTCCATCTTTCAACTATACAGTGCCACTCCAATGGGAAGAATATATGTGCTGACAAACTCAGAGCCCTTTCTAGTTCAGACACTCATGGCTGCTATCACAGGTATACACTGGTATGTCTTGATGTCTTAGACGGTGCCTTGGTAACTTCACTCTCTGCAGGTTTGCTTAGCTCTAGACAAAGCTCACAGGAGGACAACAGGGGCAAATTGTATATGACTTTTCCCAAAATGAAAGGATATATTATACTAAGATCCCATATTTTATTGATATATAGCTGTTTTACAGTCTTTTGGGGGTTTTTTCTTTTAATTTACAGCTTTTGAATATTTCAAATTGATCATGAAAGGGAACAGTCTCATTGTTCCTTCCATTGTCTTCTCAAACCCATAGAAACACAATGCTTAGGACAGAAGAGTTTCTGCCTTTTAAGAGGAAGGGAACAGAGGCCTCCATTTCTTTTCTGTTTATGAAACTGTTAATAGAAGTTATTGATATCCATTAGACATTCCCATGGAACATGCACAGTAAAAAAAAAAAAAAAAAAAAAAAAAAAAAAAAAAAAAAAAAAAAAAAAAAAAAAAAAAAAAAAAAAAAAAAAAAAAAAAAAAAAAAAAAAAAAAAAAAAAAAAAAACCAAAAAACAAAAAACAAAACAAACAAACAAACAAACAAACAACAAAAAAAAACCCACCACCTTTGTGTTTAACAGTGGACTCTGGAGATTTTATTTCCTCCACATCTGAAAGCAACTTCTTTCTTGAAAATAATCTGTTCCCTTGTGTTTGGTTCTGTCACAGTCAGTGTGGATTTGGGGTAGCATGTTCCTGTCTGATGATTTCTTTTCTCATGTTTTTTCCTCTGAATTTAGTATTTTAGTAACTCATGGATAAAATGTCTTAAAACATTACAATGTATCTTAGAAACTGATAACATGAATGGACAAAATCAGTGTGCCAGGCCCTATTTTGAATTTTCTAGAAGACGCTATCATTGTTGTATTATACTGTGGGTTTTCTAACCATATGATTATGTTTATCTATAGAGATTGAATAGGTAGATAAGATGGAGCAAGAGAGAGGATTCAACATACACAAGTGGTGAGAGAGACACAGATACAGAAGGAGATGGAAAGAGACAGAGACACAGAGAAAGAGACAGAAGGACAGAGTGACAGAAACAGAGGCAGAAAGACAGAGATAGAGACAGAGGCAGAGAGAGGTAGAGAGACAGAGAAACAGAGACAGACATGTTTTACATTTTATTCTTTCCTAATTGTTTCTAGTCTGTTGAGAAGTTCTAGATCCCTTAATACAATGTAAACAGTTTTAGCTTTAATAGGAAAACATAGTTCAAATATTTTATGAGTCGTGATAGGAAGTGCTATGAGTTTAATGCCAGACATTTAGAAGAGAAAGCACTAATGTGAATGTTGCTAGCTATGTTGTCAGATACAATGTCACAGCGGTGCTGAAGTTGTTGCACTTCCCGTGACTGTAAGGGACTAAGTTGAGAGGCTTCAATATAAATTCTCCAATTGATTAAATGATTAGTTTTTGATACCTTATGCATACCTTCTAATTCTATAAAAATACTGATCTAAACAAATGTATAAAAAAACATTATTACACATGGAACTATACCAAACTAAATCTTGACTTCCTTTATAAATATGTAAATGATGCATTGTTAATTTATTCTTTTAAATTATTTAAGGCAGATGAGTTATCCTAAATTTTAATGTTTGTAGTTTGTAACCATTGACTTATAGTAACTCAGTTTTACCTCATCCAAAAGCAAAGACTAACATAAAACATTTTCTAAAATTTATTTACTAAAATAACATGTAACCCAAGAAACATCAATGATTATTTATTTTCTTGATGAAGAGTCTCTTGAGGATACAGAGATTTCCTCCTGAAGAAAGGGCCTGATTGAAATGAATGTTTGCTGTTGAGAAAAGAACTATGGGATTCAGACTGGCAGGAGAACAATACACAGTGTTCCAAGAAATTAGTCCACAGTCATTGGATTACACATGACATTGATTCCAACTAGATTAAGCCACAAGAGAGAACTCACAGGTCTTCATCCTGAGAAGGTGAATTAGAAGTACTGATGTCATAGAAAAGGGTCTCTGGGAATAAATGGTTCACTACTCTGAGTCTTAATTATTGATTGCTTTGTGGTATAGCTTATCATCAGCATCTTAAAGGTTGCAAATGTTCCCGTCAATGAAGCACTTATTTTTTTAAGATTTCACATAGAAAGAACATCTTTTCTAATTTCCATTTCAATCCATCTACCTGCCTCTTCTTCTAGAACCTTAACAAAAGAATACATCAAGTCAAAGCTAATTAACCCATTAATCTCAATTTCTGCTGACTCAGCTAGAACTGTGTGTTCATTCTTACCAATTATGTATCTAAGTAGAACTCATATCATAATTAGAAATTTGGTCTATTTAGAAACTATAGTTTTTGAATAAACCACCCTGAAAACAAGATTTTTAAAAAGTCATCCATTTTTTTTTTACTGGATTCTGAAGATCAGGGACTAAAGACTTCATGAAGTTGTTGTTTATGCTATCTGTTCTCTTCCAATAAAGTTCTTCTGTGTAGCCAAGCTTACATTACATGCTGAAATGTGTGCATGAATACACACACACACACACACACAAACACAGTGGAGAAGAGAGAGACAGAGACAGAGAGATAGAGATAGACAGAGACAGAGATAGACAGAGACAGAGATAGACAGAGACAGAGATAGACAGAGACAGAGATAGACAGAGACAGAGAGACAGAGAGAAAGACAGCGAGGTGACAGTTACATTGCCTTTGCTAATGTGTGAGTGTGATTCACATAATTCTACTTCTAACACTGTCTACTATAATCTCAATAAGCTTATCCATAATTCTAAGATTTATATTCTGTGATTTGAGGCATAAAGAATTAGAACACATTTAACCCGAATTTGACATACCAAAATTCTGGATATATAAATAACATATCTTGATTGAAATTTTTCTAAGATAGAAGAATTACAGACAAAAACAAAAATAGTAAATATGATAAAGGGAAGGTGTTTTTAACTAGCACATGAGAAGATAACACAACTAGCTATTGCAATTTGTTTTGGCTTTAATAATTTTGACAAAATTTTTTAAATATGTAACTTTGATCCCTGTCTTAATGTCAAATATTTTTACTAAGCTTTTTTTGCATTTGTAGACACTGATTCTTATTTTTTTCATGGTTGGATAGAAGACAACTGTTTTGTTTTTGTTTTTGTTGTTGATGATTTTTTAAATGTATGTGTGTGTGTGTGTGTGTGTGTGTGTGTGTGTGTGTGTGTGTGTGTGTGTGTTTGCAAATTTGTGCACATGACTAAGGAAGAGAATGCCAATATGAAAGTGTCAACGTGGGTGCTGGACACAAAACCTTTAGTGCTCTGTAAGAGCATTGACCCTTCTCTCCATCCCTTAGTATATATATTTTAAAAACATTTTTAACTTTGTAATGACTTTGACCTGATTCTCAGCATTCATTTTTTGATCCCTATTTATCATACCACTTTCATTAAAATTTAATTGTCAAGAAAGGATCACAGGGTTTTCTTTTGTAAAATTAAGTCACCAGTGCCAATGCTGTTTATCTTTGTTTCTATTGAAGTTTTAACAGAAAGAGCCAGTACCTTACCAATTAATGTTATGAAGACCATTTTTATCTTTGATAATTCCATTTTTGTGGCTTATTTAGGATGACCTTTTCCATATTTTATATCTGAGTACCCAGATGCTCAGAGTTTGTAAAGTCCACAAGTTCTCAGCCCAAAGTTACATAAAGTGTGACAGCTTCTATCAATACCCTCCAATAGTGCTCTGTATAGGTTGTGAAGGGAATTTGATGATGTCACTTTCATGAGTCATCGTGATGCACAGGCTCTGCAGACATCTGACTTTTTGTCACCCATGCTTCTGTAAGTAACCTCAGCACAAGCATTGGTTCACCAAGCTTGTCTTTAGGGGCATAATGGTTTGTTCTGTCACCAGTGTCCAGCCAGAAGGCACTTGTTCACATACTTCAGGAAAGCCACACAGTGCTTTCTCACTCTATTTGTTCATGTGGAAGTACTTTTAGAATTATGTTGTTGAGACCATAGTAATTTTTAAAAATATAAAAGATACAGTTTTACCTTCTCACTCAAAAATCATGCTGCTTCTGACTGCAGCTGTCATTTCTATTCCCTTTCTTCTTATGCTTTTCAAAGAATCATTAATAACCTTCATTTTAAATCGTCAGCCTACAGCCTACATACATTTGCATTTTTTCTGTTGTATTTCATCTTTTGTTTTGTGCATTCTGGGAAATCCTTTCAAGTTGTTCCCTGTATCAGGTAATCAATACATTTTGTATTCTTCTTAGAATTCAATACTGCTTCCTACATATTTTTCAGAATCATGCAATAGATCATTTTCTAAAGTAATGTCTTCCTTTGAATCTTCTGCATATTACTCAATGTATTTGATTCCATTTTATTTTCATGAGTTATAGGTTACCGGTAAATATATTTTATGGTTTTTCCTTTAAAAGTCACTTGAACTGCATTCTCTCTTTTACTGTTTGTCAACAGAAAAATAGAGAATTCTAACTACACCTCTAGCCAAGACAATGTACTTTGTAACTTTGAAAAACCTACAACTTCCTTTCTTTTTCCAGACATTTTATCTATACAGGAACTCTGGAATATAATCCTTAAAGCTTCTCAATTTGTATGAAACAAGACAGATAAAACTCAATAATGAATGCACTGAATCTGTAAGTCAAATTTGGGTTCTTTATTGGTGTTGTGCATTTCAAGGCCATATGCATGTGTTGTGCAAGTTTATGTAAGCAGATACATTTTTGTTTTCTTACATGTGGAGAACAGAGGTTGATGCTGATTGGCCTTGATTTCTCTCCACCATATTTCTGTGTTTCTGAAGATTATCAGTCTATCTAGACTGGATGGATGTCTATCTCTGACGCAGTCCTGAAACTCTGATGTTGTAAATATGTGCTGCTGTAACTAGCTTTATGTAGCTCCTAGGATTTGAAGTTAGACCTTGGTGCTTAAGTGGAAAGTAATTTCCATTGAGCTTTCTCTTCAGCATGAAATATCATAACTAAGCAATCAGTGTAGCAAAACTCCAGTATACAAAATTAACCAAGCATTTCTATATAAGAGCAACCAGCAATCCAAATATATAGGTTTTTGAACATTGTTAGATCATTGAATCCAAATTTGAACTGTGTTTTCATTTACCCAGATTTTCCTTCATTTTCTTCAAAGATTTTTTTTTTCAGTAATGGGCATTAAAGGCATTTGTGAAATTACTATTTAAATGTTTCATATTTGTGTTTTTGTAAGCAAAGATGTTTTCTTAATTTATATTTGGATTGCTGGTTGCTCTTACATAGAAATGCTTGGTTAATTTTGTATACTGGAGTCTTGCTACACTGATTGCTTAGTTATGATATTCCGTGCATGGAAAGAACTTAAAAATCAATGTGAGTTGTCTGTGAATACATACATACAAAGCATAAACCAGTCTTTAATCTCGATGACTATTTTTATTTTCCCTGCTTAATATCTTTAGGTAGAACCTCTAGTATAAGTCAGGATATATTTGGAAACTGTGAATACTCTTTATTGATCCTAACCTTGGGATGGAGAGTTGGTTCATCTATTTATCTTAACTGCACATTAACTATACAGTTAGATGTGGAGTTCTAAAGATCTTCAATATCAATGTAGCAAACCTCTTTCATGCTCATTGTTTACTCAATAGTTTTTGCTGTGAAAGCCATTGAACTTTGTCAAATAATTATCCTACATACCTTGATACAACCATATGCCTCTCCTTTTTTTTCTATTAACATTAATATTATCTGATAAAATTGAACAAATCTTAAATTTATAGGATAAATTTCAAATGGCCTTGGCATATAAATATTGTTAAGTTTGGCTTTGTATTGCAAAAGTTTTATTGAGAATTCTGTAACATTTTTGGCTTTTTGTTTTGTGTGTGTGCACGCATGTGATCATATGTGTGTGTGTGTGTGTGTGTGTGTGTGTGTGTGTGTGTGTGTTTGTGTGTGTGTTTGTGTGTGTGTGTGTGTGTGTGTGTGTGTGTGTGTGTGTGTGTAGTGGTTGTATTTTTCTCTCTTTTTATGGTGTCTCATTTTGATATGAGACCACTTATGGCTTCATAAAACATTGATGCATGATCTAAAACTTTCCTTCTCTTCTTTCAAATTTTTCAGATGGGGCAAGTGCATAGCTCAGGGGCACAATGCTTACAGGGTTCTATGATTGAAGCCAGAACACAGTAGCATCATCCTTAAGGAAAACAGTTAAGCCTCAATTTCTTTTCTGCATCATTGTGATTAACAGCTTATTGTCTAACAGCTTTAATATATTTACCTAGATTTTTTTCCCTTTGTGTATTATTTAATTAACTAGCTCCAAGAAAACCTGTTAATATGTATTGTTTATTGTGATGTTAAATTTGTGAAGCTAATAATAATGCCTTTTCCTTCACTTCCATATTGAGTGATTTCAGAATTGTATCTTTTAACCTGGTCATGCTAAGCTCAACTTGTCTACATACTTATTGTTCTCCAAGAATTGTCTTCTGTTATTTTTATTGTGTGTGCACACATTTGTGTAAAGATGAGATGATGCCCTTTCTTTCTGGAGCTCTTCTTCCTTTAATACATGGGTCATAGAAGTGGAACTCAAGTTTTCAGGCTGTACATATGTGCATTGACTCACTGGGTCGCCTCTCCTGCTCTCACATTTGAATTTTGTTGATCATTTTTGATTTTCTGTACTTTTGTTTATTCTACTGTACTCTACATTGTCTATTTCTTTTTTTCCTATCTGTTCTTAGAACTTCTAATTACTCTGTGTGGAAACATAGATAGTTGTTTTGCTTTCTGCATCTTCATTTATAAATACTTTGCTTACTTTCATTAATCTTTATTTTATAATGACTATGAGGTAAATACTTTGGAAAACATTTTGTATTTCACATATGTTGAGTAGAGTGTACTAAGAACGAATGCTAGATTTAACCTGTTAAAGAAGTTTTAAGTGTTTTATTTCTATATCAATCTTCTTTCTGCTCTATCTACAATTAAATGCTAATGTCAATGTCCCTGAATAAGAGATAGATTGTTTATTCTCTATTCCATTCCGTTCATATTTGCTGTAGGCTTGTTGGAATCCATATAGTTAGGTGCAGACACATTTAGAGAGTAATTTCACAGTATCTCCCTCTTTTTAACAGTCTTTTAGGCTTAATATTAAGTCATTCTTTATGAATAACTTGGTTTCCCTTAAAGTATATCTTGTTGATATTATTTGAGAAATCCAGCTATCTTTTGATAACAATTTCAGTGTCATACTTAATCAGCCTCATTTTTTCAAAGTATTTGTATCTCTGAATATAAATTGGTAGCATATAATTGGATTAATTTTTCTACTACACTGTTGTAATTATTTTCTCATCATTGAATTATTTATTCAATGAAACATTAATGCAATTACTCATGAGGTGGGGCTAACCTTTTGCCAATTTAACAATTTAGTTTATTTCTATTTTTCTCTATCATTAACTCTGTCAACATTAAACATGTCTATAATGTGATCTATTTTTTTTGTTATTTCTCATAAAATAGTTATTATTATTTTTTCTATTTTCTTAGTGGTTGCTTAAGGAACTCATGTTAACACCCTACTTGAGATTAGTAACAGCTTAATTTCAATAATATAAGTTTTTCTCTTAGATAATTATCCCAACTATGGTTTCTTTTGTACTATATTTTCTATAGTATACAACTTCAAGTATTAAGTTCCCTGAGTTCTGCTAAATACTTATTGTTTATTTATACAGTTCATATTTGTAAGAAAATAATTTACTTGGGTACTTTTTATTTCATAATGATTTCATATGTTTTTAAAAATTAAAAGATGATTATGGTAGACGTGAATTCTTGGCTGACAGTACCTTTTCAGCCCTTAAATGCACGTGGTCTTGCTGATCTCCTTTTTTTCATAAAAAATCAGCCTCTGAGGATTCTTCCTTATCTACCATGAGTGAAGAGACTACTTATCTTACTGAGGGGGTCCAGATTTCCTGTTTGTGTTTAGGCATTGGCAGTTTGGGTAAGTCATTTTGCTTATAACATTGTAACCTGTACAAAGTAATGCAACATATACAAACACACACCTTATTTAGTGGCAAGTTTGGGTAAAAAACTTACTATTCCTTTCTTTCTCATTTCTTAATTTTTCTCTTTAATAATTTGCATTGTGCAAGTATTGGTGGAATAGTCTTTCTCCATATGTCTCTAAGGCTGGTTTAATACCTTCTTCCCCTTTAAAATTTCTGCTGCCCACACTCAATAAACACATGTGATATGCACAAAATACTACTGATACTTTCTTCTGACAGTCTAATTCTAAGGCTGATACTGTCTTATGAATGATTCCATTTAATGGCTAAGGGTTGTCATTGTCACTTTCCATACTTATAATTTTCTTTGTGATTTCTCACTTAATTACAATTTTCCATTTTGAAAGGCACATTTTTCACACTCTCCAGTAGCTAATTAGTAATACTTTAATGTAGAACTTGTAACTAGCTCGTAATTTCAGGGTTTTTTTTTTTTTAAGTATTTCACTATTTGTTTGTGTATACATGTGTGTGGGTATTCCCATTGGCTAGAAGAGGATGTCAAATGGCCTCCCTGCAGCTGGTGTCACATGTGGTTTGGGCTGCACAATGTGGGTTATGAAAACAATGCTGTGATCCTCTACAAGATCAGTATGTGCTGAACCATCGCTACAGTCCCTTGCAATAAGCATTTAACAGCCAGTACAAATCCCTGAAAATAAGGACAGACCTAGATTTTCCATGAGCACCTATTTTAACATATTTTTCTGAGAATATATACTACTTTTCTGATTCATAATTATGTGTCATGGATTTTCCAAATGGTAGAAAATATACAAAGATAATTATATGGCTACTACAGAAACTAAGATTATCAGTTCCTTAGGTGATAGATATTACTTACCCTTAGCATTTATTTGCTTTAATAAATTTTTTAGCTAGTGTGAAGCATTTTCTCAATTCATGAATTGCTCTGTTGCATGTATAGCTAGGTGGGAATGTTTTCTTAAATGCCTGTCTTTTGAGATGTCATATATTCATGTCAGGGCATAATCTTTACTATTCCTGAAGATTAAAACTCTGCCCTATGGCTCACTTCTGACTGGAATTTTGAAGGACACCTGACATGAGATGTTTGGAAGTTTGTGGGTCTTCCTAAGCATGCACAGAACCATGTATACACATTTCTTTGCTATTCTTCAGGAACACTACAGAGCTTTACAAACCCTCTCTGGACATTATGTTCTGATGCTCATTTTAAGTGCTTTGTTCATCCTTGCATTTGCCTTAACTGGCATCACTGGCTCAGTCAGTTGAGATATTGAAATATTGCTGCTGATGCCTGTCAACATGTTGTCTGGAATAAAACCTGTTTACTGTGAGTTTTGGCTCAGATCAAGTCAACACAGTCTGTGCAGTTGAGGCTTTTGGGGGTCTGCCAAGCCAAAACCAAATGAAATTTTAAAATCTGCACCAGTAGGGCACTGGAGGAAGCTCCAAATCCATTCTGCCACTCACTACCTGCTAATTTAAATATGTCATTTATTTTGCTTTGTTTTTAATAACAAATGAAAACTTAACCATATATACTGGGCGAAAGAGGTTGTTCAACTGATAAGAACACTAGCTGCTCTTCCAGAAGATTTATATTTCATCTGCAGCACTCAAATGGCAGCTCACAACCATCTGTTACTGTAGTTCCAGGGTTCCCATATCCCTGGCTTCCACAGGTATCAGGCATGCATACAATGCACATATGTAAATACAGTCTATGACTCATACACATGAAGTTAAAACAAGTACATTTTAAAAAACTACATATTCTTATGTTTCATAGAGTGTCTTATATAATGTAGCACATCAAGTAATTTAGTTATTTAACAGAGGCATCATCTACCTTTGCATAGTTTTCAAGTTTACAATGCAATTTTATTAACTATAGCCACTGTAATATATGAGATATCTCTTTAAATTATTTCGTCTATGTAACTAAGTTTTGTGTCATTTGACCAACGGGTCCCCAGTGACTTTACACACAACCTAGTTGGCTTTTCATTTTAGCAGTGGGAACATTTCTAACTGACTTTTGCAAGAAGACAATTGTTGCTGATTTTAGTCATGATGTTGTACAATAGATCTCTAAAGCTCAATCCTTCTACCTAATTGGTAGCAAAACAGTCAAGAAAGAAGTGGATTATAACTGGGAAGCCTCTGATACTTATTCCCTTGGCATTCATGACAGTCATTGTGTCCTTGCTTCTGTGTTACTCTTATGCTTTGACTCCACGTATTAGTATAATAATGCGTATGGTCCTTGCTCATTCGGCTTAGCACTATACTGCTCTCACCCTAAGTTAACCTATAAAATCTAGGTAGAATTTCTTTCTTTTAAAAGGTCTCAATTCTCCATGTTTTTTATTCATCCATTCTTTGATAGACACATATTTGTTACTTTTGCTACTGCTTTGAACAATGAATATAACTGTTTCTCATGCTGATTTGACCTGCTTCGGGTATATTTACAAATATCAGATTAGTGAATGTTATTACATTTCTCTTTGTAATTTTTAAAGCACATTCTGTTGTGGTCTGAATATTAGACATAGCCCATAGGCTTGTGCCAGCTGGTGGTGCTATCTCAAAAGGTTGTGGAAAATCAGAAGGAGTCTCATTGAAAGAACTGAAGGTGGGGTCTTGAGGTCTTGTCTACTTCCTATACTGGTTCTGGCAAGATGGGAAGTACTGAGTCCTAGGTACAAACTCCTGCCACCATGAAGCCATCTTCCTGTATGCATTTCTACCATAATAAACTATATGAAGCTGTGAGCCAAATAATTTTTTCTTGTTTGCATTTGGTCACAACAATAACAGTAACAAAGATGGCTCTGTCACATTTTCTGCTGTTTATTACTAGAGTTTTAATTTCATTTCCATTTACTTTGTGTGCATGTGTATTTTAGTTGGATGTATATGTGTGCATCATGTGTGTACAGTGCCTTAGGAGGTCAGAAGCAATCTTTGAATTCCCTGGAACTAGAGTTAAAGATGGATCTCAACTATCATGTTGGAAGCCAAACACATGTCCTCTGAAAAAAAGAACAACACATGCTCTTAACTGCTGAACCATCTCCCTAGTCCACATTGTAGTGTTTAATTCACATTTATCTCCAGTGAGATAAATAGATAGATAGATGATAGATTACAGACAGATGATACATACATATATGCAAATATACTTATATAGATATATAAATACCTTTTTTAGTTATAAAGAAGCTTTAAAGTAAAAAATACAACCAGTTTAAAGAATGAAAACTTAAGTACTTTGGTGGAAATTTGGGCCAGCCAATATTGGGTAATGAAGCCACAAATTCCAATGTTAATATTAATATACAGAACTATTAATAGTTCTATGTATTCTCTCCATAATCCTTCCTGTCTTTTCTTTTAAATAATTATTATTACATATACTTGCGGGCACAGATGCCACAGTATATTGTGGTGTGCAGGTCAGAATAAAATTTTGTGGAGTCCGTTTTCTCATATCCAACTACAGCCTAGTTTTGAACTCAGATGTCCAGGGCTGTGTTGCAAGCATTGTCACCTGCTGAGGAATCATGTTGGACCAAAAATCTTTCGTTCTCCTCCATAAAGGTTACTCATTTCTCAGCATTTTTGGCTCCAATGATTTCAGTCTCCTTCAACAATACTATTTGGTTTTCCTCTAGGTCCCCAGTCTATCAATTATCAAGTTATTGGCCAGTTGAGAACTGTCAAGGATGAGTTCTATCTAATGGAGTGGACTTTCAACTCAATCAGATTTTAATTAGTGTCTTATTGAGGGTTTCTGTTGCTTCAAGAAAGCACCATGACCAAAATGGAAGTTGGAGAACAAAGGGTTAATTTGGCTTACATTTCCCATATTGTAGTTCATTATTGAAGGAAGTCAAAACAGGAACTCAAACAGGGCAAGAACCTGGAGACAGGAATTGCTGCAGAGGCCATGAAGAAGAACTTCTTACTCGATTGATTCACATGATTTTCTCAGTCTGCTTGTCTATAGAACCCAGGACCATCCACAATATGATGGACCTTCTCCCACATATCACTAATTTAAAAAATACCTTACAGCTGGATCTCATGGAGGTATTTCTTCAGCTAAGGCTCCTTCCTCTCTGATGACTCTATCAAGTGTCAAAATGGCACAAAACCAGTCAGTACAATTGACCACTTGTCAGCTTGACACACAAATACATCACTATTAAACCAAAATATTTTTATAAACATTTTTAATCCCAAATTCTTTACAAATTGAAACACATTAAAGTTTCAGTTCCTTTAAACTAGCCATTTTATTTTAAAATCTAAAATGTTAATTTTTTTTTAAAGTTAAACATCTATTAACTGTGGACTCCAATAAAGTAAAAAAAAATACCTTTTTACATCTAGAGGGAAAAATCACTGTACAGTCACAATCAAAGCAAAGAAAAATCAAACTCCAAGTGTCCAATGGAGATCCACTCCTGATCTTCCAGACTGCCACTAAGGATTTGGGTCACTTTTCCAGCTTTTCCCTCTGTAGCACACACAGCTTGTGTTCTATGCTCTCCCTGGCTCCATTCCACTGCTGCTGCTATTCTTGGTGGTAATCCCATGGTAATGCAATCTTCAAAAATGGTGAGGTCATTTGGTGCAATTGGTCTACACTTTCACCAATAGCTTCTCTTAGGCTCTTTTCATTTTACCAAGGCTCAATTTCTTTACATGACCCCTTCAGTCTGGGGCCTTCAACTGCAACTGAGACTGCACCTTCACCAATGGTCTCTACTGGTTTCTCACAGAATCAAGCCTCATATGCTCTCCATGACACCTTTCATGCCTTCAAAACAAGTATGACCTGGATGACTCTTACATATTACCAAGTCTGACTGCCAACATGAGGTACAAATGTGATCACCTCAGGAAAACAGTTTATATGTCTGACTCTTAGGAAGCACTTCAACCAGCATCAAGTATTCCAGCAAAGACTTCACTTCAGTAGTTCTGGTATCTTGTGAATCACAGCTGATTCTTCAGTTCCAGCTAACCAGAAACACAGAATGTTAAATCAAAAGAGCAAACAGTCCTGATTGAGTCCTTAAACTTACCTCTAAAATTTCACAAACTAGGCCTCCATCTTTGGTACTGCTCTCAACATTGTTATCTTCTAAACTCCTACAGAATATCCCATTGTGGAGCTGGAGAGATGGCTCAGCGGTTAAGAGCACTGACTGTTCTTACAGAGGTCCTGAGCTCAATTCGCAGTAACCACATGGTGGCTCATAACCATCTATAATGGGATCAGATGCCCTCTTCTGGTGTGTCTGGCAGCAACAGTGTACTCATATAAATAAAATAAATAAATCCAAAGTGGGGGAAACAAGAATATCCCACTGAGCTTTTAATTCTAAATGGCTCCTCTAACTCCAACATTCCAAAGTTCTTTAACAATCCTCCCAAAAACATGGGTAGGGTAGGTCTGTCACAACAAATCTCCAATATGGTGGTACCAATTTGTATTAGTACAACTTGTATTAGGTTTTCTATTTGACAAAACACCATTACCAAAAAGTACATTGAAGTGTAAAGGGCATTTGGCTTACACATCCATATTGCTGTTCATTATTGAAGGAATTCAAGTCAGGAACTCAAAGAAGGCAGGAACTTATAGGCAGAAGCTGATGTAGAGGCCAGGAGGGGTGTTGCTTACTGGTGTGCTTCCCTTGGCTTGCTCAACCTTTCTTATAAGATCTAGAACAGTCAGCCCAGGGATGGAATCACTCATAAAGGGCAGAGTCCTTCCCCATTGACCATTAATTGAGAAATGCCCTATAGCTGAATCTCATGAAAGCATTTCCTCATCATTTGAGGATGACTCTAGCTTGTGCTAATTGAGACAATACCACACAATATAGTTTGCTATTCCCATTTCTGTTGTGGTACTGTGTGAGTATAAAAATTAGCTAATTTATGAAATTGAACTTTAGGTTTGAGGGCTGTTTAGTTTTCCCTATTATATTGTTTTATACTTGGAGATAATATTTTTTATTAACATCAAATTTGGAAGTGGAAAAGTAAACTTAAAAGTGCCAAATTTCTACTTATGTTATATTTCTTGATGATTTTATTAGAAATCTCAGAGAGTCTGCCTGCAGGTAATGAAGTACTCTATTTCATTTTATTTTCACTCTTTACTTCATGAAATGCTGTGCAATCCTTTAAGTGTATGAACATCAACATATTAAAAACACATTTTTGCATCAAAATGAACATTTTGATCTATTGCTTTCTCTTAAATTATTTTTTAGAAAAAATTGAGTATTCCTTGATCACAACACTGTAGGATATCTGATTATTGCTATTACTATAATTCATTAGTAGAAAAAGTAACAAATGACTTTTAATGAGCCTTCCAGACATAAATTGATTCCAATCTCCAAACTCATTAACATCTTTGTAGTGTATCCAAATCAAATTAGTGTTCTCTGATGTTCACAGAAGCTCTGTTTCCTTGCAAAGTGATAAATATAGGATTTAAGTCAAAATAATCTCTGTGAGTCATGTTTTATACCATTTCCTACATAATTATTAATAATTTTGATAATCTTTGTTCTTTGTTATGTTTTTTCAGTTTAATTGTATGTCTGAGGCATTTCTGATATGTATGTGGAAGAGAACCTAGTAAAGATACGTTTTAGACTATTTCAGTTGCATATAAACTATACCAAAAATTCTTGCAGAAATTCTTATAGACAATACACATATAAAAATCAAAATAAAATTTGAGTCAAGCTTGGATATGATTTCTGGATGAGACACCAACCTATTTAGAATCATTCTTCCTTTGTTGGCTTATTTATAGAACACCTTACACATGTCTGATGACTGCTATTAAATTTTATTAGGGTTGATATGATGAAAATGGTTAAATAAAGTCTTACTCTATCTTGAATGAATTTTCATATATAACAAATATAATTTTATCTATCTTCAATATATTTATATGTTATGAAGTAGTTCTTTCAACAAGCTAATAATTTCTACCTTAAAAACCTTATCATATCTAGATACATGTTCTAAGATAAAAATCATCCAGGAAATATCAGAGCTAAATTACACAGCAGATCTACTGAGCCTGGGAGATATGTAGAGAACATTCTTTGAGATAGATAATATTCATTCTTATCAGTAGCATATGAAACCACCTACAAAACTGAACACATAGTAGGCCATGAAGTATGTTGGAATAGATTTCAATGAGATTGTGAAAAAATAAGAAAAATCAAAACAACCTTGAGATTCCACCTCACACCAGTTAGAATGGCTAAGATCAAAAACTCAAGTGACAGCAGATGCTGGCAAAGATGTGGAGAAAAAGAACACTCCTCCAATGCTGGTGGGATTAAAAGTCGGTAGAACCACTCTGGAAATCAGTTTGGCAAACCCTCAGAAAATTGGACACAATACTATCTGAGGATATAGCTATACCACTCCTGGCCATATACCCAAAAGACACTCCAACATGTAATAAGGACACATGCTCCACTATGTTCATAGAAGCCATGTTTATAATAGCCAGAAGCTAGAAACAACCCAGATGTCCCTCAGCAGAGGAATGGATACAGAAAATGCGGTACATTTACACAGTGGAGTACTACTCAGCTATTAAAAACAGTGACTTCATGAAATTCACAGGCAAATGAATGGAACTTGAAACTATCATCCAGAGTGAGCCAACTCAGTCACAAAAGAAGAAACATGGTATGTACTCACTGATAAGTGGATATTAACTCAAAATTTCGGAATGACCAAGACTCAATTCACAGACAATATGATGCCTAAGAAGAAGGAAGACCAAAATATGGATGCTTCAATGTTTCTTAGAAAGATGAACAAAATACTCACAGGGGGAAATATTGAGACAAAGTGTGGAGCAGAGACTCAAGAAAAGGCTACCCAGAGACTGCCCCACCTGGGGATCCATCCCATATACAGCCACCAAACCCAGATGTTCTTGTGGATGCTGGGAAGTGCTAAACCTTATTTCTATTTATTAGATTTGAAATTTTTCCAGGTGATGTTCAACTACTGAAAAAAAAAAGCCGCATGATGCTCAAACAGTCATCCTTAATAGCTGGATTTGCCGTGGATATTGTAACCTGTTAAAAATGGATAAGCTATGGAATATTCTATTGTTAAAAATTGGCTGGGTGTATTGGTTATTTATCAATGTTTCATTGGATTATTGACTGACAGTTTTCAATATGAAAATGATGATTATAAAACATCATTCTCCAAAATATACTTGGGAAAATAATCTATGAATTAATAATAAAAGGGGAAACTATAAAATGGGAATTTTGCCCAGTCTGTGTAGGAATATTTCAGATGAAGCATCTGGCTAATAACCCTCTATGAGTGACAAATTTTGGTAGAAATGTGGAAATTTACATAAAGTCAATCTGAGTCCTTTATATAAAGTTTCTGTTCCAAAATAAAAAGCGAGATAACTGTGGAGGAAAGTGTTCTCAAAGAGAAGTATAGGCTCAGACTTACATATGAAAATGGAATATAAAATGTATACAATGTATTTAAAAATTGTGCTGCAAAAAAACAGAATTATACTTCAAGCATAACAAGCACACCATTAACAATCAAATCACTTACCAAAATATGTCCATGGTCCCAAGAAACAAGGTGGACATTCTATTCAAATATCTAATAAAATAGACTCTCAACCAAAGCTTATCAAACAAGATGGGGAAGGACACTTCATCTCCCTCAAAGGAAAAATCAGCCAAGAAGAACTCTCAACTCTGAACACTTATGCTACAAATGCAAGAGCATCCACATTTTTTTAAAAAATAATGAGAGATTTCAATACCCCACTCTCACCAATGGACAGGTCATTGAATCAGAAACTAAACAGAGATACAATGAAACTATCAGAAGAACCAAATGGATTTAACAGATATCTACAAAATATTTCACCCCAAAACAATTAATATACCTTCTTCTCAGTAACTCATTGAACCTTCTTGAAAATTGACCATATGATTAATCACAGTAGAAGCCTCAACAGATACAAGAAGATTGAAATAATCCCACGCATTCTATCAGATCACTACAGACTAAGGCTGGACTTCATTAACAACAAAAACAACAGAAAGTCCACATACTCAACTCTCTACTTAATGATAATGTTGTCAGGGAAGAAATAAAGAAAGAAATTAAAGGCTCTGTATAATTAAAAGAAAATTAAGACACACCATACCCAAATTTATGGGACACAAAGAAAGCAGTGTTAAGAGGAAAATTCATAGCACTAAGTACTTTCATAAAGGAATTGGAGAGATCCTATACTAGCAACTTAACAGCACACCTGAAATCTCTACAACAAAAAGAGCAAACATATGCAAGAGGAGTAGATAACAAAAAATAGCCAAACTCAGTGCTGAACTCAACCAAAAAGAAACACACAGAACAATACAAAAAAAAATCAACAAAACCAAGAGCTGGTTCTTTGAGAAAATCAATAAGACAGATAAGTGCTTAGCCAAACTATGTACAAGACAATGAAACAGAATCCAAATTAACCAACTCAGAAATGAAAAGGGAGACATAACAACTGAAACTGAGGAAATTCAAAAATATTGTCATAGATCAACACAAAGGCTTATTCTTAAGAAAACTGCAAAATCTGGATGAAATGGATAATTTTCTAGACAGTACCATGGGTCAAAGTGAAATCAAACTCAGGTAAATTATCTAAACAGTCCAATTACACCTAAAGAAATAGAAATAGTCATTTAAAAACCTCCCAATAACAACAACAACAAAACAGAACCAGATGGTTTTAATGCAGAATGCTACCAGACTTTCAAAGAAAAGCTAATACCAATGCTCCTCAAACTCTTCCACAAAATAGAAACAGAAGAATCACTACCTAATTCATGCTGTGAAGCCACAGTTTCTCTGATACCTAAACCACACAGAGAACCAACGAAGAAAGAGAAGTTCAGACAAATGTCACTTATGAATACTGATGCAAAAATATTCAATAAAACTCTCAATAAACTGAAGTGAAGAACACATCGATATTATCAGTCATCACAATCAAGTAGGCTGCATCCCGGGAATGTAGGGTTGGTTCAATATATGAAAATCCATCAACATAATCCACTACAAAGACAAACTCAAAGGAAGAAATCACATGAGCACCTCATAAGATGTTGAAAAAGCCTTTAACAAAATATAACACCCCTTCATGGTAAAAGATTTAGAAATATCAGGAATTCATTTCACATACATAAACATAATAAAGTCAATATAGAGCAAGTAAACAGCCAACATAAAATTAAATGAAGAGACACTAGAAGCAATCCCACTAAAATCAGGGACAAGACAAGGCTGCCTACTCTCTCCCTATCTATTAAATAAAGTATTTGAAGTTCTAGCTGGAACAATTAGATAACAAAAGGAGATCAAGAGAATATAAATTGGAAAGGAAGAAGTCAAAGTATCACTATTTGTGGATGATATGATAATATATATATGAGCTACACGCCCCCAAAATTCCAACAGGGAACTCTTACAACTGATCAACAACTTCAGCAAAGTGATTGGTATAAAATTAAGTCAAACAAATAAGTAGTCTTCATTTATAGAAATGATAAACAGACTGAGAAAGAAAATAGGGAAACAACACCCTTTGCAATAGCCACAAATAATATAACATACCTTGGTGTAACTCTAACCAAGTATGTGAAAAATCTGTAGTACAAGAACTTTAAGTCCCTGAAGAAAGATATCAAAGAAGATTTCAGAAGATGGAAAGATTCCCTTGCTCCTGGATTGGCAGGATTAACAGAGTTAAAATGGCTGTTTTATCAAAAGCAATCTACAGATGTAATACAATCTCCACCGAAATACCAACACAATTCTTCACAGACATGGAAAGAGCAATTCTCAGTTTCATATGGAAAAAGAAAAGACCCAGGATAGCATAACAATCCTCCACAATAAAAGATCTTCTGGAAGAATCATGATCTCTGACCTCAAGCTGTACTACAGAGCAATAGTGATAAAGACTGCATGATATTGGAACAGAGACAGGTGGGTGGAAAAACGGAATAAAATTTAAGAAGCAGACAGAAACCCATATGCCTATGGGCACTTCATTTTTGACAAAGAAACCAAAACCATACAATGGAAAAAAGAAAGGAAAACATCTTCATTTAATACTGCTGTTCCAACTGGAGGTCTGCATGTAGAAGAAATGAAAATAGATCCATATTTATCACCTTGGCCATAGCTCAAGTTCAACATAAAACCAGATACACTGGAAAAATTACGGAAAGGATTGAAGGATCTGAAGGGGATGACAACCCCATAGAAAGACCAACAGTATCAACTAATCTGGATCCCTTCAGCTCCCAGAGACTAAACCACCAACCAGAAAGTGTAGGCTGGCTGGTCCAAGTCCCTGGCATAGAGCAGAGGAGTGCCTTGTCTGGCCTTAGTAGGAAAGGATGGGTATAAACCAGAAGAGACTTGAGGATCCAGGGAAGGGTATGGAGCACCTTTTCAGAAGCAAAGGGAGACGGGAAGGGAATGAAGAACTGTGGGAAGGGGGATAGGTAGGGGAAAACATCTAAAATGTAAATAAATAAAATGATTTTTAAAAAGAATAAAAGAAAATTTTATGAATTTTAATAGAAGTTGGAGATATAAATTTGTATCAATACAAATACTTCCATATAAAATACATTGAATATGTAATACCAAATGCATGGATTTATTTTATTGTATGTTGATAAATATAAAATGTACTCAGTGAACTACTCTGGATGGTCAATAAATAAAATCTCTGAATCCAGTAGAAAATGTATACTTTTGTAATGCATTTGTAATGTATCAGTGGAGGTAGAAAGATAATTGAATATGCATAGAATATTAAGACTATGGATATAACGGTTAAGATATATATACTGGCATTTTCAAGTTCCATCCATTTGCCTGAAAATTTCATGAAGTCATTGTTTTTAATAGCTGAGTAGTACTCCACTGTGTAAATGTACCACATTTTCTGTATCCATTCCTCTGATGAGGGACATCTGGGTTGTTTCCAGCCTCTGGCTATTATAAATATGGCTGCTATGAACATAGTGGAGCATGTGTCTTTATTACATGTTGGAGCATCTTCAGGGTATATGCCCAGGAGTGATATAGCTGGGTCCTCAGGTAGTATTATGTCCATTTTTCTGAGGGTCCGCCAAACTGATTTCCAGAGTGGTTGTACCAGCTTGCAATCCCACCAACAATGGAGGAGTGTTCCTCTTTCTCTACATCCTTGTCAGCATCTGCTGTCACCTGAGTTTTTGATCTTAGCCATTCTGACTGGTGTGAGGTGGAAATGCCATCCTGAGCGAGGTAACTCAGTCACAAAAAAAATGAACATGGTATATACTCACTGATAAGTGGATATTAGCCCAAATGTTCGGGATACCCAAGTTTCACTTTACACTAACCGCTGGATGGAGAGTGAGGTCCCAGATGGAGGAGTTGCAGAAGGGACTGAAGGAGCTGAGGGAGTCTGCAGCCCCATGAAGGGAGCAACAGTGTCACCTGGCCTGACCCCCTCGGTCCTTCTGGAGGCTGGACCACCAACCAAAGAATACACATCGAGGGACCCATGGTTCAGACCACATATGTGGCAGAGGAGGACCTTGTTGACCATGAAAGGGAGGAGAGGCCCCAGTAAAAGGGAATGTCAAGGTGGGAATATTGGAGTGGATGGGCGGGTGGGTGGGAGGTGGAATTCCATCACAGAGGTGGGGGAGGGGGAGGGGATATGTGGTTTCCAAAGAGGAGACCTAGAAAGGGGGAAACATTGGAAATGTAAATAAAGTATCAAAAAATAAAAAATAAAAAAAATTATAAAAAAAGATATATATACTGGCAACAAAAACTAAATCAATATAGCCATTTAGAAATTAATTAAATAGGACTAAGAGAATCATGTAATCTGTATTTTGTAGCTTATATTATGTGAAAATTTACATGTACATATGTGTATATATATATATGTATGTGTGTGTGTGTGTGTGATAAAAGTCTAAGATTTTCTTTTTTCATATACATATAGTATACTTACATATACTTGTATATTTATATGAAAATATACAATATTGTATAATTTACATGTGAGTCTTTTTGCAGATTTATTCACAATCTCTTTGGTCTGATTTCAGGGACTCAGATGAATGGAAATGTGTCCTCTTTCTGTTTCATGCTTTCTGACCATATTATGTAATTTTTTCTTCATCTTCCTTTACAAGACTTTATTGTTTATTTTGTTGGCATGGTCTTTTTTAATACTCTGGAGATTCCTGAACCTTTTTACTTTGTACGTTCATAACTTTGTGACGTTTTCTTAATGTTTATTCTAACACAAAACAATTCCTCTTTTCACTTTCAGACTTCAGATAAAAGCCATTTAAAAGTTTTCCCAACCTTGAGACCCATTGTTTCTTCACACTAGTTTCTGTTAGTCGGCCCTCAAGTTTATTGATGTTCTCCTCTATCCTTATCATGTTTTTTGCCATCTTCGAAAATATCATCATTGCTGTGTTTATTTTGAAACTGCAAAATACTGACTACATTTTTCTACAGCTTCTGAGAATATAGATAGACATCTCCAATATCTTCAAGAACATAATTTTTCTCTCATACCACAAGTGTTATTATTAGTTGCCTGCAATGCCAGCAATTGAAGCAAATTAGTACTGTTCTTCACTTGATCTTAACCAAAAGGCTGAGAGGCGATAGGACTGTTCTTAGTACAAACATTTTTCTTTTATAATAAAGTCTATTTTCTTATTTAGTTTAACTGATTTTATCCTTTTTTTAATTTTAGTTGATCTCTGCTTATCTCTTTGTTTTGTCTCTTTTATTTTCTTTTTGATTTCCTTCCTCTCACTTTTGCTTGACCTCTCTCTCTCCCTCCATCCAACTTTCCCCTCCTTCCACCCTTTATTCCTTCTTCCCTTTGTACCTTTCTGCATTCCTTCCTATTTTCTTCCTTACAATATTTTTAAGTTATGCCTTTGGTTCCCAAGAATGTCCGCTGAACACTATTTGCTTCATGGAACAGAAGGAAGAGAAATAAACAAGCAAAAGAAATTTTAAAAAAATCTCATTTTGAGACCATATTTATTGAAATGTAACTTATCTGCCCAATCTCTATGGTATTTACATATTTCTATCATCTTTATGTCTTGTTTTATATATTCTATGTATGAATTTTAGTCATAGTCATAATTGAGAAACTTTGCAGAATATTTTATCTTGGACAATGGCCAAAATAAAATAATACATTTTTTGGAAGTTAGAAAATTTTCTGACTACAAAACAAAATATTGCTAATTTTGTGGATACAGTCTTACTACATTAGTACATATCTAATAAATATAGTTGTCTGTGGCAGCTATAAAAGCTGAACAATTCAAAGTATGCCCAACTCACAAGGAAGAACAGCATGACCACAGTGCCTGACCACAGGACCTCAATCTCTATCCATACTTCTTTGTTTCCATCCTTTTTTATGGTTCAGACTATTGTTGGTACTATTTCCTTCAGATATTTTATAGATTTTTTTCTAGCTTAAAATTCCTTGTCTCTAATTTGGTATTAATTCTGTACATTTTTATTTTTAATCTTTATTATTCATCAATATTTTTAACTGTTTCCCATATCACCTTTTAAAATGTATTTATCACATTGTTTTAATTTCCTTATTATTCTATTGTAGTAAGTCAGGTTCAGGTTCATGTATAAATTGATTTATCTTTCCTTTATTGCTTGAAATTAGGAATTATATAGCTGGTAATAAAATACATTTCTTCTTTGTCACAATCAACAATTTTCAATAATTTTATATAACTTATTAAATCCAAGTTCCATAGAGCTTCTTGTGTTTTCTCCAGGGAAGACAGAGGGGCATAAGGATCTGAGCTCATTCTCTATGTCATTTGTTTGTCAATGACTATCCTGCAAAGTTTCACTGTGCTTTAAAGTTTTGCTTAACTTAATTATTCCAGTTGACTCTCTGGCTCCCCATCTTGAATTCTCAAATCACCATGACATTTGAACTAGCGTTAACTATATGATCTCCATTCTTCTTTGTGAGGTGTACAGGGGTCTTTATGACAGTCACAGTTGTCAGTGATAACTATTCCAGAGACCAATAAGATTATTTAAATATAAAGTAAGCAGTTTTTGAAATTGAGATGTTGAAGGAAAGCAAATGATTAAATATTTCCAATAAATCACTAAGATAGAGATATTTATGAGGAAATTCTGAGCTAGAAGTCTGTAGAAAATGAAGCAAATGTGAACGAGTGATTTAATACACATTCTCAGAGCATATGTCCTCATTACTATGCAAATATTATGTTCTGTTGATGAGATGTTCAGAACACTAGATAATATGAAATAATAGACAAACTACCTAGTTATAGCCTTGCATTGAACATTTCTTTGTTTGATGTAACACACAGTACATCTTACACCTTTTAAACATATCTAACTAAAATATTTTATGCCAATAATACTACAATGTTTACCATAATAAGAATGTACATTCAACACAGGTAAAAATTATAACCAACTCAAGAATAAGTTACATATATTATAATTGTAAATGTTCAACATGCCTGGTAATGTCACTTTCATGATTAATTATATACTTAAATTTAACAATGAGCAACTATTCATTTAACACCTACTCTACGTGTGTGCAGAATAAGTGATAAAAATAAAATATAGGCATAAGACTTACTAAATAACTAGTAGTTGAAAATATGTTTAAGCAGACAATAACATCCATCCAGAAAACAATAGTTGAAAATTACAATATGTGTTATAGTTTGGAGAATAAATAGTATTTCTGAAGAGTATTATTTCAATGCTAGGTTCAGATAAATGTTTTTGAACAAAATGCTCAGTGTTTCTTCACATTTATTTTTGGATCTTAATATATTTAAGATACATTGAAATCAGCTGGTCTATTTTCTCTAATTGTGAATGGTTCCGACTAATTGCCTTTCTTTCTGTTTTGCTTCTCTTCTTTTCTCCCTCCCTTCTCCTTCCTTCCTGTCTTCCTTACTTTTTGCTTCATTTCTGTCATACATACACTAAATATTTACAAATAAAATACTTGAAAACGTTTACTGGAAATATGAAAAGAAGAAAGAACATTTGACATTAAATTTCTTATAATTGTGAGGTACATCAGTGAGAACATTAAAGACATAAAGGTCCAAATAATCACATTTAAAAGAATATTACTACTTAGACTTGTAGACATAAAGTCTAGGAATTATCAAAATAAAATAATTGCAAAATATGATGGAACAGTAGCCCACTCAAGCATATGCCTTTCTTCCTTCCCTTTCTTCACAATTACCTGTGCTTGATTAAAAACATTAGATTATGTTCCTAAAGCTAACAACCAAGGTTTATTTCACTATTTGGCCACTTTCTCCTCCTGAGGCCAACAATCAAAGTCTGCCTTTCAAAGTATTAAAGTCCAACAATGAAAAGCCCTATGTGGCTCATCACTTAATATGCCCAACTAAAATTAACTATCTCATACTAATATAGGGTTTCCCTTTGTACCTTTATAAAATGCTATTTTCCTCTGAGGCACATTTGTCTCCTTTTTAGGGGTGGGAGAAGGGAAGAAGAAAGGGTTTATTTTAGCTTACATGTCCTGATCACAGTCTTTCATGAAGAGAATTAAGAACAGAAAACTGGAAGCAGGAACTGGATCAGAGGCCTAGAGCAGTGATTCTCAATCAGTGGGATCATGACCCCTTTGACAAACCTCTATCTCTAAGAATATTTACATTAGCAAAATTATAGCTATGAATTAACAATGAAGAATTTTGTGGTTGGGGGCCACCACAACATAATGAAATTATTAAGCATTTTATCCTAAATTAAGCTTTGCCCTGCCTAAAGTGTGGTACATATATTCAGGGAGAAGCAAGGTCAGTGAACTCTTATTAATGTCATACAATTGGCAAGACTGATTTTATGAAATAAAAGAATGATCTTAGAAAGACACCAATAGGATATATAAATGATAACCGAGAACCTTCTCTGTATATATGGAGTACAGATTATTCAAACATGACTCTAACCTTAGATTTTCAGTGTCCAATTAAGAGAACTCTCACATACTTCCCCAGCTTCCAGTGCATGTGGCGGTATTATAATATATTGACTGTAGATATAGCTCAGGAGTCAAGAAGTTGGTTGGCATGCAGAGCTCTGTATGTTTGATTCTCAGCATCACAAAGGAATTGCCTGAGGAATGTGCTTCCCACACAGAGAGGCTCTGTCTTAACTAAAACTACTCCTTATACAAGGAATTGAAAAGGTGTCACAGCTCATAGACTCCATACTGATGAAGATACCTCTGTCAGCCTGATGCTTCCTATCCATATTCATCTAACAGTGTCTGGTGTTTGTACTGGCTAGTTTTGTGTGTGAACTTGACAAAAGCTGAAGTTATCACAGAGAACGGAGTTTCAGTTGAGAAAATGATTCCATGAGATCCAGCAGTAAGGCGCTTTCTCAATTAGTGATCAAGGAGGGAGGGCCTCTTGTAAGTGGTACCATCTGTGGGCTGGTAGTCTTGGGTTCTATAAGAAAGCAGGCTGAGCAAGCCAGGAGAAGCAGGCCAGTAAGTTACATCCCTCCATGGCCTCTGCATCAGCTCCTGCTCCTTGACTTGCTTGAGTTCCAGTCCTGACTTCCTTTTGTGATGAGCAGCAGTATGGACGTGTAAGCTGAATAAACCCTTTCCTCCCCAACTTGAATCTTGGTCATGATGTTTGTGCAGGAATAGAAACCATGACTAAGACAAATTGGTACCAGCTTAGTGGGGTATTCCTGTGACAACCTGACCGTGTTTTGGGGAGGACTGTGGAAGGACTTTGGAACTTTGGGATAAAAGATCCATTTGATGTTAAGAGCTCTGTAGGATGTCGTATAGTAGCTTGGAAGATAATGTTGAGAACAGTGCAGAGGATGGAGGCCTGGCTTGTGAAATTTCAGAGGGAAGATTAAAGACTCTTATCAGGGCCATTGCTAGTTTGACTGCAAAGGTTTTGTGGTTTTGGTTAGCTGTGGCTGAAGGATCGCCTGTGATTAACAAGATACCAGAGCTACTAAAGCAAAACCATTGCATTGCTGGGACTATTGATGCTGGTTAGCTGGAGCTAAGATATTAGTGGTGATTAAGAAGAGACCAGCATCTTGGGGTGAAATCATCTGAGAAGTGTTTTCTGAGAGCACAGAGACTTCATTCCAGAGATAGCCAAGGTAGTACCTTGTGCTGAGGCAGGACTTGGTAATGTGTAAGACTCACCCAGGTGGTACTGGTTTTGAAGGCATTAAGGAGTTATGAAGAGCAGCTGAGGCCTGGGCACTGTGAAAGGCCACAGAAGCCCATTGGTGAAGGTGCAGCCTCAGTTGCAATTGATGGCCCAGGACTGAAGGGGTCATGCAAAGGAGATGAGGCTTGACACCATGGTAAAGCCTAGTTACAGCAGAAGACAGCATTGTTTTGGAGATACCAGTACCATGAGATGACCACCAAGAACAGTAGCAGCAGTGGAGTACAGGCATCTGGAGCCTCAAGGACAAGGTGTGTGCTACAAAGGGCAGAGCTGGAGAAGTGACTCAAACCCTTGGAGGAATCCAGAAGATCATGAGTGGATTCCAGACATTGGACAGTTGGAGTTTGATTTTGCTTTTGATTGTGACTGTGACCTGATATTTTTCGCTTTTGAAGAAAGAAGGTATTTTAGTGGATCCCACAGTTAAGAGACTTTGAGTTTTAAGAAGACTTTGAATTTTAAGAGATTGGATGTTTAAAGGGGACTGGAATGTTAATATGTAAGAATTTGCAAAGGCTGTGGGACTTGTAAAGTTATTTATATCTTGGGGATAAATAAGGAAATAAGGGTTGAGGCTTATTGATGATGTGTTTGTGTGTCAAGTTGACAAGGTGTCAACTGTACTGACTAGTTTTGTGTGTCAATTTGACACAAGATGTTATCACAGAGAAAGTAGTTTCAGTTGAGAAAATGATTCCATGAGATCCAGCAGTAAGGCATTTTCTCAATTAGTGATCAAGGGGGAGGGCCCCTTGTGGGTGGTACCATCTGTGGGCTGGTAGTTTTGGGGTCTATAAGAAAGCAGGCTGAGCAAGCCAGGAGAAGCAAGCCAGTAAGCAGCATTCCTCCATGGCTTCTGCATCAGCTCCTGTTCCTTTACCTGCTTGAGTTTCAGTCCTGACTTCCTTTTATGATGAGCAGCAGCATGGAAGTATAAGCACAATAAATCCTTTCCTCCCCAACTTGCATCTTGGTCATGATGTTTGTGCAGGAATAGAAACCCTGATTAAGACAGTGTTTATGAGTTTCCTGCTTCAAATAAAACACTGTAAGTCCCACATGATTAAGGTTCTCAGTGAAGATAACTATCTCTTTATACTGCTATGCATTGTTGAAGAAGAGCTCCTGAAGAGATCTCAGTGTTAATGAACATGATGTAGTAAACATAACAAGAATCTAGACAATAGCAGTCAATCAATCAAAGTGGATGCTTGATGCAGTTAAGGGACAGCACTAAATACAAGATGTATGAGGTTGCCACCAGCTTGACACAGCACAATCCCTTACAGTTAACTTTGTATATAGAACACAAAATACTGTTAAATGCATAGTGCAAGAAATATATAAGCCAGTGACACATTCACACAAAAGCACTACATGGGACTGTGCATGGTAGAGTTTCCTATAAGGGAATTGTTTCTACAATACTACCACAGACACTGGAATAATATATTATCATATAACACTGAAGTGCTATTGATGTCATCTGGTGATAGGAGATTCTACCCCATAATAATCTCATAGGACATTCTTGAGTGCAACATATTCTTGCATAAATGACAACTTTCCAATGTCAAGGCACGCAGACATCCTGGACAAGGTAGATCATGCCTTTCATCTAAGCACTCAGGAAGTAGAAGCAGAGACAGACAGATATTTTTTAGTTTGAGGGCACTGTGGTATACAGAATGAGTTCTAGATCAGTCAGCTCTACATTGGTGAGACTCTGGCCCCTCCCCTTTTATTTTTATTTATTTATTTATTTATTTTAATAATAAAATTTAATCATTAGAGAATTTTAGAGAAGTGTTCTATATAACAGTACAAATCAATACAGTACTTTTAATGAACAGTTTACAAGTACCAAAATACAAACTGTGCATAAAACTTTATCTAGTAAACTTATTTCTAGGAATTTATGTTGACAAAAATATGTATGTACTGTGGGACATTTATCACAGTATTATATACAATGGTGAATTATGAGAAACATGTCAAAATTAAATACAGAATTAATGAATTATTAAGTTACTTGTAGACATTTGTATAATAATTAAAATGCTATGTTTTAGGCTAAAACTTTAGAAGTCATTATTATCATCTTATAATTTCACATTATAAATATGATTGAAATAAATTAAATCACCTTGTAAAAATATTATGCAACTTGAAATTATTTCTGACAGATCAACTCTTACAGTTTTATAGGCCATTTATTTTTTCTCCTTTGAAATGACAAAGGAAAATTGACCTGAGTCAAAATAGCACAAAACCTAATCTCATAATCACACGTTTAATGTTACTTGTTTTCAGTAGGTCTTGAAAATCTTACTACTTTCATACTTAACTAGAAATAAGTTGACAACTCCTAACTAAATTTAGAGGAAATAAATATTAGTTTTCTAAAATATATAGGACTCACCACCCTAATGTGAACATAAAATTCAAATACCTACAATGTTCTCCCTTGAAGATATGTTAGCTTCACTCTGAGCAAAGAGCAATATTCCTTTGTGTTTCCCAAGGCCACTACACTGAGATTCATTAGATTCATTGGATATCTATTTGACCTATTTGGCCAGCATAAAGTGTCCTTTCTTATCTTTTTTGATAACGTTTGGTTGAAAGTTGATTTTATTCTATATTAGAATGGCTAGTCCTACTTGTTTCTTTTGGCCATTTGCATGGAAAATTGTTTTCCAATCTTTTATTCTGAGGTAGTGTCTGTCTTTGTCACTGAGGTGCATTTCCTGTATGCAGCAAAATGCTGGGTCTTGTTTACTTATCCAGTCTGTTAGTCTATGGCTTTTTATTAGGGAATTGAATCCATTGATGTTAAGAGATATTAAGGAAAAGTGATTGTTACTTCCTATTATTTTTGTTGTTAGAGGTAGTATTATGTTTGTGTTGCTATCTTCTTTTGGGTTTGTTGAAAGATTACTGTCTTGCTTTTTCTATGGTGTAGTTTCCCTCCTTGTGTTGGTGTTTTCCATCTATTATCCTTTGTAGGGCTGAATTTGTGGAAAGATATTGTGTAAATTTGGATTTATCATGGAATATCTTGTTTTCTCTGTCTATGGTAATTGAGAGTTTTGCTGAGTATAGTACCTTGGACTGGCATTTGTGTTTTCTTGTGGTATGTATGACATCTGCCCAGGATCTTCTAGCTTTCATAGTCTCTGGTGAGAACTCTGGTGTAAATCTGCTAGGTCTGCCTTTACATGTTACTTGACCTTTTCCCCTCACTGCTTTTAATATTCTTTGTTTTTTGCATTTGGTGTTTTGATTATGTAATAGGAGGAATTTCTTTTCTGGTCCAGTCTATTTGTAACTCTGTAGGCTTCTTATATGTTCATGGGCATCTCTTTCTATAGTTTAGGAAAGTTTTCTTTTATAACTTTGTTGAAGATATTTACTGGTCCTTTAAGTTGGGAATCTTCGATATCTTCTATACCTATTATCTTTAGGTTTGGTCTTCTCATTGTGCCCTGGATTTAATGGATATTTGGGAATAGGTGCTTTTTGCATTTTACATTTTCTTTGACTGTTGTGTCAATGTTTTGTATGGTATTTTCTGCTCCTGAGATTCTCTCTTCTATCTCTTTAATTCTATTGGTGATGCTTGCCTTCATGACTCCTGATCTCTTTCCTAGGTTTTCAATCTCCTGGGTTGTCTCCCTTTGTGATTTCTTTATTGTTTCTGTTTCCATTTTTAGATCCTGGATTGTTTTATTCAATTCCATCAACTGTTTGGTTGTGTTTTCCTGTAATGCTTTAAGGGATTTTTTGTGTTTCCTCTTTAAGGGCTTCTAGCTGTCTACCTGTGTTCTCCTTTATTTCTTTAAGGGAGTTATTTATGTCCTTTTTAAAGTCCTCTATCATCATCATAAGAAGTGATTTTCAATCCAAATCTTGCTTTTCCAGTGTGATAGTGTATCCAGGATTTCCTATGGTGGGAGAATTGGGTTCTGATGATGCCAGGTAACCTTGATTTTTGATGCTTATATTCTCATGGTTGCCTCTTGCCATCTAGTTTTCTCTAGTGCTACCTTCCCTCCCTTTATCTGACTGGAGCCTGTCCTTCCTCTTATACTGGTTGTATGAGAACTCCTCAGAGATCATCTGTGTCTGGGATCCTGTGATTTTGTGATCCTGTGATCCTTAGGTCCCAGGTGTTTCAGAGCTCCTTTGATTCAAGCTGCTTCTGTGACCTTGAGGTCCTGGTATGATCAAACTCCTGTGATCCTGTGATCCTGTGATCCTGGGTGTGTTAGAGCACATGAAAGTGGAGCTTCCTCTGGGTTTCGTGGGACTGACTGCCTATGGTCTGCTCAGGCCACCAGCCCAGACTGGAAGGTGCCCCTCCCCTTTTAAAAAGGAAGAAAATGAAAAAGGCACTGAAAAGAAACCTATGTCAAGGGGAGATTGTAGAGAAAATATTTTAATTTTATGACTTGGGTTAGAATCTAAAAATAATTCAACTAATATAAAGAAATTTAAAATAAACAAACAATCCCCCCAATAAAGCAAACAAAACCAAGATATTTCTATAATCAGACTGAAGCAGCAAGCACTGTGCCTGCATGTGTATGCACCAGGTCCTCTGAATATATGTTATGACTATTTGCTTCTGTGTGACTGCTTAACAGTGGGAGCAGGTGTCACTTTAATGCTTTTGCCTGAGCTTGACATTCTTTGTCTCCTCTTAGGTTCCCTTTCCCAGCTCCGATATGAAGTCTTTTGCCATGACTTTTTGTACTTTGTTCTGTCTTGTTTGTCTGTGGTCTTCTCCAGGCCTGCTTTTTTTTTCTTTCAGAAACGGGGAAACGGGGGGGGGGGTTATCTGGGGAATAGGAAAGGTGTTAAAGGGAGAGGAAAATTGTGGTCTAGATAATTGTATGAGAAAATAATCTACTTTCAATAGGAAAAGATGTTATGCAAATAAAATGTACCCTCCATGTAATGTGTAGGCACTTACCAGAGATGGACATTAAGTGTAGCACTTTTGATAACCGATAATCTCTCTAGAGAGTCCTTGGGGTATAAAATAAATACGGTGCAATTCAATAATAAACAAACATGCTGAAAGTGTTGTGAGCATCAGTGACGCCTTTCTATTGTTTCTGCTCTTTCACTATAATGGATAACGGGGAAATGAATAACTCTGCTCTAAGCCCTTTCACTTACATTGCTTTATTACTTTGGGATCACTTCCCAGAAACAGTATTACCTTTTCAAATAATATGAATACATTTATGGCTTCAGATACTTATTCGTGAACTGCTTTAAAAAAGCAGTGCATAAAAATTTACAGCTCCTCTAAAAGTAGAAGAATTCAGCCAGTTTCACTACTCACATTGTCTCTAGAAATATGAAACACAACAAGAAAGTCTAATGCAATCCATCAGTATGCACATAAATTGAATAAAATATAATAGTTTTCTAAGAAATATGATGTCAGTCTAATCACAAATCATGAACATGTGATCATACCAGCAAACTTAAATTGTATTACGTTTTTTGTGAAAAGTTGGCAATGACAGGAATGTTGGCCTTCAGAGTTAGAGCAGGGGAGATCTGGAGTATGGCTAGATTTAGCTAAATAATGAATTCCAGGCTACATGATGAGAAACAAACAGAACAAGGAGTGCATGTAGAAACTTACTAATCCAGATATTATAGGTAAATCTTTTGAAATACAAATCATTGTACTATATTAGCTGAGGTATATCACAAAATTTTCAAAAGTAAAACTGTTGGCAATATTAAAGTGAAACTAGTCTTCCTCCTGATAATTAGCATTTATTCATAATTAGCATATGAAGAAAAATAACAGGCAATATTAATTATTACGGCATTTACTATAAAGAATAAGCTATTTGAAGTGAGTAGAGGGGACTAGGCAATAACAGACTCGGCCATTATCATTGCAGAGAGCAGCCCTTAATAACAGTAAAAGTTTAGAGAGATGGAATGTAATTCAAGTGGAAAAAAATATATACGTACAGCGACACACATGAGCACACATATACAAGCACACAGTCTCTCATGCACACATATATACACATATACACACAGACATATATAACACACAAACACACACAAACACACACACACATATATATATATATATGTTCATTCATAAACACAGACATGTAAGCATATGTAATAAAGTTGGAAATAAAGGTAGAAGTGGGCTAGTGTCCTGATTTGCTTGTTATTTGATTGACACAAAGCTGTATTATTTGGGAAAAGAATTTCAACTGAGAGAATGCCTCCAGCAGATTGGACTGTAATAAAGTGTTTCAGTCATTTTTCTTCATTAATGGCTGATGTAGGAGGGGCTAGACTACTATGGGTGTTGCCACCTCTGTGCACATGATCTGAGCTGCTTAAAGAAAGCAGAATAAGCAATCCTGGGGGAGGAAGCCAGTAAGCAACGTTACTCCATGGTCTCTCCTTTACTTACTGTCTCCAGGTTCCTTTCTTGAATCCCTTCCCTGGATCCCCTTCTTTGTTGACTGTAATCAAGAAATATAAACCAAACCCTTTCCTTCTTGAGTAACTTTTGGTCATGGTGTTTACCTCAATATTATAAAAGTAATTGAGACAATCAGTGTCATATATAATACAGAAATATGAAATGCCAATATAACTGGTGTAGAGTAAGAAGACCAAACTAAAAAGATAAAATAAAATATAATTGTCCCATTTTTGTGATATACTTACCACAGTAGTAGAATAGTGGGAAAGGCATGTGTGATTCTTACACCATGTAGCAGCCTAATCTCAGAATGCAGCTAGCATTTATAAGGCATTCTGAACACACAAGCAGACATCTTTTCTTTGGGAATGTATTATCATGAAAGGCTGTGGCTTCCTCCAAGAGTGTCAACAGACAGCGTCTGAGGCTTACAATAGGAGTTCCTCACTTTGCTGTAGCCTTCTCTCTGATGTCCCCACCATTCTACTTAAAAAGTGTCTTGATTTATGACTTCTGTTGTTCCATTATTATAAAAATGGCATGAAACTGTTTCCATGTTGGAACATGGAATTTATGGTGATCTGAATCTAGATTCAGACAGACAACAAACATCTTCCTGATAACTTTTATCCCCAATACTTTTAAATCAAGTACATGCTCATCATAATAAGAAAAGTGATCATAATAACAGAGGGGATATTATAAAATGATACTCAAATACATTATCCCATATTAAGTAATGAAACTAAAATAGAACGATTATAGCTACTTTTATCAGATGGAAACTCTACACAATATAAATGCCAGTGATGTATAAAAACCATTAATATAAATTCAAAAGAAAAACATACAAGCCATATAGAAAACTAAACTAAAATGCAGCACAGGTAAGTAATTGAAAAAGAAATCTTATATTCAGGAAACTCTATTATATAAAATGAAGCACTAGGCAAAATTAGATGAGAACATGACAGATTTTGGTTGGGTGGACTCTTGATTCTGGTCTTCTTGAAGTAGAAATTCAGTCAAGAGACACGTTTGAGCAGAAGTTTATCTAGAAAAGCTAAACCAAGCAAACATCGAAGAGATTACAATGGACTTTCCTAAGGCAAGAATGGCATAGTGAGTTAGTTCTTCCTTGTTGACTCTTGAGACGTACTTATGAATATTTATGAAGTGGGCGTTAGAGCCAGAGAATGCCACAGGCTAGCATGGCTCCTCTCTGTGCTGCTGCCAGCAATGGCAGGATGGGAACAAGCGCAGTTCTCCTGCTGCATGGATCAGAGGCAACTTGACTGATACGCATTAATCAGCCACACCACCCTCTTTAGTACCTCCCGGACTGTTAGTGAGGAGCCCACATCATTTGTGGAGGGCAAGTATCACCTTAGAGCCTCTGTAGAAACCCTTAGGAGCAGACATGTAACATATGGAGGTGCTCTCAAATGCCATCCTTAAAGTTTGGTCAGTTGTAATTAGATGTACTAGATGCAAAAATATTCAAAAAGGCAACAGTTCCTCTTCTCAGGTCAGCTCATCAATCTTCACACGCAGCTGCAAGCCCTTTGGTTTCTCATCTCGGCTTTGACCTCACCGTTTATTACTTTTTTAAGCAATATGGTAAATTGTAATTTTGAAGAAACTTTCTGGGGAAGTAGATAGAGGAACCATCACAGAAAATAAAGGAAACATTGTCTCAGCCAACCAGATTTTACATTCATGTACATAGTGATGTGACAATCCAATTTCTGTTAAATTTCTTATATTCTGTTAAACACTTTTTAAGCATCTTTTGCTAGACTTGTCTGTAACTGAACAAGTCTTTGAACAAGTGACATGTATATTTAGCAAGAAATAAATTATAAGCTGTAGAGGTGGCTTAGTGGTAAGGTGCAAGTACAGATCTTCCAGAGGACACTTTCCTATCTGCCTAGGGTAACAGATACAGAGGATACAATTGTTGTGTTTATAAAAATAGAGAGAGAGAGATGTGTTATATGGGGTTATGGGGAGGTAGGTGTGGGGGAAGGGTGTGCCTCAGTAGACCCGAGCCCAAGCATCCCTTCCCCTTGAGGAACCAGCCACACACGAAGGTATAGTATAGAAATAGAGTTTATTTAGGGGATGGGAAGGGGGGTTAAGAGGGTAGTAGAGGCAGAGAAAGGCAGAGAGAGGGAGAGAGTAGAGAAGTAGAGGAGTGGAGGCCGGCCATGACCACGTGGAGAGAAGGGGAAGGGAATGGGGCGAGGTAAGAGAAATAGAAGAGAGGCAAGAGAAAGAGGTGCGAGAGAGAGGAGGGGGCAAGCAGCCCCTTTTATAGTAGGCCAGGCCCAGCTGTCTGTTGCCAGGCAACTCTGGGGTGGAGCATACCTGGCTGTTGCCAGGTAACTGTGGGGTGGAGTTTAGACAGAATGCCAACAACAATGACTCTACCCTTGGGGTACCATAGGTTCTTGTGTACATACCTACATGCACAATACATGGAAATACGAAGGTAATAGACATTTAAGGTGATTTCAGCATAAATATATAATATTATATATGTGCATAAATTAAAAATAAACATATTTTAGCCTTGGGTCACCCATATGAGTCAAAACTTTACCTAAATAAGACATTAAAACTATGAAAAATGGACATAACGTCTATCCTCAAAAAAATTAGTCAAAAAACAAAGAAATGTCTATCATACATCTTAAAATAGATAGCTGGGATAGAATTAAAGTGGCTTTTCAAATTTCCCATTTAAAACATACCTTACAACTATTGGTGCCAGTAATTGTTTCTCAAGCCGAACTCTGACATCATAGAAAACAAAAGCATAAATTGATCAATGGGATTGTAGCAAAACTCTGAAGTTTCTGCACTGCAAAGGAGCAACAAGGTGGAATAATACCTGACAGAGGCGTCGCATTCTCAGCATAGATACAATCTAGAAGCTTACTGAAAGGTAATTCTACTGAAAATGAGCAAATGATCTGGTCAGAAACTTCTCTAGTGGGAGCCAACAGCGATAGGAGGAGGGCAGAAGGACTCATGGCATGAATGTAGAGAGGGCATATGAGAAAGAGGAGGGTGTGAAAGAAGGAAAAGAAACGGGAAAAATAAATCCTGATTGGAAATGCCATGACGAAGCCTGATTCTTTGTGTGCTAATAAAATAAACAAATAAAAAGTAAGGAAGCAGTGGAAATGCCAAATCAATTCTTAGAACTCAGTCCAGCAGGATGTTGCTTCTCTCCGATTAGAATGACTACTGGCGTAAAATCCTTTAGGCATGATATGTTTATATAAACCTGGATATAATATCCCTTCTATTTTATTTTTGTGCCATTTGTGAGTGAGTCTTCATGTAGTAGAGTATTGTTCCTTAATACTTCAAAGTCATTTTTATTGTCTTGGAAATACTTGAAAAGATTGTTATCTTCAATCATTAAGTTAAAACTAGGTTTTAAATTGTGATTTTTAAAAAAAGATTATAATATGTCTCTATAATGTCCAGGTTACAGGATAGAGCAAGATACCTTTATATGAGTAATTTTATGGTTTTGAGTGTAAGATCATTGCAAAAATGAGTAAATATATAGTATCTATGTATTAGTACTATTTTATTATTATCAGGTATAGTATCTTTGTATTATTATTATTTACTACTACTACTACTACTACTACTACTACTACTACTACTACTACCACCACCACTACTACTTTCACTTTATGAAACGGTACCACTTACCCCATTAATCTGTTCTCAAACTGGCTAGTTTTCCAAGAATGATTGTGAACTTTTGATATGCCAGCTGGGTTTGCAACTTCTGGGATTACAGACCTGTGTTTCCATACTTAACCACTCTATAAAGTATAGTGCCCTTGGCGATTATGATTTCTTTAATGAGAAAGAAGGAAAATAATGACCCTGATATTCACTGTTCATCACAACAGAAGGCCGCTGGGAAAAAAATAACACCAGCTCAATGGAAGGAAAATATTTAGATATGTGCCAAATGTGAAAACCAATTCCAGAAGGAAGTTTAAGGATTATTTATGTCCTAGAATATTTATGATTTTTATGGCAGTAAATTTCATGAAATTTAACTCAAACATTCCAGATATAAGCTTAAATTTGTTTGGTGCAAACCATCCAAGTCCTAGGTATAAAAAAGAAAGGAATTATAACAAAGGAAACAAAAAAATAGCAGTATTTTCATGAAATTATTCAAGTGTGTTATTATCATTGCTAAATCTTTCTCTTCTCTTATTGCCTGGATATTTTTGAGTTGGCTGTGTATAACAACTAGAATTATGCAGTATGTATATTAAGTACAAAATCACAAACATAAAGGCTCTTATCTTTACATTGTATATATTTGATTTTATACCACAAGGGATCACCTCATGACTAGTTTCATTGATTTTACAGCCATGTTGCAATTAGTTGTTATATTGCTGATTATTCACAATGTGAAACTGAGAGAAAATGGTGCTAATGCCAGGAGAAATAGAAATGATTATTCTGGCTTAAACGTGTTTTATGTAATCTTAAGAAGATGTATATACAACAGTACTTCGTGCATGTAACTCACACACAGAAACATACATATACACATAATTTAAATGTGAAAATAAAATTTTAAAACTGTAGAAAACTAGGCATTCTCCAGCTTAATCAATGAACCAGGTATCATTGTATTGGTTTGTACTTCATATCTTAAAATTTTTCTCCTTGATCATTGTATTTGTTTATGTTGGATTTAAAATTGTATTGTTTTCTTTATTTATTTAGGTTGAAGATGAATAAAATATTTAAAACTTTAAAAAAAAGATGTATATAATTATATGTTCTACTATGCAAAAATTTTAATATGTACCTACCTTAAGATCAAAACTAGTACACCTTAATTACCCACAATGCAATTTATGTTTGCAAACCTCTCTATCATTTTAAAAACATTTCTCATTGACAAAAGAAATATCATTTTTTAAATGTTACTTTCCTGTAGAGTGCATGTTTTGTGTACTGCATGGTCACATCACTTGTCAATAAAAAAAACCCAATAGCCTATAGAAAAGGCTAGAATAGAAGGTGGAACATCCAGGAAACAGAAAGTATTCTGGAATACGGGCAGGCAGGGATTTGCCCAGGAGGAGAACAGAAGATGGTAGCTGAGCAGAATTAAGCAGGCGTGTGGTTGCTGATAGAGAACAGATTAGAATAAGTGGGATTCTAAGTTATGATCTAATCGGAGAACCAACAAAAGCTTATGGCCAAGGGGTTTGTAGGTATATTTTGAGTCTCAAAGTCATTATTCTGGGAGCCTGAGCCCCTGAGGAACAACTCTTTTTATACTTCCCTGTTATGATAACACACAATGTTAGCTAAATTTTGTTCATAATTGTGATTCAGTTTACAAGCTTTCTTTTATGAGGAAGTTTGAATTAAATTAGAAAGTCCTAGTAACTTTGATTTAGGCTGAAATGAAGAAAAATAGATTCCATATCAAGAGAAGATAGTTGAAGACAATTTGAGTTTCCGTTTTTTCTTCCTATGAGCATTGGAAAGCTACCAAATCTATGTTGATTATTGGTGTTTATAAGGGTGTTGCTTTCATCAACCTATGAATTATTGTTTCCATGATATCAACAAAACCAAGTATTATAAATAGAACTTTACTGCAGCCGTATCTGAAACTGATCAGAATGTTATATAAAAGATGGTAGATAATAATTCTTTCTCCTGGGGGAAAATGCTTAGGGTAAGATGGAAATGTAGATAATTGAAAAGGATTAACGCATAATAACCATGGATGGGGAAGAAATAACAGGTTAAATATTTATAATATCATAATGAAAAATCCAAACTATGGAGATTATAACAATGAAAATAATTGGTTTTAACAGTCTCACTAGCTTTTATTTTGCCAAAGTTGGAGTTTGATCACAGAGGAGAGTGAATATGTAAGCTCAAGAACAGGATGGAGAATCCCAGCTTCTCTTCACAACACCTTTCTTATACTGACAATGGAAAGCAAACTTCACCAGTAGCTCCCTCAAAAAGTACAAGGCTACAGAAATGGCTCAGTGGTTAGCAGTAATTGCTGCTCTTTCAAAAGACCCAAGTTTAGTTGCTACCACCCATATTGGTTGGCTCACAGCTACCTCTCACTCCAGCTCCAGAGATCTAACACAGGAATCTATGAAGCATCTGAATGTAAACACAAATGATTTTATTTTAATCCTTAAAAAATGGGGGGGGGGGGGACACAAGATGATATAGATGACTAAAATTACTCATTAGAGCAACAGGAGGAGTTCTTGGCTTAGAGATGTGAGCAGGAGAAAAAGACAAAAGGTTTCTGGAACTGAGACATCAAAGAGAAGCTAAACTCCTTGAAGGAGTCAGAAGATCAACAGCAGCAGACAGGATGTAATTAAATGGGGTCTTCTTAAAGCCTCAGTCCAGACAGAAAATAATAATAAAAAAGCTGAAGCTTTAAAATAGAGAAACCTCACCTCTGCCCTGGACACCAATGGCCTCCTACAATATTGATCTCTCATTGTGTGTCAGATTGAAGTATGTCCTACTGACATAGACAAACATACTGAACCTCTTTTATCTGATCAGTTACAATGTCATACTTCAGATATTTTTAGTACCTAGAAATGTCTTACATATTCATATTATAGATCTCTTTACTGTACAAGGAAAAACACTTCGTTTTATAAGGTCACTAATTTTCATAAATATTTTATCTATTTTCTTAGTTTTGTTACTTTTAAAGTTAAACATTTCATAAAAAACATAATGTAGCATCATCAATTTTACATACTTCCTATTATTTACTAAATACACATATAAGAATCTACACGCTTTATGTTTCTGTGTTTCACACAGAAATTCTAGGATAATCTAACTAGTGTCACCTTTTAGATTCCAAGAAATTTTATTATTTTGAGTCGTGATTTTTACATGAGGCAGTCGTGAAGATGGAAAACCTATGAAAGAAAACAGAAAATATAGGCAAAAACATCACCAATAGAATACAAGAGATGAAAGCAAGAATCTTAAACAAACAAGATACAATTGAGGAAATAAATACATTGGTCAAAGAAATGAAAAACCTAAAAAGTTCGGGACACAAAACAGCCAAAAAATTTAGAACACTATAAAAAGACCAAACATAAAAATAATAGGAATAGGAGAAGGAGCTTCATACCTTAAAGACTATGAAAATATTTTCAACATAATGATAGAAGAAAATTTCCCAACCTAAAGGAACAGATGCCTCCAAACATACAAGATGCTTAGAAAATACCTAATAGATTAGAACAAAAAAGAAAATCCTCCCACCAAGTAATAATCAAATGATAAAATGAACAGAACAAAGAAAGAATATTAAAAGCTACAAGAGTAAAAGGCTAAGTAACATATAAAGGCAGACATATTAGACTTCTCTTCTGACTTCTCAATAGAAACTCTAAAAGCCAGAACAGCCTGAGAAGATGTCTTACAGAGACTAAGAGAAAACAGATGTCAGCCCAGATTACTGTACCCAGCAAAACTTTTAATCATGGTAGATGGAGAAACCAAGATATTCTGGGATAAATCCAAGTTTAAACAATATCTTTCCACTAATCCAGCTTTACTGGATAATAGAGGATATTAGAAGAAAATGTTTGCCGGGCGGTGGTGGCGCACGCCTTTAATCCCAGCACTCGGGAGGCAGAGGCAGGTGGATTTCTGAGTTCGAGGCCAGCCTGGTCTACAGAGTGAGTTCCAGGACAGCCAGGACTACACAGAGAAACCCTGTCTCGGAAAAAAAAAAAAAAGAAGAAGAAGAAGAAAATGTTCAACTCAATGAGGCTAAGTACTTGCAAGAAAACACAAGAAATAAATAATTTTACAACAATAAACTAAAAGAAGGGAAACACACATGTGCACACACACACATATACACAAACACATGCATATTCATGCACACACATGCACACACAAATGCTACCACAAACAATATCAAAATAACAGGAATTACCAATCATTAGTCATTAATATTTTTCAACATCAATGGACTCAATTCCCCAATAAAAAGACACAGACTAACAGCATAGATGCATAAACAGCATCCATCATTCTGGTGTATACAAGGAAGACAACACACAAAAGGGCACACATATTCATAAAAGAAACATTACTACAGCTTAAATCACACATTGAACTTCACATATTCATAGTGGGAGATTTGAACATTTCCCTCTCTCCAATGGGCGGGTAATCAAGACAGAAACTAAACAAAGAAATAAAGAAACTAGAAGAGGGTATGAATCAAATGGACCTAACAGATATCTATAAAATATTTCACCCTAACACAAAAGGATATATTTTCTTCTTAGTACCTCATGGAACCATCTCCAAAATTGACCACATGGTTAGTCACAATGCAAGCCTCAGCAGATACGAGAAGATTGAGATAACCCCTTGCATCGTATTAGATCCCCATGGATTAATGCTGGACTTCCACAACAGAAACAAAAGAAAGCCTGCAAAGACATGGAAACTGAACAACACTCTACTGAATGACCGTTGGGTCAAAGAAGAAATAAGGAAACATTTCATGCTTTCTAAATTCAATGAAAATGAAGGCACAAAATAAACAAATTCATGGGCATAATGACATCATTGATGAGGAAAATCCAAAGCATTAATAACTGCTTTCATAAAGAAACTGGAGAGATCTCATACTAGCAACATAAAAGCATACCTGAGCTATATGACACAAAGAAGCAGACACATCCAAAAAGAGAGGACAGCAGAAAACAATCAAATTCAGGGATGAAATAAAAAAGAAAGAGGAACAAGGAGAACAATTCAAAGAATCAGGAAACCAGGAGTTGGCTCTTTGAGAAAGTCAACAAGATAGACAAACACTTAGTCGAACTAACTAAAAGGCAGAGCGACATTATCCAAATGAACAAAATCAGAAATGAAAATGGAGACATAAAATCAGATGCTCAAATCAAAAGAATCATTAGGCCTTACTTCAAAAGCCTGTATTCCATACAAACTGGAAAAGAAAAGTCAAAGTATTGCTATTTGCAGATGATATAGCACTACACATAAGTGACCTCAAAAATTATACCAGAGAACTCTTGCAGGTGATAAACACCTTCAGCAAATTGGCTGGATAGAAAACTAATTCCAAAAAATAAGTAGCCTCCCTTTAAACAAATGACTAAAAAGGCTGAGCAGGATATCAGGGAAATGACACCCTTCACAATACTCACAAACAATATAAAATACCTTGATGTGACTTCTAACCAAGCAAGTGAAAGACTATTATGACATAACTACAAGTCTCTGAAGAAAGAAATTGAAGAAGATATCCAAAAATGGAAAGATTGCTCAAGCTAATGGATCAGTAGGGTTAACATAGTAAGAATGGCCATCTTGCCAAAAGCTATCTACAGATTCAGTGTAATTCCCATCAAAATTCCAACACAACTCTTTATAGACATTTAGAGAACAATTCTCAACTTCATATGGAAAAAAAAAAAGAAAAATGAAAAACCAGGATAGGTACAACAATCCTATAAAATAAACAGAATTCGCCAAGTATCACCAATTCTGACTCCAAGTTGTACTACAGAATAAAAGTAATATATGACTCTTAATGTTAAATCTGTGGTTGATGGACCATTTTTGAACATCTGAAGAAAAGACCCCAATTTTAAATATAAAATACAAAATCTATGGGAACCAATTAATCTAATCTATTATAATAATATGTATTTTATTCGTTTACTGTGTAATTTCTTGTTTTAAGCAATTTAAAATCAGTTATTAAGTGGGTAAAATGGAATTCTTTTATACAATATAAACCAAGAAATTTGTAGCACTTGATATTTCTGAAGCAATATCCATCAGTTTAAATAGGAAGAAAAAAATATCAGAAAAGCAAACAACTAAGTAGATTTAGGAAAGTACTAGGGAGGAAGAAAAAAGAAATTATGTAAGTCTCAAATCAAATTCTTCCTGAAGATCAAAGCATCATTTGAGAGAATATACTCATATTGATATTTGAAAAGAAAGCTACAGCATACGTTGCTTGCATCTGACAGATTTTCTCTTGAAAGATCCAGAGGAAGATTCACCCACCAACATGGAATGGCCTCTGAGCAAAATGATGGGTATACTAGAAAAGAATGCTGATGTCTCTTGACAGGGGTCCTATGCTAGGAAAAGCAGCAGCAGTAAAGGTATGCAATTGCAATCCATTTCAAATGCTATTGATTAGGAGCTCAATGGGAGCTTAAAAGTATGTGTACTTTCATATAAAATGCATTCCTCGTCTTTTATGAATAATTTACAAACTCCTCTGATTTACAGAAAAGGACAAAGTGTTACCAGCATAATACTTTTATAGACAGAAATTTAAAAAGAGCCTTCATTCAGAAAACAAAGTAAATCAAAAAGAACCTGAATTTTCATTTTAATTATCTCTAAAAAATATTATCAAGTGAAATGCTTTAGTTTTGTTGAAAAATACTTAATAATTTTAAAATGCATAACTCTTGTTGGTTTCCTTACACAAAAAATGTCAAAAAACAAAACAAGAAAAAAAGCTGTCTTTCTTTGTATTCCAGTTCTCAAAGCTGAAAGTAAGAGTAATCAACTTAATATTATTAATGTGATTAAACTGCTTATACTTCATCATAAATCAACTCAATATGTTTGAAAATATAATTATTTATTTTATAGTTTACTATGGCATGCATTTATAAAAGATGATTTGATGAATTCAGAGACTTTTATTATTATTGTATTAGTAAAATACTGTACATATTTTAGTGATAATTTAGATCAATACAAAGAAAACTAGTAATGGAATTTGGATTTTTACTCATGTTAAATAAAAGCTGAATAATAATTTTAGATACCATATATTTATAGATTTCATCAATAAATCACTGCCAATTTATGACTTTAACACTTTTTCCCAGTTTTTCTTAAATTTGTTCTACAAATAAAAATATTTATCAAGACAAGTGAGATGGTTCAGTTGGAAAAGAGCTTGCTGTGAAAGTAGGAGTCCTAAAATCTAATCCCGAGCACCCACAGGATAGAGAAACACATATACTTATGTCTGTAACCACAGTTGCTGAAAAATGGAGTCACGATGATCCCTACGGCTGGGCCAGACAGTCCAGCTCAGATGGTGCGCTCTGCGTTCAGTAAGAAAACCTGTCTCATAAAAACATGAGCGAGATGGAGAAGGACATGGACATTGACCTCTGGCCCTCACACACACACACACACACACACACACACACACACACACACACACACACAAACACACACACATATACACATACACACATACACACAAACACACAAATTACATCTCTATATAGAGACAGACATAGATATATAGATTTAGATATATAAAGTGTATAGATAGTTATGAATATAAAAATTTATGTAAACAGAAAAATAAATATACAAGTATTTAATATATGTTTATTTTTATATATATAAAGAGATGATAGATGAGATAGATAGATGATAGATAGATAGATAGATAGATAGATAGATAGATAGATAGATAGATAGATAGAAAGACAGATAGATGATAAACTTTTTCATAGGAAATGGAGACCTAAAACTAGTCTCAATTATTTCTGTATTCCTTTGAGTCATTTTCAGCATCAAGCCTGAAGTATCAGTCACTTTTCTGGTCTTCCCTGTTGTGCCTGTGTAAACTGTTCTTTTCTTCTGTTAGGCTAATGTGCTCTTGAATACAGCTATTCATTTTGGCAGGGTATTTTTCCAGACTACTAACCTTTCTTGTTTTGAATCTCATTTTCTAATACATTATTGCCCTTTCAACTCCCTAACCCTTAAACACATAAACAAATTTCTTTCTCAAAATCATTCTTGCTGTATCATTTGTGTCGTTTCTCTGGGTGGATGGACAAAATAATGAGAAGTTACATGCATGAATTCATGATCCATAAAAATTAAAATGATTGTATTTCCCTGAACTGGTGTATGTGTGCACCACAATGCTTGTCTTCTGTCTTGGTACATCACTTCACTATATAATGGTACAGATTTGTTCTGTGACTCATGTCTTGAGATTATGGAATGACAATTTTTTTAGCCTTATATATAAAAATAAGATAAATCTTTAATTAAAAGTATAAACATACCTCACACATTTATCTCCTTATGACCAACTGTATTAGGTAATCATGATTATAATCCAATGCACACACAGCATATAAACTTCTGTGTTTACATGTAAAGATTCCATACATGAAGGATGTCCTATTCTATGGAGATTCAAATTAGGAATGCTGCAATATAACATTCAATGCTAAGAAACTCAGTTTAGGTGCCATTAACTGTTGAGAATTACAAACTGCTATCTGGCCTAAGGCTAAGCATCATACTAAGCAAGTGGATCTCACGCTCCTTGTGTAGCTGAAGACGACTTTGCTTTCAACCCTCACTCTTCTGTGTCCTTAGTGCTGGGACTATAAGCCACCACCACCATACCTAGCTACCAGGACATTCTGCTGTTTGTGATGTTTCTTGTTGCTATGATATCTGACAAGCTACATACTGAAGAAGTTGGCTTTGTCTCACACATCGAGGGTCCAGTTCACCATGACAGGAGACATATAGAAGGATGGGAATGAAGGGGCACTCTGACTGGGTAAAATAAGCAAGCAGAGAAATAGGAAATGCTGGTGCTTGTCCATACTGTTCTCTTGTTTTTCAGTCATTCTAGCATCTAGTGCAACTTAGCTTTCACCTTCACTTTATCGTGCAGAAGCACTAAACATGTCACACATGGCCTGGACAGATCAACTGTCTCTAAGAGCAGTGCAATGCTGCATATATCTTTCTCACAGCTGTATCTTCAATATGGGAAACATTAAATACATGAATGTGGACAATGCTTCCCAGCTCAATGAATGATTCTTGAAAACATATGGAGTGAAAGATCAGGTGGATAGGGTACAGCAAAGAGAAGTATCTGATTTGGACTCAGATTTTATAGTCTCCCTTTTAGTGTGAAATATCAGAAGCCTGTATGTTGACATTGTAGTTAGCAGTAACCCAATTTCAACCTTCTTTAGACTCTCTACATGTTGTGACAATATTTCACAAAATTCCTTAAAACCAAAAAAAAAAAAAAAAAAAAAAAAAAAAAAAAAAAAAAAAAAAAAAAAAAAAAAAAAAAAAAAAAAAAAAAAAAAAAAAAAAAAAAAATAGGAAAACAAACAAACAAAAAAGCTTCATTCCCTAACTAGTATTACTCCTGTAGAAATCCCTGGCCCATCAGGCATCCATCCATCAGAGTGTGCAGGCTTCCGACTTCCATTTTCATAGAAAACTACCTTATGTAAGCCTGTGTATACACACAATGCTTCTCCACAGACTTAAAATATGCATTGAAGTAAAATGTATTGCCATTGGAAAACATCTTCTTATACAGACTTTCAGTTATGGACAAAATGACTATTTAGGGAGCCTTGTAGTTCAGGAACATGCCAGTAAATATTGTCATGAACATACATGATAAAACAGAAAACTTTTTTTTATTTTAATGAATGACAATTTCTATCACAAAATGGCTTAATGCTAATGGCAAAATAGCATATGAGGTATGAATCGTTCCCTGAATAAAATTCATAAATTACCAATTGAGCAAAGCTTATCTAAGTCAAGGGAGACCTCTGTAATGCTCTATTTACAAGCTTTTCTGTCCTTCAAAATGTTAGCTTGCCTTACTCCTTGTGGAAGATGAGTGATTCTTTATTTCCTGAAGTAACATTTTTGCATTGGATGAAGCAAAAATCTGAAGTGGAGTTGAATTAATATATGGGAATCAATAAATACTACTATGATAAATCATCTACCAAAAAGGAAGAATAGATATTATAGTACAATACAAATCACATCACAAAATAGGTACTCAGAGCCGGCAAGATGGTTCAGTGGATAAGGGAGCTTGCTGACTTGTCTGATGGGTACAGATTTTGGCCTGGAAACCACAGACTGGAAGGAGAGGACCTAGTCTTAAAAGTCACCCTCTGGCTTCCACATTCCCACTGTAACATGCCCCCCATTAATAATTGGGTAAAATATTAAAACTAGGTGTAGAAGAACGACACCTAGTAGAACTACATATTGATCGTTATTTTATATTGAAATGTCAAAGATTTTAATTAAAATATAGAGTAACACTTAGAATTGAAAACAAAAACAAAAACAAAACAAAAAAACAAACAAACAAAAAACCCAAAACAAAAGAGACCTAGCTTTATACACATACAAAAACCATCTCTGAGTTCAGAGGCTAAAAATCAAAGAGGGGAAATAAAGTATAGCACGCATACAGAATCCAAAAGAAATCAGAAAAAATGACTGTTTTAGACACAATATGCACAATTTAAAAGCAGTTAAAAATTCCGGTGGTGGAAAGCATCAAAACAGCTCAATGAGAAGGGAGGCTGCTACCAAACTTTATGATCCAAGTTCAGTCCCTGAGACTCACATGGTAGAAGGAAAGAATTGGCTTCAGTAAGGTTTCTTCTGACACCAACATGTGTGCTGTCTTAGGTGGCTGTATACACAGAAGTAAACCCATGTGACGATAATAATAAGTATATATTACCTCCAAATACCAGTAGTCGTCCAGCCGCCAGTAAAGTTTTCTCTTTCCTTGTTACCTAGTTCAGCTAATAACACCACACCCTTCCTCAGAAATGCTGCTTTCTTTTCACATTTTTGCTTATGCATTCCCAACCCCCAATTCACTCTCTTTTGTCAATTTTCATCTTCACGTTGATTGACATTATACAGCAATTTATATTTATATTGACTAAGTCTTAGCTCACATCATCATACCTCATCTTAACTGCTGCAATGGACATGTGAAACTTTTTCAGTAATGACCCTTTACATCTTCTTTCTTCTCTTCTTAACTTTGTAAAATATAGTAATTAGAAGACCCGCTGTTGCTACTCTCCAGACAGATTGGGATTTTATAAAACTACAATTGTTTACATTCATATTTTTGCATTATACAGTTCCGTTTGACATCTTGACTTGCAGTGCATTAAACACACATGAATACTAAAAATTCCACAGGATTTCAATGGTGATTGACAAGAGATGAAATGTTTTGCAAAGATAAGTGAAGATGCATTTAAAACGAAATAAGGGGTAAACATGAACAGCTGATAGTAACATTCTTTACTAAGGGTGGGTAGGAGGTGTAATACCCTCATAGAGGCGGGGGAGAGGGAGGGGATAGGGGGTTTCCAAGGAGACTTGGAAAGGGGGAAACATTGGAAATGTAAATAAAATATCAAAAAGTAAATAAATAATTAAAAACAATAGAAAACAAAAAACAAACAAAAAAACCCAAAAAACAAATGTGTTTTCAAAATAGATTACACCCATACAGATAAAAGCTACTAGAAGGCTCAGCAATTCCTAACGTTCCATGCATCTTGTCATAATAAACTACAGACTTTCTTTTCTAGTGTGTTTTTCAAGATTTGTCTTCAACTTTATCACTCCAATAAGTGGAGAATTCAATTGTAATGATGACAAAAATTGATTGATTAATTAATTTAAAATAAATAAATGAAAAAAAGCTATCATTGTCCTTTTTATGCAGTTGGCTTTTACAGCAAACTGACAGGAGACTGAATTAGAAACTGTATATTATTATGATGAAATCATACCTAGTACATATAGAGTTGAACGTGAGTAATTGTTAAAAACCAAGCACAGTGAGTATAGGAGTATATCAAATCTTAAAGCCCAGTAACAAACTCACACAGTAACATTGAGATATTCACAATTTAACATTGTATCACTAGTCTGATAATAAGGATTATTTGAAATATTAACATAAAATGCTTCCATATTTCAATATTTATCATTAATAGTAGTGTTTCTATTATAAATGCTACTTCTTTTCTGAGTAGATGTCTGGTTAAGTAAAAAGTTTGCTGTGAAATCAAGAGGTTTTGAATTAGAATCCTAGAATCCAGGTTTAGAATAAACAAGGGCCTTCCAGCCTGGACTGGTGCCCTGAGCAGACCTTGGGCACAAACTCCTCAGCCAGTCCCACAACACCCAGAGGAAGCTCCACTCCAAGGCACTATAACATGTCCAGGATCCCAGGATCCCAGGAGCTTGGTCACACCAGGATCTCAGGTTCTCAGAGGCTGCTTGGCTGCCAAGAGCTCTGATACACCCAGGATCTCAGGATCACAAGATCACAGAATCACAGGATCCCAGAGACAGCTGGTCTCTGAGGAGTTCTGACACAACCAGGATCACAGAAAGGACAGGCTCCAGTCAGATATAGGGAGGGCAGGTAGCACTAGAGATAACCAGATGGCAGGAGGCAAGCGTAAGAATATAGGTAACAGAAACCAAGGTAACTTCGCATCATCAGAACCCAATTCTCCCAACATAGTAAATCCTGGATACACCATCACACCAGAAAGGCAAGATTCAGCCAAAATCACTTCTCATGATGACCATAGAGGACTTTAAGAAGGACATAAATAACTTCCTTAAGGAAATACAGGAAAAGACAGGTAAACAGGTAGAAGCTCTTAAAGCAGAAACACAAAAATCCCTTAAAGAACTATAAGAAAACACAATCAAACAGGTGAAGGAAATGAACAAAACTGTCTAGAATCTAAAAACCGAAATGGAAACAATAAAGAAATCACAAAGGGAGACAACCTGGGAGTTAGAAAATCTAGAAAAGAGATCAGGAGTCAGAGAAGCAAGTATCACCAACAGAATATAAGAAATAGAAGAGAGAATCACAGGTGCAGAAGATACCATAGAAAACATTAACACAACAGTCAAAGAAAATGCAAAAAGCAAAAAGCTGCTAACCAAAAACATCCAGGAAATCCAGGAAACAATGAGAAAACCAAACCTAAGGATAATAGTATAGAAGAGAGTGAAAATTCCCAACTTAAAGGGCCAGTAAATATCTTCAACAAAATTATAGAAGAAAACTTCCCTAACCTAAAGAAAGTAATGGCCATGAACATACAAGAAGCCTACAGAACTCCAAATAAACTGGACTAGAAAAGAAATTCCTCCTGTTACATAGTAATCAAAACGCCAAATGCATAACACAAAGAAAAAGTATTAAAAGCAGTAAGGGGAAAAGGTCAAGTAATATATAAAGGCAGACCTATCAGATTTACACAGACTTCTCACCAGAGACTATGAAAGCTAGAAGATCCTGGGCAGGTGCCATACAGACTCTAAAAATTGCAGGCAGTATAATAATAATATGTGCTTAAAATTCACAAATATGGCACAGTTCAGGTAAATGACATATTCAGACAGATAGAGAGGGCTCACGTTATTGTTTTCTAAAGCATTCTTAAACAGTGATTATAATTGAAATGATTATAATTTTATAGAATTTTACAAAAGTCCATTGTTACAATTTTATTTGTTGCTAATACTTTGAATTCCTCTATTTTCTACATCTGTGTTTTAACTATTAAAAAATGTAAATGTCCTGAAAAAAATCCTCCCACACTTCATTCCTTACAAAAATAGTCACTACAGAACTAGAAATATTTAAGGGGTAACTTCAACAAGTGTTATAGGTATCTTATGAGTCTCAGTGTAATGGCCTTGGAAAACACAAAGGAATGTTGCCCTTTGCTAACATATCTTCAAGGGAGAAAATTGGAGGTATTTGAATTTTATGTTCATATTAGGGAGGTGTGTCCAGTATATTTTTTAGAAGACTAGTATTTATTTTCTCTGAATTAAGTCAGGAGTTATCAACTTATTTCTAGTTGAGTGTGACAGCAGTAAGGTTTTCATAGTCTACTGAAAATAAGTAACATTAAACGTGTGATTTATGAGATTAGGTTATGTGTGCTATTTTGACTGAAGTCAACTTTCCTTTGTCATTTCAAAGGAGAAAAATTGAATGGCCTATAAAACTGCAAGAGTTGATCTGTCAGAAATAATTTCCAATTTCATAATGTTTTTACAAAGTGAGTTAGTTGATTTTAATCATATTTATAATGTGAAAGTATAAGATGATGATAATATTGGCTTCTAAAGTTTTATCCTAAAACATAGCATTTTAATTATTATAGAAATGTCTACAAGTAATTTAATAATTCATTAATTCTGTATTTAATTTTGACATGTTTCTCATTATTCACCATTGTATGTAATACTGTGATAGATATCCCACAGTATATACTTATTTTTGTCAACATAAATTCCTAGAGATAAGTTAACTGTATAAAATTTTATGCACAATTTATGCTTTGGTACTTGTTGTTCATTAGAAGTACTGTATTGATTTGTACTGTATATGGAATATTTCTCTAAAATTTTCTAACCATTAAATTTTATTTAAAAAAAAATTGGAACACTAGTGTATATTTTTAATCCCAGAATACCCATGGCAAGGCAGAATCAGATAAGAAGGTCCTGGAAAATTCACATGCCTTCCAGTTTTGCATATTCCCTGCAGACATTTCAGAAACTCTGTCTCAAGGTGAACTCACATTGTTCTCTGACCAATACATATGTGTCACAGGAGGCAGGAACCAGCATTCACACGAGCACGCGTGTACACACACGCACACACACACATACACACACACACACGCAGAGAGAGGGGAAGGGAAGAAGAAGGAGAAGGAGAGATAGAGTGAGTGAGGGAGGGAAAGGGCGGGAGGGAGAGAAAGAAAGCACATCACTGTGGTTTGGAAATCTGAAATCAGTGTCAGTCACAGATATGTTTGCAGTTGTATATTGTGTGAATTAAATAAGATATTGTATGGGTAGGTTATAATAGTGATGAAGTTATGACATAATCCTTCCAAATGTCTAAGTACATATAAAATAATTTGAGTATAGAATATTAGACCTAAACACATGTGGCATAAAAGTCACAGAAAAGGAACCTGGAGAGATTGCTCAGCTGTTAATAATCATGCTTACTACTCTTTCAGAGAACCAAGATTTATCTCCTACCACTCATATAAGACATCTCATGATTGCCTATTTTTGTAGTTCCAAGGGATCTGACGCTCTCTTCTATCTGCTGCAGAAACATGCGTGCACATGGAAAACATAAAGTTAACATAAAGTGTACATAAAGTTAACAAGTAAAGAAACTTTTAAAACAGAAACAGAAAGGATTCAATCATGGACATGTAGAAGTGGCACTTACTCTAGTATCTCTGTGAAATGAAATAATTCTTCATTGGTTATCAGGCAAGGATTTTGTTCACATCTGTTGAGAAAAACTTATATGCTTCTTAAGTGTCCGTTCATGCTTAGAGCAAAATAGAACTCTGAAAAATGGAAAAAAAAATGGAAAAAAAAATAAAACCCTCTAACTCTCCATTCATTTTCTTCAGATTACACAGTGGGATAAATTAACAAAGCAACAGTGATATCAGGAAATACACCCCAATCCTACATTTCATAAAATTGGAAAATCAAAATTATGGTAATGAGATTTTTGATATAAGAAATTAATTTGATTATATGAAATGTCAAATATAAAAATAAAAACAAATAATTTCTCTGTTTAATAATAAAATGATTTTAGTTTTGTGGATGTTTTTGAGCCCATTGTATTTTTTTCATATTTTATAGCAATCTCTTATTACAAACAATATTAAGATTCTCACAATAAAGAATAAAACTTAAGTAGCTAAGTATCTTTCCCTATAGTGAACATTTATGATACTATAAATCACAATTTTATATTATTTCATATTATTGAGAAAAGAATAAAAGAAATATTCAGAATTCAGAAAAAGACACAATTTTATAAATTATGCCCTTGTAGTATATGATTTTCTATTTTTATACAAGTATATTCATATCACATATACATATTAATGACATTTTAAATATTAAAATAAATATGATACTCAAATATGGTCCAAAGAGTCAAGTACCACCAAGAAATGTGTATGTGTGCATGCGTGCTCACTCATGTGTATATGTGGAAGACTGAGGAGAACCTGGGTTCTCCTGCTCTATGACTATAATTTCATTGATACAAGGTCTTCACTGATCCTGGAGCAAAGACATCAATCAACATTCTGGATACTCTTCAGTCCTATTAGTGAGCATCAAAGTAGTAGTTCTAGAATAAACTGACATGAGCATCAAGACGCTATCTATAGACCAAGAGACAACTTTACATCAAAGGATGAAGAAGACTTTTTTTTTTTCCTGGAGACAGATATGAGTGATTCTGACCCAGAAGCACAGATTCGGTTTTTTCCAAATACCATGTTCAAACATGCTAACAGAGTCCTGAAATTAGATAGCAATAGAACCAAGAACGTCATGTCAAGACACTTTTCATACATATTGTTGGAAATGTCAGATAGGTGGCAAAGCAAGGAATTCTGTTATAAACCTGAGATGTAACTTGTCAGTTCGTTAATCTTTGGGATTGGTGGGAAATAGGGCTTTATTAATTTCTTCCTAATGATTTTCCCAATTCTCACAACTATATTAGGTTACATACAGAGATGGGCAATAAGTGGCTATAAAAGGGCTTAAGACAACACAAGATAATTTGTTTATGAACTTGTAGTATTCCAACCTCTTCATATACATGTCATTCTAAAAAAGCCAATCTTTGTTATTACACCTTATTTTGTTATTTTATTTCTTCCACTGATTAAGTATATTTCAGCATTTGAAATCTAAGTCATTTATTTCTAGTTACATTTTATATTTTTCCTCTTACTTATCATATCTTTATGGACACTAGCATCTATTACTTCTCTTTCTAACATTTATCATCTATCAATCTATAACTTGTCTAAATATGGTCTATCTCTTAGCTATCTTTCACCTATAAGTCATTTATTTACCTCTCATCTATCTACCTACTTAACTATTGTCATTTATCACTTATTCCTCTAATGATTGATTTATTTATCTGTCTATCTAACTCTCAATCACCAGCATGTCTTCTTAATTACCTTTTTACATTCATCCATATACTTACCTATCTGTTATCTTTCTAAACATTCACTTTATATAAGCTTGTGCATTATAAAAAAAGTCAAATTCACAGTACATGACCCTCTGTCTGTTTTTCTGTTCTGTTGCACCTTCTTTCTTGCTGAGCCATGACCACGTACCCCAGGAGGGACATAGCTCATTATTTTTTAATTTACCCTTTCTATATCCTTTATCTCTCTCTCTTTTTTTGTTCATTTGGTTTTTTTTGTTTGTTTGTTTTTGTTTTTTGTTTTCGAGACAGGGTTTCTCTGTGTAGCCCTGGCTGTCCTGGAACTCACTCTGTAGACCAGGCTGGCCTCGAACTCAGAAATCTGCCTGCCTCTGCCTCCCAAGTGCTGGGATTAAAGGCGTGCACCACCACTGCCTGGCTTATCCTTTATCTCAAATAAGCTCATGAAGTGCTACTTTCTTGCTAATACATAGATAGGCTATTATAAGAGAAAGTAACTAGGAATTAGGATCCCTACAGGAATATCAAGCTAGGAATGAAAATGGGCCACCTGGAGAAAGATAAATCTCTCAGGAAGTAACAATTCCTGGCCCTGTTATTGGACTCCAGCACAAAATTTGCATATGCAAATTTGGCAGCTTTTGTTTCATCTTTTGTTAATTGTAACAATGCCAAGATAGAAACAAAACTGTAACAATTTCTTACTCAGAAGAATGAGCCAAAACTGTCAGCAAAGCTGTTAATGTTTTTAAATTCATTGTTAATATATTTTCTTTAGATTTTGGTTTGATTTACTTACTTGTTTATCTACTTGAGACAAGAATTAACCCCTGTAGCCCAGGGTTGTCTGAGACTACAATCATACTTCTGCCTCTCCATTGTGTATTTCCCCCCTAATTGTAGTTATAATTCAGATCGACTGGCAAGCTGTATATGTTGAATTTTGTATTCACATAGAATCCCAAACCCTCTGTCTCAGAAGATTGCTCACTTGAAAACAGTGTTTAAACAAATGCACTTGTGAGTTCACATGGGTATCCTTTTCAGGGATTTTTGTTTGTTTGTTTTTAAATCTAAGTAGAAGACAAGAATTGGGAAACATGTAGATACAGGGAAGACGCTGACTTGTAGGATGATGCAGATGCATTCCAACCTAGGGAGGGAGGTCTTGGGAAGCTCAAAGACAGATTTCTTTTAGACTGAGGAAAAATAAAATCTAGCTTTTACATTTAAAGAAGCCAGTTCACAGAAAACCTGACCTGGGCTATGTTTATCAAAACAAAACAGTGTCAGTCCAAAGGCAACTGTTACACAAAGAATCTGTGGAGGGTCTTCTTTGGACATTGACCTTTGGTGTCTGCTTTCACTCCTAGCTCTCAGTCACATACATTCTGGGGAGTGTTATTCTCTTCCTAGATCTATTTATTTCACTGTCTCCAAGGGTGCTCTCTGGACTTATCTGTACATATAAATGACCTTTAGCTTCCCCAGACTTGTGAGAAACTCCTTTTTTATTATTTAAAACACACAGCCTATGATATTTTGATAGAGTTTTGCTACAAAAAGGCTTTACAGCATTTTGTATGTCTACATCAGATAAAAAATTTACATTTGTATGTATGATCAGTATTCTAATTCATCCAATATCTAGAGAAGCTACCTTAAGCCATAAAAATAGGAAAATTGTTGATTCTATTACACCTTGTAATATGTCTTCATGTCATCATTATTTCAATTTGTGCAGATGGAAAAGTGACAAAATGTTATGAATGTGTTAACTGGTTTAGAAACTGTATTTTGAGGATAAATATGCAAGAACTATCCAATAACTGGGAAGGCCAGGCTTGTGGTACTTTGTCATGCTGCACTGTCAACTAGGGGACTGGAAAGATAGCTTGATGGATAAGCACACTTGCTGAGCAAGAGTAAAGGTCCAAGTTCAAATGCTTGTATACTTAGAAAAAGCCCAGTATGCTATATGAATACCCAGAACTATGAGGAACAGAGACAACAGTTTTCCAGCGCATGTGGCTGCCATAGAGTGCTGTGTTGCTGTTCCATTCATGCTACTTTCAAGACTGCACTAAATTTTTACCCATGAGTGATATTGGTGGTTTCCCTGTACTTTCATGATGTGTCTCATTCATCAAGAATCATGACGCCTAACACAGCAGAGAAGCATAGAAGAAATGAGCCATTCTGGAATTTCTAGACTCCTCAACTTTGGTTTCATGTATTATCATCCATGTCAGGGAGTATATTACTATGGCCATCATTACAAAAGAGAGACCTAAAGATCATTCTTGTCATAATTTGTCAAAAAATGATGCTCACTTTGGGCTTTATATCCACCACTATTAGCAGTCTTGGTAGAGTCCCTCATTTAGATGTCCTCAGGCCTACCCTCCTCAGATTTCTGGGATGTCCTAGAGATGCACCCTCCTGCCCACTGCAGAGTTCTTTTTTTTCTTCCTCTTTTCTCCCTACATCAGTTCCTCTCCCCATTCCCTCTTCCTCCCACTTCCCTCCCTTCATCAACGATATATAGTTTATCTCCTATTCTGAGAAAGATTCAAACTCCTTTCTTGAGCCCTCCTTGTTATTTGGTTATTTTGGTTCTGTGAATTGTAGTATAAATATACTCTACTTTATGGCTAATATTCACTTATAAGTGAGTACATACTATGCTTGTCCTTTGGGGTCTGGGTTACCTCACTCATGATGATATTTTCTAGAGTTACAGAAAAGTTCATGAGTCCTTGTTTTTAAGAGCTGACTTGTATTCCATCATGTAAATGAAACACATTTTTTAAAATCCATTCTTCAGTTGAGGGACATCTGGATTGTTTCAAGTTCCTGGCTAACCTGAATAAAGGTGTTATGAATATAGTTGATCAACTGTCCTTGTGGTATGGTGGAAAATCATTTGGGTATATTCCCAGGAGTGGTATAGATGGGTTTTTGGGGTAGAACTACTCCAAATTTTCTGAGAAACCACCAAATTGATTTCCAGAGTGGTTATACCAATTTGCACTCCTACCAGCAATGGAGGAATTTTCCACTTGCTCCACATCCTTTCCAGAATTGCTGTCCGTTGAGCTTTTGATCTTAGCCATTCTGAGGGGTATAAGGTTTGGAATCTCAGTGTTGGCTCCTTGCTGGCAGGTTGAGGTGAGAGGAGAGAACCCAGTCCAGTCGGGTCTGTCCAGGTCTGAGCGGGATGGTGAGTGTTGATGGCCCAAAAGAAACATACCAAGCCAGTAGTCTTATAGAAGCAGGAATTCAACTTTATTGTATCAGCCTCTTGCTTATATAGAGAAGGCAAAGGAGGTGGGCATTTAGGAATGGGAAGAGATGGGTAGGAGGCAGGGAAGGGTAAGGAGTAACTGACAGGGCCAACAGCAAAGCATCAGCAATGGCAGGGCAGAGGGAGGGCCAAACAGGTCTTGCTGAGTCACCCCTATACAGAAGTGACTGAGACAGGTCTGAGAACTTGAGCCAGGCTCAGGTTTGTCCACAAGGCCCAAACCAGATCCAAAATTAGGCCCAACACTACCACTGCCTAGGACCCCATTCTCTTGCCCTCAGGACAGTGGGAGGGGGAGAACACCCCCCGCACTGCCTGTCAGGGTCCAGTTCAAACTGCCCCCCAGGGCTGAGCCTGGCCCAGAACCACTGTAGCCCCAGCTTGGCTTGGCAACATGGCACCCATTGCAGGAGGGCAGATGGGCAAGTCAGGGCTCCTGCACACCCGGACTGACCTGGGCCCTCATTTTCCTGGCCCTATGGCTGGGGTTGGCCCAGGCTGCATGCAACACTCCCTGTCCATGTGCTGGGGATATGCACTCTGTGACCATCAGCATCCCCTGTAGAGCAGGGGCTGCTGGCCTTGGTCAAGACCATGGGTGGAGGGGGTCTTCCCAGGCATGGGAAGGGGCAGTGGCACCTCATCCTGCCATAGCGTGCACCCAGCCTCCTGTTACTTGCCTGCCCACAGGGCCTCTGTTGCCTGGGAGCCAGGGCACAGGACACTTTCCAATCACTGCTGGGGGAGGAGGCATGAGAGCTGTTTTGATTTGCGTTTTTGTGATGGATAAGGATGATCAACATTTCTTTAAGTGTTTCTTGGTCATTAGAGATGTAGCTAGCCAGGATTCCCAGTAGAGGCATAAGGACAATAACTACTAATCCACAAAAGCTTTGATCCAAAAATGTGTCTTGCCTACAAAATATGCAAGGAGAAGAATAGAACAGAGAGAAAGAGAAGGGCCAACAAATGGCAGGCTCAAATTGAAACCCATTCCATAGTGAAGAACTAATCACTGACACTATTAATGATACTCTGTTTTGCTTGCAGAAAGAGTGCTAGCATAGTTGTTCTCTAAGAGGCTCTACTCAGCAGACAATGAAAGTAGATACAGAGATCCACAGCCAAACATTAGATGGTGCTCAGGAGTCTTGAGGAAGAGTTTGGGCAAGGGTTGAGGGACTTAAAGAGGATAGGGACTTCAGAGGAAAACTAAGAGAGACTCACAGAGTCAACTAACATGGACTTATGGGACTTCCAAAGACTGAACCACCAATCAAAGAGTAAGACTGGGCTAGACCTAGCCTTCCTACCCTGCAGATATGTAGCAGATATGTAGCTTGGTCTTGATGCAGGTCCCCCAACAACAGGATTAGAGGGAGCTGTCCCTGTATCTGTTGCCTGTGTATCCCATTCCTTTAACTGGGTTGCTTCATCTGGCCCCAGTAAGAGAGAACTGCTATGACTTGATGTGCCATGGTGGTGCTGCCCAGTGAGGGGCATACAATTCTTAGAGGAGAAGAAGGGGTGAACAAGGTAAAGGAGCTTTAGGAGGTGTGGACTGTGAGAAGAGGGGGAGCAGATATTGGGATATACTGTGAATAAATAAATTACTTAATGAACATCATGGTGCCATTGTACAAAAAATTTTGCCTGAGGCTAATTTGAAGTTTTTCATTAAAGTCTTTGACAGAGAATATTTCAAGATAGCTAAGTATTTATTGTGTCATTTAGTTTTTAGGGAATACTCTTATGCAGTTCTATAGTGAAAAGAAGCAAACAGGGAAAAGGGTACTACATACTGAACAATTTGAGGAGAAAAGGAGTACCCAGCAAATGCAAAGTTAGAATCAAATATTGTGCTCCAGGGAATGAAAGGTTAAAGAAATGTCTGTTGTTAAATGGAATGAAGGGAGTGGGTAAGTCAGGGAGAAAACCCCACTTAGGTCATCCAGCAAACCATAAAAGGAAAGGGCTAGAGGGATCTCCTTGGACTAAACAAAATCAGAAATCTTATCCAAGCAAATCTAATTGAAGGACAGGGCTAGGATCCAACCACAGAACACTGAAAAATATGGTAGCTTTGGCCATGTGGTTGTGGCTTTAAAGTCAGGAGGGGAGAGAAAGAAAGGAGTTAGGGGATTTTCCTCTTCAATTAAGGAGAGCCACTCAGGGCAGGCTCACGGCAGGGAGTGGATGCAGGGAGGCCTAGAGGGCCATTGAGTGAAGCTGGAAGAGTGAAGCCTGGATTGGATTTGGAGATCCTGAGATGCTCAAGATGCCAGAGCCATTGGATATCAGCCAATGAGAGCTGCTAAATAGAATGTGGACCTAGCTCAAGAGAGAAAAGGGCATTACAGTCAACAAGTTGGAAGGATAGAGCCGTCTAATAAACCCGTTAACATCAGGCACGGAGTTGCGAAATTAGAGTTTGTCCTCCTGGTTTTTGGTCTTGCTTGACAAAATATTTCACTATGATCCCTTTACTCCCTTCTAGAATGGTAATGGCTATGTTTTTTCATTGTATGCTGAAAGCATGAGATATCACCTTGGAACTCAAAAAAGAGTTTGACTTTTAAACACTGTGGAATCTGTGAAGAATTATAGGTGCTTCTAAAGTTGGACTGAATACATTTTGAATTTTGATATGGATACAATTCTATGGAGACCAGGGAGTTGAATGTGGTGGTTTAAATAAGAATGACCCCAAGGGTTCATGTTCTTGAATGATTAGTCCATAGTTGATTAACTATTAAAAGAGGATTAGGAGGTATAGCTTTGTTGGAGAAGGTGTATCACCTTCTAAAACTGTAGCCAAGCCCCAAGTTAAATGCTATCTCTAATAGTTGCTTTGGTTATGCTGTATTCTTATATTAATATAATATAGTAACTAAGACAAAATCACAAGAGCCAAATTTTATATGTATATATGCATATAAAACATATATGTGTGTATACATGAGTGTGTACTCATACACAATAGATAGATAGAAGTTATATTAATATACTGATAGATTGATAAGTCACAGATAAATATCTGATAGATATCATACACAAACATGATATATAGGAAAGATATATATCAAGAAATGTAGATGATAGATAGACTAGATGATTTATGGATGACAGATACTATATGAGAGCTAGCTACCTAGATATATAGACATATGGTAAGAAGAGAGCATAGAAACCCAGATGGTAGATTGAGAGATGATTGATAATAAATGTTAGACTATCTATATCTATTTGACTACATGTGACAGCACAGATGTATTCAAGATAGCTAATAGATTTTATAGCAACAAAATAGATAGATAAATGACATGAATAGAGAAATGATAAACAGTTTATAGATAAATAAATAGATAACAATTATCCTACATGCTACATATCTTAGTAACCATCACTAATTTATACAGTGAATAAACAGAATGAGAAAGCTGCTCTATGTCAATCTCCTGGGAATAGAATACATTGCAGATGAGGGAAGGATATATTGGGTAGAATGGAAAATACTTGGTTTAATTCTTAATCAAATTCTCCCACAAAGGATTCATGTTCAGTTATTTGCATGCAGCTATATAAAGTTGATGGTGGTGAAAACTGTCGGAATCATGTCTGGGAATATTAACTGGATAATCAATGTTGTTGAAAGCTGCTTGCCTGCCACTCAGTAAACCCTGGCCTCAGACAAAACTGTCTTTCTGTTGAGCTTATCTCAGTGCCAATGTCAAGCCCAATTATTTGTTATCAGTGAAAAAACAGCATCAGTAGCACCTGGAAAATTTTGAGAAATGCAAATTCTCTGGCTCAAATTCAGAACCAGAAGCTCTGTCTGGGGTTAAGACTTCACAACATGTGTTTCAGGTAAGTGTATAATTATGGTGTACACTAAAGTTTAAACATCTTGGTTATTTGTAAAATTATATATCAAATATGTTTTAGACACATCTAGTGTTATATTCCTAGTGACTCTATTAGGGTGAGAACATGAGAGATGAAGGTCATCATAGCGTCTGTGTGGACAGCTGATGATGAACTTAAAAGTGCATTTATTCATTTAATTTCACATGGCATGAATATGGAGGTCAGAGGACAGTTTGCCATAGTCAGTTCTCTCCATCCTTCATGTGGATGCTGAGGATCAAACTCAAGTCATGAGATTTGGTAGCAAGTTCATTTATCTCCTTCTCCATCTTGCCAGCCCCACTGATGGGTTTTTTACAAATCAGAACAAAATATAACCGAATTGGCTAGTAGAATTACCTCTGGCAGGCTAAACTCTAAAAATACTAGAAAAGCTATGGGAAAGTGTATGGTTATGAACAGTAATGGCACGAGCACACGCACACACCTTCACACACACTCATACCTACTTTAATAGCACCTTAAATGCATCAAAAGGACATAAGTATTGTCCTAAGCATTTGTGTACTAACCACCAGAGAGGCTGTTATAATTAAGGGAAGTGCATTAATGGAACATAATTAGATAGTTGAGAGCAACCACTGTTAATATTAATATAAGATGTTCAATAGGCTTGTAAGATAGAAAAGGAAGCTCCAAAGCTGGTACTTAAATTATACAGACACAGTAGAAACATGGAGTACAAAATTTGTATAAATATTTCATAAAATGGGACAAAGCAGAAAGGAATTACTGATTTGTAAGGTGAATTTAAAGAATTTTTTATTTAGAGTAAATGCTGAAAAATGGGAAATGTTAATGTGGGTTAAAAATCCAAGAGTGATAGTCAAGATGTTCCTATATTTTATACACTAAAGTCTAGTCAGCAAATTTTGAGACTTAAGTTGCTGTGGTTTGTGAGCTGGAGAAGTTGATTTTGCACTAAGCCTCCAGCTCTTGGTTAAAATTCTGAGTTTTAAAATCATGTTTAAAGCCACTGGACATCAATCGCATGGTACATCTTAGGTCACAGGCATTCTAAACATAGGAATGATGATATCAAACATGCCTGCCCCTAAGCTGGGTTAAATCATACCACCAATATGAAAACACTAAATTTTCAGTGGCACTGGAGTTTGTTCAAATTCACTGTACTCTGGTGTCATACTGGGCAGTGCAACATACTCATAATGAAACTCACAGACACTTTCATCCAAACTGAAGGGTCTGCTTTGTGTTTCTAAACACCGTGAGAGCTGTCAATCATTTCCCTTCAGGTAATTCTAATAGGACTTCCATGGGGGATTAATTTACATTTTCATACTGATTTATACTCTTGACTATATTTCTTGACAATGCTACATCTTTTTAAGTAATTTTTGTTGTTGTTTTGGAAAATAAACATATATCTCTAGAAGAATCCAGTCCTATAATCAATTAGACACAATGCATTGTTTTCTAAACACACAGAAGTGTACAGCCCTAAATGTATGCAATACAAAATGACCTTAGTATATATAACCTGAAGAGTTTAATATGGTATTTAAATTAAGAAAATAATTCTAAAGTATATTTGAATTTGAGGATGGGATTTAGAATGGGAACAGAATTAAGAGGCCAAAGTAGATATTAGCAGAAATGTGTATCCTTTTGAACAATGAGAATTATATGTATACAAATTAATTAACTAAGTGTTCATCTGAAATGGTTACAAAAAATGTAAAGACAAAATGCTATAAAATTAAAAGGGAGAAACCATAAAGGATATTTAGTGGGTGATATTGGACCTAAATTAAGCCACATAGTAAATTTATATATACAGCCTATATTTTACTACTCATATACAGTTTAAAGATTATATATTCACTCATGATTAAGAATCATCGATATAACCAGTTCTGTGTTGTGGATATTTTATTCCAAACAAGACATGCTGGGAAATAATTCCATTTGTCAAAATGATCCAGGAGCTATACACAGTGGTAGACATCACGATGGGAATTCAGGATGCTATTAGTCATCCCTCAATGGCTCCATGCTTAACATGATTTGCTAATCTCACAGAAGATTCCATTTTATCCCAGACAAGGCATCTCCAGTGTGTGGAAATGGAATATATTCTCCTGGCCTCCACACACACCTATGAGATCATGGTATGCACACACACATACAAACACACACACACACACACACACACACACACACAAACATCAAACATAAAATTATTTGCCCCAAATTATTAAAAATTTCCAAACTTGAAAATTTCTATCTCTATCACAATTTCATTTAATTTTAATTACTAGTATATTGGTTAGTAGTCAACTTGATGAGCTCTGGAATTACCAACAAGGTGGAATTATATGCATGACTGTGGGGAATTTTCTTGATTAGACAGTTCTAGTAAGAAGACCTGTCCACTGGAGGCGCCATCCTTGACCTGGCACCTAGATTATCTAAGAGGAGACAGTGAGAGGGGCATTGCTCCCTTCTGCCCACTGCCAATGCTGTGCTGACCAATTCTTTTATGCTCTTCCAGTGTTGAGTCCTTAATGTGAACTCTACGCATAGACGTATGTCAATTCAAATTCTTCTACTATTTTATATAATAGTCCAAATATCAGAGTTAACATGACAAAATAAGACATTTCACAATATTTCTTAATTCAGTGTTCAGTTGCAGGGAAGAGAACCATGACCAAAACAACACTTATGAAAAAGTTTAATTGGGGCTTTATTCTATTATCATCATGGTGGGAAATATGGCATACCAGCAGGCAGGTGAGGTTTTGAAACCTCAAAGCTCATCCCCAGTGACACACTTCCTTAAAAGGGTCATTCTATATAATTTTTAGAATCCTTTTAAATAGTGTCATTCCCTGGTGACTAAGCATTCAAGTATATGACTCCATGTAGGTTGTTGTTGTTCAAACCTCTACAACATATTTCATAATCAACCTTTTTAGACAAAAAGGGGAATAAGAATCAAAAACATTAGGTTAGTTGCTCATATAATATGGATATAAAGAGAAAATTTGAACATTTGTGTCTACATTTATAATGCAAAAGTAAAAATTTTTTCAATGTGAAAAAAGTAAGCTTTATATATAATATTGGGTAATATATATACACATATATATGTATATATAATTTTTTTGCTTTTATCATCAAAAAATACAGCTATAGGATTATTGGTATTAAATTTTATTAAATATTGAAGGGCAGAGTACATTAATTTTTAATGATGTGCCTGTATATCACACATACACACACACACACACACACACACACACACACACACACACACCCTATAGATACAGGTTTTTTTTTTTTTTTTTTTTTTTTTTTTTGAGACAGGGTTTCTCTGTGGCTCTGGAACTCACTCTGTAGACCAGGCTGGCCTTGAACTCAGAAATCCACCTGTCTCTGCCTCCCAAGTGCTGGGATTAAAGGCGTGCACCACCACTGCCTGGCACAGGTTTTTAAATATAACTTAACCTACCTTACAGTAGCATTTGAATTGAAGCACGAGAATCTGAGAAAGGTACCCATACCACAAATGAACAGCACAATGATCAAGTGTCATGCAAATGTGCATGCAGTAGAAGCACACACAATTCAATACAGTACACTATTGCATTGTGTATTTATATTGTGATATACTTATCAAGTTCACTCAACACAGATTTTCATATCATTCATTTCTTTTTATTCTCTGATTTATTTTTTCACTTTCAGGTAATCATAAATAACACGGTTATGTACTGCTTGTTTCTGTCTCTTAACACTTACAGAAATGCAATTATTTTGTAGAAAATGTTTTTTAGAAGAATCACCAGTCAATTACATATACATGTAATCAATGTTAAAGAATTATGTTGAATAATTTTCAAAGGAGAACTCCATTTTTTATTTCCATTAGCTTCTGTGAGCATCTTTTATCCTTTCTTGGTAACAGTTAGGTTCGAACATGTTTCATTAGGTCAACCAAATGTATGTTGGAGTCATAATAGTACAATCTGAATTTGCTAGACTTTTTTGAGATTACCCAGTGGTTATTGACATTGTAAATGCTGTATTGATAAATACTTGATTGAGTCTTTTCTTTTGTTTTCGTGTGTGTGTGTGTGTGTGTGTGTGTGTGTGTGTGTGTGTGTGTGTGTGTTTTATGGGTTGCAACACACCGTGAAACCAAAAACAAAACCAAAAAAGCAGGCAGGACATCCATTATATATGCATCACAGCTAGTGTGTCATCTTAGATGTGTTTCCTGACTGTACCAGTGGCTTGGCGATTTTTGATAACCAATTTTCTCAAATTTATATTATCAAATTTAGTCATTTTTCTTTCCATGCTAGTTGTTGCAAGGTGTCTAATAAATCATCATCAATTCTGAGGTAATAGCTATTCTATTCTATGTTTTTCTGGAAACAGCATTATTTTGCTCTTTAAATCTAAATATGCAATATACTTGGAATTACACTCTTTTTCAGACATCATATCTTTCACATATTAGATTTTCCTAATACCTTTTCTATGTCTAACAGGAAACCATTCACCAAGGGTCATATAGACTACTCCATTAACCAAGAATCCTAGCAGCTTTATTTAACAGTTCCATAACTTCTAGGAAATTTCTATAATCCATGGTTCAAAAATACAACCTCTGTGGTTGTTAAGGAGGAGGAGGATGGAGCACACATGCGTGCGTGCGTGCGTGCGTGTGTGTGTGTGTTGTGTGTGTATGCCTGTGTATGTGCGTGTTTGTGTGTATGTAGAATTCTGGTTTTTTTTTTTTCTGCACTTTAAAAGAACTCCAATTACTCTTTCTATAGTAAAATATTAAGGAGATTTGTTTTTGAAGTGGTCTTTAATCTTTACATTTTCTAGATTCTATATGAAGGTCACAAAATAAAAGAGTGAGATTTACTGTTTTATAGCCTTTTTTATTTTTGTTTGTTTGTTTTTTGTTTTTTTTTGTTTTTTGTGTTTTTTTCGAGACAGGGTTTCTCTGTGTAGCCCTGGCTGTTCTGGAACTCACTCTGTAGACCAGGCTGGTCTCGAACTCAGAAATCCACTTGCCTCTGCCTCCTAAGTGCTGGGATTAAAGGCGTGTGCCACCACTGCCCAGCTGCCTTGTGTTCTTTTAACTGGCATTACTGTCATGTGATTGGGGTGGTTAGGGACCTACTTGCTCTATTTAATGAGAGAGAACAAAAGTTCTGTTGGCAATAAAAGTAATCTTTGTAGAATCACCCAGTAAGTTGGAGTGCTATAAAGGAGCTGTTGACAATAAAAACTGTAATTATTACTATGTTTTTTTCCATTTCTATAGTAATTAGTTATTATCATTATTTATTACTTCATTTTATGGTTATTGCTTGCAATTTCAGAGTTTAAATACCGAAAGCATAAACAGTGTTAATTTAATTACAGTGTTGAAATTCTGAAAACTCCATGCGGTGTTAGGATTATTAATAAGTATATTTCAAATGGATATTCTAATTATATTTTGCATTTTGCCAGATTTCTTGTTCATCATAATTTTGAACAAATTGTTATGTATTGTCATCTGAAAATTGTCCTGCAATAGTAAATGACATTTCAGAGGGCTGTGTTTAGGCAAACGTCATGAATTTTGTAGTTCACAAAGGAAACAATATAGTGATTAAGGAAATAATTCTTAATAAGTTTTATGTATTTTGAAGGCATCTACAACCATTAAAAACTTTGGTAGGGCTGGAGAGATGGCTCAGTGGTTTAGAGACTGTTTTTCAGAGAAACAAATTCAGTTCTCAAAACCCGTGGTAGGTCATAACCCTCTATCTTCAGCTCCAGGGCATTCTATACCCTCTTCTGGTTTCCTAAGGTAATGGCACTTATGTGAAATAATGCAAATCATATTACATAGGCTCAGGCACATAATTTAAAATAAAATAAATATTAGAGAATTATATTTAATATAATATAAAAGTATAAAAATAGGTGATATTTGTTGGGCCCCATTTTGGCCCTGGTTTGGGCCTTGAGGACAAATCTGAGCCTGGGGACGACTCAGCACGACCTGCACCAGCCCTTGCTGCCTAGCTCCTGCTGACGTGTGCCATGTTTACCTACACAGAACACTGTGCAGCGGTTTTCAGAATCACAAAAAGCAATGTGGTGAAATTCTTGAAGAGAAGGATGTGCATTTAAATGTCTTCTGTAATCTGTTTGGTAGAGACTGAAAAGGAATTTTGCATATAGAAAGAAAGACTATGGAACATCTCTAAAGAGTGGAGGACGAAGCAAGAAAAGAGGTCACACTACCACTGAGGTCAGGTACAGCTTTGGTCCTGAAATAACCCTTTAGAAATGTGCTCCACATAGGTGCATGTCAGAAAGAACTCCCAAGTAAACAGTCACTGTACATAAGTGGCTCCTGATATGAGGGCAAATTGTGGGAGGCTAAGCCAAGAGAGGGGTTCCTGTGTTACAGGTAGCCAGGAGTTGGGGCGAGTGAAATCATGAGTGCCTCAGCCCAAGTGTCACCTGATAGCATCGACCAGATTAGGAGGATGGTAAGTGTTTTACAAAACTGTTGAAGGAAATGTTAAATAATCAGAAAGTTGTCTATGAAGTTGCCAGCACGTTAACCAAATTCAGACCAGGCTGATTCTGTGAGAATTTTCTTGATAAGAGATGCAGGATAAAAGAAAATGTGAAGCCAAGGAGATTTTAGTAAAGAAAATAGGAACAGGTATATTCATCTTTTTAACTGATTGTATTTTTAATCCCTCAGTAGTTAAGACTAATTAATTAATTAATTGAACAATTACGGAATGAGATTTGGTGCTTCACCAGAAATTAGAAATAACATTTTGAACAGGCCAGATTTAAATATTTACAGATAATATATTAATGAAGAACTTGTAACCCAAAATAAAATGAAGTAATACAACTGAGTAACAAAACCAGAATAAGCAAACAAAATGATAAGTAAACTAATTTTTACAAATGGACAATATACATGGGCAGACATTTATTAAATAAAGCTTAAACAGGCCCTCTGCACACACAAAGATACTTGAGATCATTAGTCACAAACCAGTGTAAAGCTATCATTGTGAGGCCAGTTCCTAGCTTTCAGAAGGAATCCTATGAAATCCATGCCAGCAAGAGTTTGGAGACTCTAAACTTCTTGGAGCAGATATAAATTGGTGTATTCACCAGGGGATCCACATAGAGAAAATAACCCATAAAACTAAAAGACAAACTATTGCATTAAATATGATATATCAATTCTGCTATGAGTGTATATACATTAAATGAAACCAACAGGATGAAGGTATTTACTCTCTCTTTCCCACAGTAGCAAAGATGTGTGTGAACACAGTTTAAAAGCTCATCAACAGATGGATAAGTATTAGCAATAAATAAATATTCATGGATAGACATATATATATATGTGTGTATATATATATATATATATATATATATATATATATATATATATATATACATACTAGATATCCAAGCATAGATATCATTACTTCAGCAGAAAGAAAAGCAACCACTATGGTGAGTTTAAAAGATCTAAAAAATATTATATTATGTGCAATTAGTCAGACACTGAAAAACGAGTATTTGTATTCAGAATCTAAAATACTCCACATATAAATATTTTCACACTCTTCTCTCCTACAGTACATTACAATCAGTTTTCCCTCCCTCTACTCTTCCTGTCTCCCCACTCAACTTCCTAACTCCCAGACACACCCCCCTCCATTTCTTAAAAATATAAGGAAATCAAGTATGAGAAGTACCCCTTAGCAGAAAATCCAATTTATTTTTATAATTTTCCACACTCATTCTTTTAACTCTCTTATAAGTTTGTCATTATTTACCCTTTAAAATCAAAGTTGGAGTATTGTCTGAAAAACATGGCTGAGCTGTGAAGAGTTCTTGTTGCTAATCGAGAGGACTCATGTTCAGTTGCTAGCACCAAGCTCACAATACTCTGTAACTCCATCTCCAGGGCACAGAGAACTTTTCTGTCCTCTGCAGGTACCTGTATTTACATGCAGAGATGCAAACACATACATACATACACACACACACACACACACACACACACACACACACACACACACATTTATCAAAGATACAATCCTTTAAAAAATAAAAATTTATAGTATTAAAATACATTCCAAATATTAGATATGACATCATGTCATCCAATAAAATATAAATACTTGGGCCCATGAGATGGCTTAGTAGGTGGAATAATGAATATATGTCTATATATCTAGATATATCTGTATACTTTAGGATGTTTTTCATTTCTTTTTTTATTTCTATTAATTTAGTTATCCAGTTTACATCTGAGTCACAGCCACCCTTCTTCTTCCAATCTGCCCCTCACACAGCCACACCGCCCCTTCTCCACCACTCCCCTACACCTCAGAGAAGGGAGAATTCTCCCTTGGGTACCAACCTAGCTTGGCACCTCAAGTCACTGCAAAATAACGCACAGCCTCTCCAACTGAGGCCAGACAGCCTAATTAGGGGAACACAATTCACAGTCAGGTAACTGAGTCAGGGTAAGCCCCACTGCAGTTGTCAGGGGACCCATATGAAGACCAACCTGTACACATGCAGCTACATATGTTAAGTGTAGGGTACCCTAGGTCCAGCCTTTGCATGCTCTTCAGCTGTTGGTTCAGTCTCTGGGAGCCTCCCAAGGGTCCAGGTTAGTTAGCACTGTCGATCTTCTTGTGGAGTCCCTATCCCCCTCGGGGCCCTGATTATTCTCCCAATTCTTCCACAAAACATCCTGAGCTCTGTCTGGCAGTGGGTCTCTGAATTTGTTTTGGTTAGCTGCTGGGTGGCGCCTCTAAGAAAGTTAATAAATGTATTCTAAAATATATAAAGACCATAATCTCCTAATATTGTAAAACTATTGACAACATATTATATTTTTATACTTACAGAGTTTTCTTGTTTTTAATTTGTGATAGAGAACATATAATGAGGCATAGGATTTGTCCTAATCTATGATATCTGAGTAAAATGTCCCTTCCAGTTCTGAAGATTTTATTGGCTCTCATTGATCATGAGGCTGTTATTCCTCAGGTGAGCATGCTCTTCCTCACCTAGTCAAGTGGAGAGTTTGAAGATTACTCATGAGGAATGTAATAGCAAAAGTATCTTTGAAAACAGTAAAGACATAGGAGTCTTTTCAAAATGCACTGTGGAATAGATATAAACCCCATGGGTGCAATTTTAAAGATATTAAAAACAAAACTGTCACTAGAAAAATCTAATCAGCTAGTATAAGATGAAATTAACATGTACAATGAATTTCTGAAACATCTGTCTTGAAAAAAATGAAATTAAAGACATGTACTCCATCACACTAACATGTGTTTAGCCTGTCACACTTACCATGTCATTGAGATTATTTGTATCATCTGAAAGTATGGTACTATCCTTTAAGATAAATTCATAGTACATTTTATGCTATGAACTATATAATGATCCTTTAATTTGATCAAGTTTGTATTTTAGGCGAGTTATGTTTTTAAGATAAATTTTGCTGGCCTTAACAAGGCTGCAGTGGAACACTTGCAAAGTCATAGCTTCCTAAGAATAATTTACCTTCCCTCTTTCTGTGGAATGCCCTTCCAGTCTGACTTGTGAGCACACAGCTTCTTATACTCTGTAAACACTTGTGCAATGCCTGCAGTTTCTCACTTAGACTTAAGCAGTAAAAGTCTTCCAATCATTTGCAGTAAAACAACCTAATAAATGTCATACGGGAGTAATAAATTTTCATTTGTTTATCCTTTGCAGTTTCGACCACACTGAGCTAGGAACCCTGCAGTGAAATGGATTATGAGATGAGTTGGCCTGTCTGTCTTGGCTCCTAGCTTTTCATTCAATAACTGCAGTGTGAGGCTTTTATAAGTTTGGGCTTTTGAAGGAGACAAGATAAACTATCATTGGAATCTTACCTGAAAGACTGAAAAAATAAATGCAAGACTTTTAACTAATAAAATGCTAATCAGTACAGATGAATTCTGTAGGTGGTAGACTCAACATTGTGTCTTTTCTCTCCTGCCATTATTACGTCCTTATGTGTGAGTCCTTAGATGGGCTTTAACTTGGCTCATGAATGCATTTGGCATGAGCAAGGTTATATTTAATGGAAAGTTAGAAACTTTCTCTTACTTCAGGTTTCCAGTAGGGCATTTCAAATATCATCACGGTATCCCAGAAGCATGATTATAAAATGCATTTTGGATGTGTTACTGTTTATTAATATATAACAAATGTCCAGTAGGATACTTCATTCATTTCTCCTGTCTTGTGAGAAACTGCAAACAAAAATGAAATTGCAAATTATCCCCAAAATGACCATTGCATGGGTCCTTTTTTTCCTCAGTGGAACGTCTCAACTTTGCTCTGTTGTCTGGGAAGAAAGAGGAGTGATTGATTTTAACATTTCTTGTCTTATTTGGGTTAAACTGTGAAGCAGCTAGCTGTAAGACATCTGCATAATAACATCTTGGTGTAGAAAAAAAGGAAAATACAAAGCAGTGGGGAACATTGCTCACATGCTTGGTCATAATGATACAACTGTATAAGCTCTGCACGAGAATGAACCTCTGCAGGTGGAGCAGCATTGCTTAAGGGGGCACGCAGTATAAAATGCAATGTCTTAGTATCTCCCAGAGAGACCATATCCATTCCAATTACCTCGTTGTTTGAAAAGTCTCATGGATGCACAACTGTGTTTACTCAGGTTCCTTCTTTTGTCCTTTGGTTATGAATATCAATTATTGTTCTTATTGTCACATAACTGACAAGGAACAACTTAATTAAGAGAAGAAAGGTTACTTTGATAACAGTCTGAAGCTACACAGTCCTGTGTAGGGAAGGCATGGTAAACAGCAGGAACATCAATTGTTCACGTTATATCTGCAGTGTAGAAGCAGAGAGCAGGATCAGCCTATGAAATATCAAGCCCTGCCTCCATGGACACTCTTTCCCAGTAAGTCTCTACTTCCAAAAGCTCCATAACCTTGCCTAACAGGGTAACCAGCTCGGGACCACATGTTCAAACATACTATCCCATGGGAAATATTTCATACAAATATAAGTGAAGATCTTTAATTTATAAATCAACCCCTTATTAATCTACTGAGATTGTATCACAATTTACTTGTTAATATGTACTTTTTATACTTAAAATCCTAGTTCATAATTCAAATTTATATACCTCATTAATTTGTAGATAGTATAGTACAAGCATTACATTTTTCCATACTTATTCCCTGATTTAACACTAATGTGAATTGATCATGAAAAAGAGATTGAGTAGTTATGGATTATAATATAATTCACCTACAAAAACCTTAATAAGTGTGTAAATCAAAAGTATTTGCATCATTATATATATTCCATACTCATAAAAGGATTATCATTATTTGTTCCCTGCTTTTTTGTCTTTAATAAATATATTTTATAATTTTGCACAAATATTGCCTTAGTACAATCCCATACAGAAAATAATACCCTTAGACTAGTGGGGTTCAGCCTGGGGCAGAGAAGATCATTTCTGCAGAGTCATAATCAATGCAAAGGTTGGTATATGTTCAAGGTCCTCAGAATAAGTAAATGTTGAATGATGAGTTTAAAGGGATACTCACATATATCAGCCATCTCCCCTCTGGCCTGTCTTTTCAATGACCATGGAACATTGAGGATGATAGACAAGATAATTTAAGGGATGAAAACAATTAGGAAAGAGAGATCAGAAGCGTGTCAGAAAATGTGGTTATGGTGATATCATACTTTTGCTTCAAGCGCGAACACACAGTAACTATGGACACTTGCATGCAATAAGGAATTCCAATTTGTCACCACTGATGGAGGAGGTACCCATTAGGGCCAATTCCTTCCACAGTAGATCATGACTGTTTTCTTGAATGGTGTAGCTATTGGAGAACTATTAGGAAAAAGGAGTCTAATGTGAAGAATGGGGGAGGCAGAGCACAGGGGAGAATGACTGCAATCACAATATATTGTGTATACAGATGTGAAGTTGAATAATAAAGAAAACAGAACATTTTCATTTTAAAAATGTATCCTTATTACTTATTGCTTATGTTCCATTTTCACTTCATATGTAATGTATTTTAAAGTAAACTTGCAAATAAAGAAAAGCAAGCACTACATACCCAAATAAACAAGACTGAAGTCTACCCATCTGAATGAACATCTATGTAGTTAGACTTCACATTCATACTTAAAGCCCTAGACCTTCACATTAAAATTTACAATATCAGTATTGAGTATATTTTATGTACTTATCAACCATCAAAACGAAAATAAAATCTGTGAAAGAATAAGAAATATAAAAATAACTACATTTATATCTTCATTCACAACTCATGTCGATTACTGACGTTTAGTCTCCCTGCTTGCCCTAATATTTAGCTTTTCTTGTCTTTTCTTTGCTTTATACTGTATACCCAAATACATATTTGTTTACATGTAATACAGGAAATACTTATTTCTATATACACAAAAATGGTTGTTGCAGAAGACATGTCAAAACGATTAAGAAATATTTATTTATCCTGTCCCAAAGGAGGTGGATGATTTTTCAGAGAAGCAGCATCCAAGTTGTTCTCTGACCTTCCACACATGCATGCAGACCCATTAAGAAGAACAAATACATATGTGCATGCATACACACACTCTCACATGCACTAACATTCAAGGAAAAACTCAAAATGGTGTATGCTTGGCAAGGCACTTAAACCTACAGTTTTGCAACTCATGTAAAAAAACATAGAAGATGAAATAATAGAATACATCAGGCATGAAATGTGGTGGGGATGAGGGAATATACTGGGCTAAATATTTAAATGAAGATAGAAGCAAATAGATGGGGAATGGAGAGCATAGGGGGTAGATTAGCCAAAACCAAGAATGTAGAAAGAAGTTTTATGAAAATCCAAGATTGAGCAGGATGTGGTGGAAAGAGATGCTTATTTAAATTGGTTTCCTTCAACTAGATTGAGTTATTTGGTGTGCAAATAAAGGTATTTATTTATTTATTTATTTATTTATTTATTTATTTATTTATTTATTTATTTATTTTTAAAATACAAACTTTGAAAGATTAAAAATGAATGCTAAATGCATTCTTTATAAGACTATGTTTACTATACTGTGTGGCCATGTATAACATTGTGTTTATGCATATGTTGAAAGACAAGACAGAATACAGAGCTTATACCCAATATATAAGATAATATGGACCTTTTCAGGAATGGAATTAGACATAGGTACATAAACTTTAATTTATATAGTCAGTATCTTCTTGTTTTAGATAGTAGGGCTATTCTTTAAATACTTCATAATTATAAGAACATTTTCATATAAAGAATATAAGTTTGCATTACTTTGGTATAGATGAATAAAATATCTGTTATTTTTGATTAAAGAGAGGTAAATTCAATTTTAGAGCTTGAGCGTGAGTATACAATAGTGACAATGAAGACAGAACACTCTTATGGTGTTAGACAGTTGCATGCAGGGAGCTAGGCATTGGGTCATCCCAGAATACAGAGCAAATGAAGCCAGAAAGTAACAAGAAGACTCAAATAGACTCAACTAGAAGACCACAGAAGGTCCAGGACAAACACATGGGAATTGAATATATTTTGACATTTGCTGACTAGGAGAGGACACTGAAAGGGTGGTAAGTAATGTCTTTCAACTTCTGATGTCCTTTGAACAGTAACCAGTTTTATCAGGCTAACACTTTTATAGCCATTGCATAAATGGATAAATTTAATATTTTTGGCACCTGACAAATTATTGATAACTGATAAAAGAAATTATTTCCAAACAGGAAAAATTGCTTTGATTAAAAAAAAAAAAAAAGGAGCAAAGAAAGAATCCTAGTTTGTGTTTCGGTGGCTTTGATAAGCATCTCGTCCTGAATCAACTTTGACAAGAAAGGGCCTGTGTGATGCATCAGAGTCTGTTATTGAAGAAGTCAGGGTAGAAAGTGAAGGAAAGCACCTGGAGGAAGAGACTGAAGCAGAAGCCACAGAGAAATGCTGCTTTTTGGTGTTCTCCTCTAGGATTTCAGCCTGCTTTCTTATACAACCCAGGACCAAAAGTCTAGGGGATAGCAACACCTATAGTGGGCTGAGCCTTTTCACATCAATCGTTAACCAAGAAAATGTCCCACAGACATGCCCAGTTCCTCAACTTAGAATTCCTCTTCCCAGGGGCTTTAATTACATTGAACTAATATCAACTAAGCAACCCATGGGTGCTTTAAAGCAGACATCAAGTCTTGGTGACTTTTATGTAAAGTCTGAGTATGATTATAATCTGAAAAGGTAAATATTCTCTCCAGGAGGTTCCCTTCCAGGGCAAAATCACTATAAACCTACCTGTGCTCTTAAGGTTAAACTGAATCTTAGATATTTAAGTAAGTTATTATTGGGAAAAATATCTTCAAAATGGAAACTTTCTTAAAAGTACAGTATATGTTCAGAAATTATTTTAACTGTCTCTTTACAATTCTATCATGCAATAATACCACTATAAAAAGGATTCTGGGGAAAAACTTGGAAATATGAGACATGTTTTGTTTAGCCAGTTACAAAGTTAATGCAGGAACACAAAGAATTTTACTGACTTTTTTTTCTTTCTTTTTTTTCTTTATCGAGACAGGGTTTCTCTGTGTAGCCCTGCCTGTCCTGGAACTCACTCTGTAGACCAGGCTGGCCTCAAACCCAGAAATCTACCTGCCTTTGCCTCCCAAGTGCTGGGAATAAAGGCGTGTGCCACCACTGCCCAGCTCTTTATTGACTTTCTAAGTTAGTTATGTACACACTCTTTTGTCAATTTCTAAATTTATTGAATTCTGAATACTAGTAAGAGCATATCAATTAATAGAAAATTAAAATGAAAATAAAGAAGCATGACTGAGTTTAAATAAAGGTTGAGCTTAGTAAATTGACTCTGACATTTGAATGCTTTTCTTTTTCTTATGTTGGGTGAACAACACACAGTTGCATATTTAATTTATTTTATCAACATCACAGCTGAATCTCTTAGAGACAAGATTTCATGTTGTAGATTGTGATTTTTGCACTTCATCTCAGCTTTATTAAAATGTTTTATCATAAAGTATCCTTTACTGTCTTTTTAAATATAGAAAGACTGATGAGAAATGATATCAGGATGCATTTTGGCTCAGTTTGAAGGTACATCCAATCATGGCTGGGAAGGCATGAAGCAGGATCAAGAAGCAGATACCACACTGAGTCCACAGTCAGGGGGGAGAAAGTGGACAGCAAGTAGAATGAGTCTATAAATCCCAAGGGCTTCATCTAAGAATTCTGTTTCTCTAGTGTGTTTCAACCTTCCAAATGCTTCATAATTCTACAGTTGCAGTCCTAACTGGGGTTTAAACGTTCAAATATATGAGCCTTTAGGCCCTATGGTGGTCTATATAAAAACACCCCCCATAGGCTTGGGTAGTCGCACTTAGTTCCCTTTAGTGGTGTTGCTTAGGGAAGCTGTGGATCTTTTGGGAAGTAGAACCTTTATGGACAAAATACTTGATGGTAGTCTTTCAGTATTTATAATCTTGTCCCATGCCCTCTTGATTCTCTCTGCTTTGTGCTTGCATTGCCACGAGAGCTCATAGATTCCTACTCCTGCTGTCATGCCTGCTGCTTTCTGCTCTACATCACTGCTATGGGACCATAAGCTGAGACGAAGTAATTATTTTTCTTCCTTAAGTTACTGTGTTTGCTAGCTAGTCTTATGTCAACTTGACACACAAATTGGAGTTATCTGAAAGAAGAGAGTTTCAATTGAGTAAAAGCTTCCATAAAATCCAGTTATAAGATATTTTCTTAAGTAGTGACTGATGGCAGAGGGCCCAGCCCTCCATCACTTTGCTGGTGGTCCTTGATTTTATAACAAAACAGGCTGATCAAACCACAGATAGCCAGGATTAGGAAGCACCCCCTCCTGGTTTCTGTGTCTGCTCCAGACTCCAGATTACCTCCCTATTTGGGTTCCTATTTGGGCTTCCTTCAATGATGAACTTTGATGTGGGGATTTAAGCCAAATAAACACCTTCTTACCCAACTTGATTTTGGTCAAAGTGTTCTGTCTCAGCAATAGAAACCCTAACTAAAATACTGTGGTCATTGTATTGCATCACAGCACCATCAAAGAAACTCACAGATAGACGACATTTCAGAGACACATCATAACACTTGTATTCTCCTACTATTAAAGTTATAAAAAGCATTAAGGTGGAAGATACTTTTAAATCTGCCCCATCTCTCTTTCTGTTTGTCTTTCTATCTTTATCCCTGTCTCTGTCTCTTTCTCTGTCTCTCTGTCTGTCTCTGTCTGTCTCTGTCTCTCTGTCTCTCTGTGTCTCTGTCTCTCTCTGTGTCTCTGTCTCTGTCTCTGTCTCTCTGTCTCTCTGTCTCTCTGTCTCTCTCTCTCTCTCTCTCTCTCTCTCTCTCTCTCTCTCTCTCTCTCTCTCTCTCTGTGTTTCTCTCTTTCTCCTGTGTATATGTGTGTATGTGTAGTGGTGAATGCCTATCATGGTCGGCTTGTGGAGGCCAGAGTTTTCCATAAGTAATTTCTCTCGCAGTTTTGGAGGCAGGATTTCTTTATGTCTACCTTTATGCTATGTGAATTTCCACATTTCTACCTCTTATTTCTCTGAAGAAGTACATAGTTTACTGATGTATATCCCTATGTCCTGCATTTTATGTTCTCAAGATCAAACTCAGGTGTGGGGCTTGAAGAGATTTATCCACTGAGCAATCTTCCAGACTCTAATGTAGAACTTATATTAAAAATGCATTGTTCAGAATTATAAAATGATGACATTTTATATTTTAGCTTATATTTTAATTTTGAATTATGTGGATATTTGGGACTTAATCAAATGGTGAGTCTTCCTATTCCTATATTTTATTCAAGTTAACACAGGCAACTCACTTGGTTCATACCAATGATTTTGAAGGTCATCCTATAAGACTGTGGTTTTCAATCCATAGGTCATGACCCCTTTGTAGGTTGAGTGATCTTTGCACAGGATCATTTATCAGATATCCTGCATATAAGATATTTATATCACAATTAATAACCTTAGAAAATTACAGTTATGAAGTAGCAAAAATATAATTTTATGGTTGGGGGTTACCACAACATTAGGAACTGTACTAATGGGTCACAGCATTAGGAAGGTTGAACGCCACTGATCTATGAAATGGTTTTGGTGTTAATATTCTGAGTTGTGTACATGTGGTCTATGTAACTAAAAAGCCAAAAGACAGAGTTGTAACAGATTTCTAAAGTTGATGGTCTAACTAACTCACACTTAATTTTAATATTGATTACCTAGCAATAATCTGTATCTGTTCTGTAGTATACAACATTTGCTTTAAAGACTGGATCTTTTAACAATATATTAAACACATTTTGGTACCACCGACCTATTACAGCACAATGCTGCATCCCCCGTTCATGAATGAGAACTGCACTGTTTCACAGGTCAGCTAGGGGAGGTTGCTTTAAAAAATGTTAATGTGCTCTTCTTTGTATTTGCTTTGCCTAGGATTAATTAGGCAATGCCATTTTTAGATGTGGTTATCATAAGGATGAAAGGGAAACTCCAGCAGTTGCAAAAGGGAAAGTGCATCCTCCCAAGGTCTAGCCATGGTGCTGGTTACTTGGCACTTGTTCATTAAATCAAAGAACATATTTTCCTACTTCCAACCCTAAAAAAAAGAAAGAAAGCATAAATCAAGCAAGTGAATAAATAGTGAAGGGAGTATAATTTATGAATGGGCTGCCTTAGTATTAAATTGACCAACTTCTGTCTTAGTCAATGCTCTATTGTTGTGAAATGACACCATGACTACTGCAGCTAAAAGAAAGAATGCAATTGGAACTTGATTACAACTTCACAGGTTTAGTACATTATCAGCAAGGTAGCACATAGGCAGCCATTGTCCTGGAGAGGAAGCTGAAAGTTATGTATTCAGAACTGCCAGTAGCAGGAACAGAAGAAAAACCATGGGACTAGCTCAGCCTTATGAAATGGCAAAGCCCATTTGTTAGATCAAATTAAGTACTATGATCTTATCACTGAAAAATTAAAAGTACATTGAATAATGAATTGTAATAAACAGTGGCATTAAATATACACACAATTACAGCTTCAGTTTGTTCATATCTAAATACTAACTTGGCTGTCTATTTTTTCAAAAGATTTGTTTATTTTATTTGTCTGCATGTCTGCCTGAGCATCTTGTGGCTTCAGCCTTCAGATCCCCTAAAGCTGGCATTAAATATAATTGTGATCTTAATTCCAGTGGTGAAAAGCAAATCCTGGTCCTCTCAGAAGCAGCAAGTAAGGCCTCTTAACTGAGCAGTCATCTTTCCATGCTCAAGTTAAGCTTTTTAACATTGTAGCAAGGTGGTCAATGAGAGGTGTAGTTAAATCAGTACACACAGAAAAGTAAAACACAAGTCATAAATGAGCAAATTTAATGGATTATGATAGAAATAATGAAAACAAACTAAAAAGAAAGAAGCACAATTGAACCTGTGGGAAAACTAACAAAACTAGAAAACAAAATGGTACAGGAATTTACGCATATGTAGTTTCTTGCTAATTTAAAATTAGTGTCATGTCAAGTTCATACACACATCACAGTTTTAAGATATAATGCAGATATGTGACACAGTGAGACCACAGAAACAGATTATTAGCTGTGCTCTCTTTAATTCTTGAATGCGCTTCGTCTTGAAGGACTGTCAATGAATATGACACAGTGGATGCTCCAGAGGTCCTATTTCTGCAGCAATGAATGGGAACGAGTGAACACATGAACCTCATGACCAGGAAGGTGCGGACAATAGAAGTGACCTTCTTGACACGATTAAAGTGGATTTATAGGGGACGGCAGTAAGCCCCAAGACAAATGTATTCATTCTCAATGTAAAACAGAGGAAGCAAATGTTACAATTGAAAAACTAAATCTAAATACATACAAACATATACATTTATAGGTGCATAAATGGATACATACAAATGGAAAGCTTCAAGAGAATGTCCTCCTACTTCTTATTATAAGAAAAATGTGAAAAGTTGTGTGTAACAATGATAACAGTTTATATTGACTAGAAAGCTGAGTTCTTAAGGCAGTTGTTACCTAGGTATGTCCTTAAGGGCCAAAAGTAATATAATTGCCTTCTGTTTTGGTAGAGCATGAGGGTAAAACAGCAGAACATATCTGAAGTACACACAAATAATACAACAAAAATTTGTGTTTCTTCCCTGAGGAAATAAAAAGTTTAGCCAGGCCATGTAGAATTTCTACATGTCTTAGACATGACCGCGTACACATTTTTTTCTTGTATTTATTTTATTTTATTTTATTTTATTAATCATTTCATTTGTTTACATCTCAAGTGATATCCCACTTCCCAGTTACCCCTTAAACCAATCCCCCATCCCATGATATTCCCCTTCCAGGTTACCCCTCCACCAACCACTACATATGGTCTTGCCTGACAGAGTACATATTTTTACCTTCTAGAAGTTTTCAGGATTTCAAAAGCATTCCCATGCTCATTATATAACTAAGTATATGCTGCGAGCCACTGGGGAGAAGAGCAAGTTGCAGTAGGTTTTATCTCTTTCCTTAGCTGTATGGTGCCTATACAAGGTTGAGATTGAAATAATAACTGAGGGATAAATGGGTATAAACTTAACATGAACATTGACTTGATTGATATGCATTATTTCTGCACATAGAATCTCTTGGGATTTAAGCATGAATGCTCTCCTGCATCAGGAAATGAAGTTGGAATACATAAAAAGATTCTCAAGAATTCTGGACTTTATTGTAGGTTTGAGGGACACTCGGTCCTTATACATAGTCTTGAAGTCTATGGTACATTTTGAGTTACCATATAATAAATATACTCAAGCATAACTCTTTGATTATGGTTTATTTGAAAATTTATTCACTTTCTAAAATGTGTTATCACTCTAAAGTCAATTGATTGTAGCATGCTCACAGTCCTTAATGACAACTCACAGGATGGACACTTGTCTGGTGTTCTTCCTTCAGATCATAACAAGTTGCCATCTTCCACTTTGCTCAGGTAGCCCTGACAACTAGAGTAGCACAAGATGCTTACCTGGGATCCCAGCTATATTCCCTTCCCCTTCCCATTGCAGCTGATCTTGGGAGATGCTAAAGTGTATAAGAAATTGATTAAAACTGGAAGTCTGTGGTTCAATATCCATGAGATTGCCATCCACAATGGAGTGGAGCCTCATACATAATTGAGGTTAAATCCATACTCCTAACTTAAGATTTTTGAAAAAAAAAAAAAAGTTCAGTAAGCTCATTTGTCTCACCAAGTCAGACTTTGGTAAAACTGTACTCTCTGAAGTCGTGGGCAATGAAACATTCTCTTGTGTCTCTCCAGGAAAGTTAACACAGTATATTTTTTAATTAATTAACTAATTAATTAATTCAGTTTATTTTCCTTATAATAAACTGGCAAAGTAATGATCACAGACTGCAGTATAGTGTGTAATGAACATGCTGCTGCTGCTGCTGCCAAATACTCACAGTAGAATTAAGTGTGAGACTGCCACGAATAGCACAAAAATAAAACAACAATCTAGGAAAACTAAAGGAAGCTTTACTGAAAACAAGATAGTTAAATGAGTTTCTACAGTTCAGGGTCATATAAGGAAAGAAAAAGATTAACAGTTAAAGTTATTGTTTGTTAGAGTATGAAGGAGAAGAAATGTGGCATCAAAACAGTTACTGATTATATTATTTTTAGGAGTAATACAAGAGATAGAAGAAAATGTGAAGATGACCACAGAATAACGAAGCTTAGTGTTGTGCATATGGAGAGAAAGAGGGAGGGGCAGCAACACTTTTACATGGATGAGAAGCACCAATGTTGGCATAGCATAACTAATATTTATTCAATTACTTTCTTCATTTGTATCTTTAATATGAACGGAAATGCTATAATATATGCCATCTACTAGGTGGGCGGTATCCTAATCTCTGGTGTTTTATCATCTTGAAATCTTTTGGAGTGCATATATTTGTGTAGGTTCCTTGTATAAATTAAAAAGTAGTACAGCTTCTAAATCAGCACAAATATTTGGGGAGTTAGTAAGATATCTTGTGAACCAACCTTAATATTTCCTTCAAATTTTCAGAATACTAAGATTTCACATAAGCAGCCATGAGAAAAGACAAAATTGGGTAAATGAATAGGGTTTTGAATACAAAATGATTGGTGTGAAGCATTAGAAATTAGAAGATTGCCAGTGACTAAGAATCAAGAAAAGGAGTGGTTTTAAAGAGAATGTGTTAAAAAATGGTAGAGAAAAAAAGATACAGAGAGAAAAACAGGGAGAGGCATAGAGCAGGAGCAGAGAGATATGCTCATTAGGATTTTTATAACTCAATACAAGCTAGAGTCATTTGAGAAGAGGAAACTTCAGCTGAGAAAAAGCCTCCATCAGATTGGCCTGTAGGCAAATAGGACAGCATTTTCTTTCTTTTTTTTTTTTTTTCTTTTC
>CM052700.1:62557602-62582116 GCA_028551405.1 Uromys caudimaculatus | reverse complement strand
TTGGAAACCCCGTATCCCCTCCCCCTCCCCGCCTCTGTGAGGGAATTCCTCCTCCCACCTACCCGCCCACCCATTCCCATATTCCCACCTTGACATTCCCCTTTACTGGGGCCTCTAGCACCCTCAGGCCCAAAGTCCTCTCCTTTCTCCCTGATGGCCATCGAGGTGATTCTTCTGCCTCATATGTAGTCCAAACCATCGATCAATAGATGTGTATTCTTTGGTTAGTGGTCTGAACTCCAGGACAACCAGGGGGAGGGTCAGGCCCATTGACGCTCTTGCTCCCTCCATGGGGCTGCCAATTCCCTCCGCTCCTTCAGACCTTTCTCCAACCACTCCATCTGGTACCTCACTCTCAGTCGAGCGGTTACTGTTAAGTGAAACTTGGACATTCTGAACTTGTGGGCTAATATCCGCTTATCAGTGAGTACATACCATGTTCGTTCTTGACTAATGACTAAAATGGGAGGGCCCAGCTCTCTGTGAACAGGGCCACGCCCCATTCCCCACTTCCACCTTCTACTTCCCCAAACCCAGCACAGGCAGTCCTGGGTTGTATAAGATAAGAGACTGAACAAGCCATGGGAGGCAAGTCAGTAATGAGTGTGCCTCCATGGACTCTGCTTTAGTTCTGGCCTCCAAGTTCTTGCCTTGGGTTCTTGCTTTGACTTCCCTCAATGATAAGAATATTACCTGAGAGAGGTAACTGAAATAAACCTTTTTCTCCTCAAGTTGCTTTTGATCATTGTTTTTTTTTTTTTAATCACAAAAATAAAAGCAAACTAGAACAAAGGCAGAGAAAAATAAAAACTGACAGAAAGGGAGACAAAAATAATTCCCTTACTGACGTATAACTAGAGAAGGGGAAAAATAAGGAAATGTGGTAACTGTAAAGATGCACAGCATTAATTTAAGCTCTCCAAGGAAGAGAAAATATATTGACTTAAGATAACTTCCAGCAAAAGACTTCAGGAGATGAAAATATTTGATATTAGTCAAACTCACATATTAAACAAATAACAGACAATAAAAACTTAGCAAGAATAATGATAGCTAGGGAAACGCAAATCAAAATGAAATATCTCACACATTAGAATAGCCAATTTAAAAGACTAACAACAGTGACAACCAGCAAAGAGCAGTATGTTGACTTGCATGTGTAGGAAATAAAACATTTGCTCATCATTGAGAGGTATGTAAACTGATAAGAATCCCAGGCATGTACTAGAGTAACACCAGTCACACTGGGAAACATACATCACCCCAATCAAAGAATCTATGGCCTCAAAACTCTTCTGAAGTGTCATTCCAAGTGTAGTCAAGAGGTGGAGTTCATTGAGTGTTAAAGACTGATGACTGTCTAAGAACAGATGTGAGCAGATAATGCACTGTTATTTGTCAAAGGGGGGAAACCCTAACATTTATTCTGAGATATAAATCTCATTATGCTAATCAAAATAACCCTGTCAAGGTTGTAATAGGTAAAACTGGAACTATTTGACCTTCAAGAGTCTAAAATGCTTGGGAAGAGAAAGTAATGTTGATCTTGCCAATGGCTGTGGGGAGAGCGGTCAATGGGCTTGTTTATCAATAAGTACTAGCTTCATTTTGCAAGAGAAAAGTTCTGTAACTGAACTCATGACTATAAGCATTTAGTTAACAGCACACTACAACACATTTCAAGCAGTTATTTTCTGAATATGTACTTTTACTACTATAAAAATGATAAATGGTGAATGGCAGAAATCTGAATTTAATGTGAAGCTAATGAACATAACTCTAGAAGCAGCTACAAAAAAAAAATGAAGTCAACTGTGAAAGAAAATAATAAAACTCATCTCCAAAGTAACACTGTGCTTTCAAATCTGAGGAATAACAATGTACAAAAAGAAAAACATGTACAGAGTTCCATAAGCATCCATTTCACTCTGATAGTGAAATACAAGCATCTCTAAAAATCAGTTCTTCTTGCTCTCGAAACTCAACAAAATGTGCAGATTTTATACAAGTGTAAAGAAAACCCAAGAAACAAGTGGGCACCCAAACCCCAGAACCCAATGTAACAAATCTGAGAATTGAGAAAGCAGTATAATATGCTAATTTCACAGTTTACAATGTGACATCTGACTATTAATTTAAAGCTGCTAAGTTTAGTGTTAACGTGTGAATTGAGAGATATGTAAGCATTAAAAAATGCAGAAGTGATATTGAGAATTGCCACTGGAATATAATAGGGCAGGACATGGAGGATGGGAAGTGAGGGAAGGGAGTTTATATTTCCTTCATGTAGAGACTCCTTAGTAAATGAGTAACTGAATAGATGAGTCACACAGTGTACAAACATCATGGTTAGGAGCTGGAAAGGTAGCTCTCTGGTTAAGATCACTAACTGATTCTCAAAGAGTTTGCTCCCTAGTATACTTGTCAAGCTACAGAGATTGTGACGCCTTCTTCTGGCCTCTGCAGTGTGGAGTCACATGTGCATACTCACCCCTATCCAAACACACATCATTAAAATAAATCCTTAGATGAAGATTAAATGGCAGATAAGATGGAGAATAAAATAATACATAGGGAAGACTGAGAAAAACAAAAGTTGGTTCATTTAGAATATCAAATGTTTTACCTCTATTCAAAGGTGTCTAGAATGACTGATATCAGAAATGAATGAGGATATTATTACATTACAAGTAAAATGATAAGAGTATCAACTACTGACTTCATGAAAGTAGATAATCAACATTAAGATGAATGAGTGCACTTTTAGAAGCACATTGAATCCCCTGACCAGGAGAAACAGAGACACAGAACAAATATCAAATAAATACCCCTGGATGTTGTCTGTTATTTAGTAACAGGGAGAAGCCCAGATTCAACTGGCAATGTCACTGTTGAATCCAAATAAAAATGTAGAGGACATTTAATCCTGATCTTTTTCAAATTCCTCCAGTAATATTTACGATGCTGACACACATTCGCCCACCATTGCTTATATATACCTACTAAGGACCTAAGACAAATTGAAAACTACAAACTGATGCCATTCATCAATTTATGTAGGAGCTTAAATGAGTATTTAGTGGATAAAATTATTGCCAGGCAAGCACTGAAGCTGTATATTAATGCTGCACAGTGGAATCTCAGTACTGGGAAGGTGGGAAGGGGTCACCTTTCTGGTTTGAAGCTGTAGTTTCACAACATGTCAGGAATCCTTGGCAGATTGAACTCTTCAACTCTAAGCTATGCCCTTGATTACATGAGGACTTCCTGCCTCTGAAGTCTCTAGTACCTCACAGCAGCACCTGGCACCAAGCCTTTCCCACAGGAACCTTTGGGGCATAGCACAGATTGACACTTTCCCTTCTCTATACAGTAGGATTTCTTTTACATCAAGTATCTCAATAAGTAAATCTATAAGGGCATGGAGTGGAGGCTGGCCTGAGAAAATGGCAATTAAAGGTCAAATGGGTCTGAAGATTAATCTTGGGAGAGATGAAAATATTTTAGAATTATGTGGAGTCTCTGATTGCATAAATAGGGAGGATACTAAGTGCTATGAATCCATGTATTCTGACATAATTAATCTTATGGTATGTATAGTTCAACTAAATACGAAAATTGATGAAGAAGATTAAGCTCCCATGTTGAAAGCACAAGGTAAATGCAGTAAGATCCACACATGTAAGAATATGAACCAATGGTTTCTGAGCAGGAATTTTTAGAGGACTCTATTCTTTTTCCTTCACTAAAGTCTAGATTTACAGAGTCAACCTCCACTAGACATTTCGATAACATCTATCCCATTTGTCAAGACACTCAAAAATAGAAAAAAAATATGGCTTTAGTTACTATGAAAATCAAAAGTACAATTTTTTATTGAGGTAACTATGAAAGCAACTGGTTTTTGCAAGGTGATCTTATAAGCTGCAATTTTTCTGTATTTCAAAAGTTTACTTGTTGATGCTTTGGGGGTAGTTTATGTAAATGACTACATTTACATATGCATATTAATGTGACTATTTACATATTTTGTGTAAACAATCTGTGATTAAAGATAGCTCCTTTTACCTTCTCCAACGACATTTTTTTCATTTGTGACTTATCTTAGGAAAAAAGTATCGAACTTCTAATTATTAAGTAGGTGTTACCACCAGGCTCATATGCAACATGCCCCATTCTGGCATAACCTGCATCACTATTTCCATGACTGGATAAAATGAATGACAATAATAATAATAATAACAACAACAATAACAATAAAGCAAGATAAATACCAAAATGAGGTTTGAAATATATCACTTCTACATAGAGACAGCCAAAACACAAGTTCAATTAATGATACATGAATATTCTGAAACATTATTTTAACTTTCTTTCTTCATTTAATTACAGTACCTACTGTTGGCATCAGGACCTCCAAACCTGTGACATCACACCCAGGTGACAGCTCAACCCGCACATCTGTTCCCAAGGCAACAGCCACCAAATTCCCTGAATCCACTTGGCCCACCTCCCACCTTTACCTGTGGCTACATCACTCTTCATATATAAACAGGATTCTCTCTCTCTCTCTCTCTCTCTCTCTCTCTCTCTCTCTCTCTCTCTCTCTCTCTCCCCTTCTCTTTTCCCTGTCACCATGTCTCCCTCTCTTTCAATAAATGTCACATAGAACTGTTTGGCCAGCTGTAGTTTCTGGAGCCGCATGACCATCACAACATTGGTGCCAAAGACTTCGGGAATTTCTATGCAGGTTGCTGCCAGTTCTAGGCGGAGACTGCAGCCTGGAGTGATTGTGAAGCCGCCACTGCTGCTGGAGAATCAACCCCACATTGACTGCCACCACTGCTATCATCACACCCAGCCACTGCTACACCACATGGACTCCATCTTCTGGCACCCGCTGGCACCCACCAGGATGACCACGATGGATTTCCATCACTTCCACAGACCATCGCTGCTGCTACCACTGCCACTGTGAGACACACAGACTTCTACCACATGAGCTGTGCTACTGCAGCCCACCATGATTGGTAAGGAGTTTCCCCAATAGGTGGGAGGGACTCTGTATGCCTGGATAGTTTCTGGCCAGCCTTTTCTGGGCTAAGGGGTTAGTGTTTCAATGCCCTGGTCCTTATGACTGGCCTCCTGGCTGACCTACAAATAAAGACTTAGACCCTTGGGTGACCCCCTTCTCAAAAGCAGTACAAAAATCCCTCAAGCTCTTGCAGCCATTTTAAATTCCTAGTACTAGATTGAATTGCTTTCTGGCAATTTCTGGGAAATTGCTGGCCATAGCCCCTAGAAATTTCACGTGACGACCTGAATTTCTAGCTTGGCTTTTACTGTCCAGTTGCTGAATTTTTCTCTGAGACGCCACCATGAATAGTTCAGTAACATCCCCAGCACCCAATGGGCACTAAATGGTCTCCTGGAAAACCTCAAATCTCTTAAATTAATGCCTGATTTGAGGCCCTCAAAATTGATACACCTCTGCAATAAGTTCTGGGTTCAATACCCTTTAGAAAATAGTTCCAAATGTCTAGCTAATGGTACATTAGACAAGATAGTTTTAGAGATCTCCATACATACTGCCAATAGTCAGAAAAATGGAAAGAAGTCCCATATATCCAAGCATTCATTTATCTTTGTTCTTACCCCTCTATGTGTTCTGCTTGTTCCCCATCCCAACTTCTCTTAGCCATGAAACCTACTCAACTGCCACTAAATGACTCTACAACCCTAGATCCATCCAATGAGCCACCTCCCTTTCACTGCAGACCTGCTTTTGTGCCGCTGAAAATCTAAACTGCTGCCTCAGTTTCTCCTTCTCACCAGGATACCCCAGGGCCTACTAGCTCGGCCTCCCTAGACTCCTCCCCTCCTTCTATGCCAGCTGCAGATCGCTCCAATTGCTCTGCATTGGTGCCAACCTTCACCCCTCCTATCATGCATTCTAAGGCCACAGCCAAACCCCCAATTCCTTCTCTTCCAGAGTCACCTGACCCAGCACCAGTCCTTCCCCTAAGGGAAGTGGCTGGGTTTGACGGTCTGTTCAGGGTGCATGTCCCTTTCTCGCTGAGTGAACTTTCTCAAGTAGAAAGCAGACTGGGTTCGCATATTTCTAACACTTCCACCTTTATTAAGGAGTTCCAGTATATCACTCAATTGTATAGCTTGACTTTCCATGATGTTCACATGATTTTTACTAACAATTTACTTCTTGATGAATGCAGGCAAAGTTGGGAAGAGGCAAAAATGCACGCAGATGAAATTCACCAAACAGATAGAACATATCCAATTGGATCTGAGGCAGTGCCTGACCAGGATCCTCGATGGAATTACAATTCCACAGGTGGTATCTTAGCCAGAGACAGGTTTATTACGTGCCTTTTGGCTGGCCTAAGAAAGTCAGTCTTAAAGCCAGTATATTTTGAAAAACTCCAAGAGATTGTCTATGACAAACAGGAGAACTCATCTCAATTTTTTAGAACGTCTCACAAAGACTCTATTGCAATACACTAATTTAGATCCTGAAAACCCAGAAGGTAAGCAATTTCTGATGACCTACTTTTTTCCCCAGAGCTACCAAGTCATAAAAGCTAAACTTAGGCTGTTGGAGAAGGGGCCTTAACTCCACAAGCAGAAGTCTTGGCACTGGCCTTCAAGGTGTACCATGAGACAGATGAGAAAGCCCAAAAACAAAAATACCACATGCTGGCAAAGGCTGTCCTACCAGCCTCAGGTGCTAACCTGACTCCTGGTCTTCTAAGGCTCAGAGTCCACCAGGCCCCTGCTATAGATGTGGTCAAAAAGGTCACTGGATGAGGGCTTGCCCCAACCCTGGCAAGCCAAGGGGACCATGTTCTAGGTGCCATCAGGAGGGACATTGGGCTGTCTACTGCCCTCTGTTGTACAGAACAGAGAGATGTCACTCCCAGGTAACCCTCCAGCCAGTCTCCTAGGCTTGACTATGAATGACTGAAGGGGCCTGATCTCTCTCAACTCGACCACACCTATCACTAGCAGGGAGCACCAGGTAGCTATCATGGTATGTGGGTGGCCCATTTCCTTTCTCTTGGACACTGGGGATTCTTACTCGGTCCTGATGGGGTTTTGGGGACCCACTTCACCTTCCAGTTTTCCTAATGTTGGGATAAGAAGACAACATTATCTCCCTCATCAGACCCCACCACTTAGTTACATTTTTAGGGGTGTAACCCTCACCCATTCCTTTTTGGTAGTGCTGACATGTCCTGTCCCCTTATTGGGAAGCGATCTTTTAGTTAAGTTGGGAGCTTCTATTTCCTTTACTCCACCCATTCGCCTAAACCCAAGTTCATCAGTAATTCCTCTGCCCCTTCTTCTAGCCAGTCAACCTACTAACACTAACATGTTTCCTTTACCAGCTAATCATTCTCCTGTTGTCATCCAGTTACTGGACTCTACCAGGCACATCACCCAAGCTCAATACCCACTGTTTCTCCAGAGCTTCAGGGGACTTAAGCCTATCATTTCTGATCTCTTAAGGAAAAACTCCTTTGCCCCCCTTTTCCCCCTTTAACACCCCGATATTAGCAGTTAAGAAAGCTAAGAGTACCTATAGACTGGTTCAAAACCTCAGACATATTAATTCTGCAGTGGTCCCCCATCATCCTGTTGTGGCTAACCCTTATATTCTGATTTCCACGATCCCCTCGGAACTTCCTATTTCTCAGTCCTGGATCTCAAGGATGCATTTTTCTCTATTCTTTGATGCCCAGTCAGAGAATGTATTTTCCTTTACCTGACACCCACTTTTCTACCCAGCTTTCCTGGACTGTTCTACATCAGTGATTCTGGGACAGCCCACCTTGTCCCCAATCCCAGAAAATGAGACTCCACTCTGGCAGCCAAGCTCCACCTCACTGGATTAGACATAGATTTCTTGTCTTCTCCCTGCTATTCATTTCCATCCAGGGTAGCCCTTACAACTGGAGATTCGAAGTTCAAGAAACCCCCACAGAAAACAGTCTTTCCAAATAGGGTCTGGAAACTGCTCCATAGCCAGAAGTCAGGAGCTGATCCAAATTGTTATCATCCCTGCGTGTGTTATCCCATCTAAATATTATGACCTCTATGCTTACTTTCTCTTTGACCAGACAAAAGATTATTGTAGAAAATGGCAGGTGTATAAGGGGGCTGTCCATATTGGTCTTGTCAGATACATATGCTAAGAATATGGACCAATCATTTCATGTATCAACACTGCAAGACACTCTTTTTCTACATACAAGACCCATGGGATTCCATGTGGGAGACAGGAGATGTTGGTAAGCTCTACCATAAAAATCAACCTGGCTCCCCAAAATAGGTCCATTTTTTGGCAGCTGGAGTGCTTCAGAACTGATGGGGGCTAGATGTTCTGACCGCTAAAGAAGGTGGTCTTTGCCTATTCCTCTAAGAAGAATGCTGTTCCTATGTCAACCAATCCAGCATAGTGAGAAATAAAATCCAGGAGCTACAATCAGACATACAGAATTCAGGGAATGTGAGACCATCAGTTCTGGGATTTTCGAAAACCCTATATGGAACTGGATACTCCCTTTCGTTACTTCTTTCCTGGTCATCTTCCTGGTCTTATTATTCACTCCCTGCCTCATTAATCTTGTTTCTACATTCCTTCAATGACAAATACAAAACATTTCTAACCAAACTATTAATCAGTTCTTGTTACAGGATTACCAGCCACTGCCCACAGAAGAGCCACTGTCCACAGAGGAAGGAACCTGATGCAAACGTTTACCAGATGGACCATGATGGTGAAAGTCAGCTACACCCCAAAATTGACAATGCCCCTACACAGCAGGAAGCAGCTTAAGAGACAAGATTCCCCTTTCACCATCGGCTTACCCCTCCCTTTTTTCTCCTTCTTTTAATAATAATAAGAAGGGAAGCATGTTGGCATCAGGACCTCCAAACTGGTGACATCACACCCAGGCAACAGTGCAACCAGCAAACCTGTTCCCAAGGCAACAGTCACCATATTCCCAGAATCCACTTGGCCCACTTCCCACCTTTACCTGTGGCTATATCACTCTCCATATATAAATGGAAGTTCTCTCTCTCTCTCTCTTTCTCTCTCTCTCTCTCTCTCTCTCCCCCCCTTCTCTTTTTGCTGCCACTTTGTCCCCCTCTCTTTCAATAAATCCCATGTGGAACTGTTTGGCCTAGTGTGGTTTCTGGAGCAGCTGGACCATCATAACACCTACTGTTTTGGATTTCTGTTTTACATAATTAGCACATCACTTGCTACTGAGAATTGTGCGGCAGTAGTCTGTGACAGTCAATCTGCCACCTGGTTGAGCATAGGCTGGAAGCCCTGGGATACCTGGTGGAACCTCCACGAGGTACCAGAATTCATGCTTCTGGCCAATGCTCCTGGAAGACTCCTGTAAAACTGGCCACAGCCTTTACAACCCCATGTATAGAGAGAGGCCTGGCATGTGAGATTTGTCACATAGAAAGCAGCCCTGAGTCCTAGGCAAGCAAATGAGGCACCACAAAGTCCCCAAACCAGGCCAATGGAAAGTATCGATTACCAAATCTCTGACCCCTCCCAGACAGTATTTTTAGGGCATCCTGACCCGAGTAGCTCTCTCTCCCCTCTTCTACCTGCCTGCCCTGTCCACTCTTGCGTGCGCCCACCACCTGCCATCCAAAAGGAATAAAGGTGAAAACTGTTCCGGTGTCCGAGAGCCTTTGTTCCACGAGCTATAAACACTTTGGCCCGAAAGAGACTCACTCTCCGGGCCGGGTGGTGGGGTGCACCAACAGCAACTGCAGGTACTGCGGGGATGCTAAGGCCAAGACTTGGTGCATGGCAGCGAGCACTTAGCAAGCACAACATAGGGTGCGGGGCAGGAGAGCGCCAGAGGTGCACTCTCCTCTCCAACTGCACTCCTTCCCTGTGCTGCTGCCCAACTACCAGAGCTCCGGCCCAGCAGCCCCCTGCTGACACAGGAACTAGAGCCAGGGGACTTCACCCCGGCTCCCACTTCCTCCCCTGCTGGAGCAGCGTCTTGGCGAGCAGTGCAACAGAGAATCTTATAAATTTCACTGTGCTGTTTCCTAAACAAGTGAGACATCTTACTCTTTCATAAAACACAATGTCTGCAAGTTACTAACCTGAGGGACATGTAAAATGAAAATTAAAATGAAAAATTAAGTGTGTAGATCCATGTTACATGAAGCACTAACTTGAGGATAACAATGAAGCTCTGTGAACAAGTTGTTATCTTGGGTCTCCATGTCTTTGCTCCTCCCTGGTGAGCATCTGTCTTATGAAGTCACAGTGAGGTTTTAATAGGTTCAAGATTTGACCTGGACACGACTGGTGTTATTCCAGACATCAGAAAAGTGTTCTACTTTCTTAATGTAAAATGTGAGTCCATGTCCTTTTTAGAGTGGAATTCTGCATGGATAAACAGAAGAAGACACAAAAAAGATGGAACGAACTGAACATGTATCAAATCCCAACAAGCCAACTGGTACAACTCTTCCTGTTAGAGTGGCCAAGAAGATCAAGTGGCCAGAAAATGGTAAGGAGAGCAAGCTCTGGTGGTTGTCAAGGAAGAAGAAAAAAGCAAAGTAGGCATTAAAGCTTATAAACAAGACACAGTGTCTGCTACTCAGAAACCCACAGTACAGCACCCAAGGAATGACTGTGAAGCCAGTGGAGATTTGGGAATCTCTGAATTAATGAGAAATGCTAAGTTGGTTATATATGCATATATATATATATATATATATATATATATATATATATATATATATATATATATATATGGTATATATGTGTGTGTATATACATATTTGTGTGTGTGTGTGTATTTTATCTCATATATTTGTAGTCTTAGCAGCTAAGAAGCTACCTTTATTTTGTCTGGTTAAAAGTCTAATATATATAAAAAAAGTCTCTATATATGATATATATCATACGTATATCATATATAAAAGTCTGTCATATATATATGTCACATATATATTTTTTAATTTTAATTTTGGGGATGAATTCAGTCTCTGCTTCACACTTTGTCTTTATATTTCCTCCTGGGAGTATTTTGGTCACCCTTCTAAGAAGCACTGAAGCATACACATTTTGGTCTTCCTTCTTCTTAGGCTTCATATAGTCTGTGAATTTGCACTCCTCCAATGCTGCTGGGATAGCAAGCTGGTACAACCACTCTGGAAATCAATATGGCAGTTCCTCAGAAAATTGGATATAGTATTACTTCAGGCCCCAGCTACTCCACTCCTGGGCAAATACCCAGAAGATGCTCCAACATGTAATAAGGATATATGCTCCACGATGTTCATAGCAGCCAAATTTATAGTAGCCAGAAGCTGGAAATAACCCAGATGTCCCTCAACAGAGGAATGGATACAAAAAATGTGGTACATTTACACAATGAAATACTACTCAGTATTAAAGACAATGACTTCATGAAATTCAGGCAAATGGATGGAACATGAAAATATCATCCTCAGTGAGGTAACCCTGTCACAAAAGAACACACACTCACTGATAAATGGATATTAGCCCAAAAGTTCGGAATACCCAGTCTTTGATTTCTTATTTAATAGTATATATCAATTTATTGCTACTGAGGCTGAGTAAGCACATTTTAAAAACTTTCTGTCTTGACTACATTTTCTAGCAGAAATGTTCATTAAAGAACATTTAATTGCTCTATTGTTTTTTTAAATTTCTTAGCGATATAAACAGCAAATGCAAGCTAATAAGTTGGGAAAGTATAGATATTTTCATTTACATATACACATATTTCTGCAATAACTTAATATGACTAAATAAAAATTTGGTCAAACATTTCTACATCAGAAATAGATCTAGGCAGTACTCATACTAGAAAATTGTATAATTACATAAAAAAATTAAGTGATTAGTCTGTTCATTAAAAGCTTTTCCAAATTATGTGTTACAACATTTCTTTAAAAATGGATGATTAAATAGTTTCTTATGGCTGTGTTGTAGCCTATAAAAAGCATTAAACCATGATATTTTTATTGAAAAAATATAAGTACATGTGCTTCACTATTGAGTCATCTCTGCAGTACCTTTTTTTGCTTTCAACTAATATCATTTTGTATGTTATTAATATTTTATGTAACATATTCTATATCACTTTTGGTAGCATTTCAGAGAATATGTTGTCAAATCCAAATTTAGGAAGAATCATTTTTGGATTTTCCAAAGAATTTTAATACTTACTGTATGTGCATGTGCATATCTGTACATGTGTATGCACAGTTCTGCATATTTTCTAATAAATTTTTATACTTTATTAGTGTGTGTGTGTGAACATACACTTGTGTGCATGCATTTGTATGTATAGGTGAATTTTTTGGTACAGGTATAACTGTATGATGTTTGCATGTTTGTTGAAGAATGAGGTTGACCTCAAGTGTCTTCTCATGCACCTTGTACTTTGTGTTTCTGAATGTGTTTCTGTGTCCTAGAGTCTGTAAGAAGACTGTGTTGGCAGCCTAGTGAGTCTCTTGGATTTTTCACCACATTTTTAACACTATTACATGCACATACCATCAAGACTAGTGTTTTAAACATGGAAGTTGGGTTTAACTCATGTCCTCATGGTTGGAAAATTCATACTTTAATGACAGAGCCATTTCCCAAATTTTATTAGTTTATATAATTAAAATTGTTTAAATATATTTCATGTCAATGTGAGATATAAAGTACAGGTCCATCTCCAGGCTTTCTGTGAAAGTCCATTGAAAATGGAGATAGATTGCTTTCTTATGAGTCTGTAACATTAAAATTTATGTATTTTTTCAGATCTTGAAACTATGAATTACAACAATATTTTGAAGTTTTAGGGGTACCAATTAATTTTGTACTTTCCTGTTTAAACTTATTCCCAAGGATTTTACTTACTAATATTATTTTCAGAGGAATTTCTTTCTTAATATTTTTGTTGAGTGTTCATTTCAAATGTATTTGTGATAATTTTGATGTTTTTTATTTTAGCTCTAAGACATTTCAATAAATTTTGGGGTGCTTTTATGCATATAGTTATGCAATTATAATTGATCCATAGAAACAATTTTACTTGTTTATGTTGAATTGGTATGCTTTTTTTCATTTTTCCAGTTATTCTTGCTAAAATGTTAAGTACAATGTCGAATGTTAACTGCAAAAGTGAACAGGCTTCTCTTGTTTTTCATGCTAGAAAAAAGATTGCTATTGCAAATTTGAATTAATATTTTAAGTTCAATTAATATTTCACTATCAAGATTATTAGTTGTGGCACTTGTAGTAATCTATTCTTGCATTAAGGAAGAGTCTGTCCATTTTTACTTTGATGACTTTTTCCGTAAAATATGCTTATATTTCATCAAATCCTACCTCTTCACTTATTACCATCATGTATTTTTTAATGGCGTTATAAACGTGTTAAGCTGAACAAAATTCATGTATTAACAATATCTACTGGAAAAATATTGAATTTTTTATGTTTTTGTATATCTTGCCATATAAAATTTCAATATTCTTACAGAAACACCAGAAGAGTTGCCATGAAGATTATTATTTAGATAAAAGAAAAAAAAACTGCATCAAAATTTCATTTTGTATCCCGATCCAAAAGGATAATTCATGTAAAAAAATCTGAGCGTCAATATACTGGCCTGGAATTGGGGATGAAAATGCAGAGTTTGAAGTGATGTATCAAGAGGAATATCTTTCCTTTTTCATGATTAAAACTTTCCGCAAGATTCTGCCGATTACTGAGGTCCCACCTGCCTTGTTACATCACATGTATAATTCTCTGCAGTTCAAACAGAATTAATCACCCCTGCTCCTGGGGCCACAGGGGACCTTATTCATAATCACTGATCACAGGGCCAGGAGCATTTCAAAGTGCTCTTAACTAACACCAAATTTTGAAGGCCCTTTAAGAAGACTTTAGAGAGAACTTGCTTTTAAAATCTTAAGACCTGCAAGGGAAATGAAAAGATATACATTAATTTAAATTGAAACCTAAATGTTTAGACTGCTATAACCAAAAATTCTTTGTATCGCTTTGATTCAGAGGAAGGGAATAAAACAATGTCACCACCTGGCTGATTCTCCATCCTATCCACAGCACATTGAATACTTAGCCTGGAAACCTCAGGAAAGCCTCTTCTCCCAGCCCTAGTTTCTGAGTCCCACAAGAGCCAAAGCCCTAAACACTTCCAGGAAGCCTTCTTCTTTGAACCCACCAGGAAAAAGCCATCTGACCCATTCCCCGTGGTTGCAGAAATAGAAAATGGATCCCACAGTTTCAAACAGAGCTTTTCTAGAGAAAACAGGTATCATCCACGTTTTGAACATAGTGAAACTCTACTACCTTCTCTCTCTTTTGCACAAAACTCCAGTTGAAAGCCGATAGCCTGCATTTGGGTAAACTCTGCTTCCTGTGTTGGTGTGTCCCGCATTGTGTTGCTGTAGCCTGACCTTGAAGGGCACCTCAGAGACTCAAGCTGCTCCACGCATTGAGATCAGTTTAAATTCTTATTCTTTGTCTATTCCTACTAAGTTAATTCTCACACGTTATGAGTGTTAACTTCACTAACACTGTCCAAGTTATGAACCCAGAGTGTGGTGTATGCATCCAGTCTCTTTATGTTTTGGACATGCAGAAGGTAGGTTATTTTATTAAATTATTGTTTTTAATCACACTAATATAAAACTGACCATTCAATGCTGTCCATTTTATTCACACTCTACGTTTGCATATCTGGTTAGATTTTATTGTTTTTCAAGGCACACTTTCTCAAGACAGAACTAACAAATTGGTATATATGCCAAAAATTGTTTTATGTTTATACTGATGAAGAGACTGGATTCTCCAGCCTGTGCTTTCCATTCAGAGGATGTTTAGGCCTTGATGTCATATATGAATATGGAAACGATAAATGCTGTGTTTTAGAATATTTTACTTCATAAAATCTTTTATCCTGGAAGGACATACACAGCTAGGATGACTCAGCAAAATTCATTGTTTGAGAAAAATAAGTGAGGCTTAACCAAGATATTAATGATTTATCTCCATAGTCTGACCTAATAATTTTCTTTAACACAGGCTAACAACCAGAAGAAATATATATGAACTTCATACATATATTCCAGTTCCCCACAAAGCCAGCTTTTGGAAAAGTCTGCTAAAGCGTAGGATAATGAGTAAGAGACAATGGATCTTGTTCAGGGAGATTCATGGCTAGAGCACTTGGATTTCTGCTTGTGTCAGCTAGCCTGGATGACAAGAATCCTTTCTCTATTGGGGTGAAACCCGTAAATCTACGTTTCTTTTTCTCCCTCTCTCCAACAGCAACCTTGCCTTAGACCTTTCCACATTTTTTTTTTTTTTTTTTTTTGCATTTCTTATAGCTGTACTTGAATGTGAGAATTTTCAGTGTTGGATTTGTGTTAACTCAGTCTACAGTTTTTTCAATAAATAATCACAAATTAGTAAGTAAGTACAGTTCAATAAATTATTGGAACAAGGAAACAGTCCTTTTGTTCACATTTGGGAAAGAATTATTAATCATTAAATCATTATTTAATTCAATACTACTGCTTAAATTAAAGATCATTATAAAATAATTTTTTATGTAGCATAAGCTAATAAGGAAATAGTACTAGTAATTATTACCAATAACATGTACAGACACATTTAACAGCATTAAGTAACAGAAATTAAACCATAAAAAGCACATGAGTCAGCAAATACCCACAAATATTATCACTTAGGAGCTAGAGATGGCTCAGTGGTTAACAATGTGTATTGATCCTGAAGAGAACCAGGGTTCAAATTCATGGCTCATATCAAGTACCTCATAACTCAGGGAATGTGGTACTCACTTCTGGACTCTGCTCAACTGTACTCACATAAACACCTGCCCACTCCCACCTGCACATATACATAATTTAAAAATAAAGCTAATCTATTTTTAAAAGTGATACTCATAAGTTGGGCCCATGTAAGCACATCAAAAGTATATTTTTATAATCTGCAATCTGTAGCTATCACTCTTAGGCTATATTCAATCACAGAATTCTTTTGTTCTTCCGTGACAGGGTTTCTCTTTGTAGTCCTGGCTATCCTGGAACTCACTCTCTAGACCAGGCTGGCCTCGAACTCAGAAATCCACCTGCCCTGCCTCCCAAGTGCTGGGATTAAAGGAGTGCGCCACCACTGCCTGGCCACAGAATTCTTAATGGATGAGTTTAATGCCAGATTATATTTCAGTTTACTTATGAGTCTCAGTTATTTTGCAGGAAAATGTGGCTCTTGTAAGTAAGAAATCTGAGATTTCTTTTTTTCACAAAATAAATTTCTTCATATATTTTCTTTTTCTCTCATTTCTTGTGAAATCAAGGTAGATTTACAATAACAGTAGCCTGTGATACTTCTTATAACATTGCATAATAGAACATGACGTATTTTTAACTGATTGGACTATATTACTGCTCTTCATTACAATGAATGAAGCATTATTTGTATATGAACAAAAAGATGTTTATGAGAATAGGTCTTTCTTCCTGGAAATCTTTTGACTTGTTTTGTAAAATCTGGTTTGAGAAGAAAATTAATTTGAAAACAAAATCATTTTGCTTGCTGTACAGAAAATAAGCCCCCATGGATACTGAAAAGAAGATATCATCTGTGGTTGACAGAATGAGATTTACTTTTTGCTTAAGGCAAATAGTTCATAAATGGGTTGTTCATATTTTGAAAAGAAAATAACAATAGCATCCTTATTTAAAGAAAGTAAATTCACCTAAGTTTTTCCTGTGGTTTTACAATAGTGGGTGAATATTTTGGATCGAAGATGTCCATATGCAATGTGAAGTTAGAGAATGCAGAGAGAACTAACCAAAGGAAGAAAAGGTAAATTCTTATAAGTTCACATAATTATAGATAATTGGTTAATTTGAACTCATTAAATTATTCTTCAAGTTATAAAATTGGGTGTTCAAAATCTTTTAATGATAAAAAGATGTCATTAATTTAAAAGTAACTAGAAGATGAGGCTGGAGATTCGGGTCAGTGATAAAGATGGTGTGCACTGCTCTGCCATAGGTCCTGAGTTCAGTTCGAGAATTCAAGACACTGTTCTGGTGTCCACACACATCTGCACACGTTTGGTGCACATAACCTCACAAAAGTCCACATGTATACACACACATTAAAAAATAAATATGCGTATGTTAAAAAGTATGTAGGTGAATTTGGGATCATCAATTTTCCTAATATGTATAGTAAAAACAAACTTTGACTATTAAAATTTTATGAAAGTGTTCCAATTAAAAAGATTATTATATATTTTGGATCATCCTGAAGGAAAATCATTCCTGATGATATTCTTCTATACTTATAGATCAGTATGTCATTCATCCATCATCAGAGAAACATTCTCCTGAAGCAGGTGAGAGCAAACATACATCCAGACATCACACAGACATCACACAGATGTACAACCAGACATCACACAGAGAGTGAGAGGCCTTGGAACAGTGAGCCCAAAATGGTTTATCTCTGTTAAATTTCTCTTCGTAGAGCTCTGGAAACGCAAAGAGAAGGAAAAGGAGGAGGAGGAGGAGGAGGAGGAGGAGGAGGAGGAGGAGGAGGAGGAGGAGGAGGAGGAGGAGGAGGAGGAGGAGGAAGAGGGAAGGAGAAGAGAATTTAAGAGCAATAGAGAACACTAAGAGTACAAGACCCTCTAAATCAACATGAACAAAGCTCATCGGATCTCACAGAGATCGACCAAGCACAGAACCTGTACAGCTCTGCACCAGATTCTCTGCATTTATATTATGGATTCTATTTTATTGTTTGTATGGCATTCCTGAGAGTGTTAATGAGTGGGTATCTGATTTTTATTCCTTCTTCTTTCTTCAGCTCTTTTCCTTCTGTTGGTTTGTCTTTTTCAGCTTTGATGTGATATATTTTTGTTTTATCTTGTTATATTTTAATTTTTATATTTAAAAATGAATGAATGAAAAATCTAACCATTAGGGTAATGGTTAATAACTGAACATTTAAACATGTTGGAAGAGGGAAAAAATCAATTTTCTTCATTGGAGTGACACTCAGTGCAGAAATGACTCCAGAACAGGTCTTATGTTCAGAAGTAGTTGAGCAACTTAAAATGGACTCCACAGTATTTTTGTATTTTTATTTGGTTACAGTTTGGTGGGTTTTGTTGCTGCTGTTGTTGTCATTGTTGTTGTTGTTGTTTATTTGTTGATTTGATTTTTTCTTCTTGATGATGTTTTATTTTGTTTTCTTGGTTTTGGCAGGGTTTGTTGTTATATTGGGCTTTTGTTTGCTTTTTGAGGAAAAGCTTAAAATTGCATGGGTAGGGAAGGGGAGAGGGTCAAGAAATGGGAAGAATAGCACCAAAGTATAAATTGTTTTAAATAATAAAAAAGATCATGATTATGGCTTTAAATCCCAAGTTGTAAATATGAGATTAGAATACTTGAGAATGTTAACTTAGAATGATGTATAGAAAAGTTTGATTACTAGGTTTGCTCATGGTTTTAGACGTATCCCATATTCAGTGGATGAGATAATTATTCTTACCATAGAGAAGAGTTGGCTAAACTCACTTCTTTGCTTTTGAGTAAATAAGATCTACTGAATGACTGATTGCCCCAGATTTTTCATTACCGTGCACTATTGAGATACTTTCTTTAAGTTTTCTTAGTTTTGTTTGTACAAGAAAGTTTCAGTTTTTAATTATTTTGGATTTTAGAAACTCTATATTTTAATCCTGAGAAATGCTTCTAATTTTAACTGAGTTAAAAAATAAAATAGATAATAGCCCAAAACTGAGATAAAAAATTCAAAAGTGTGTATTGTAATTTGTAAATAAATATATCCACTTATTAATCTATTTGGTTACTCATTTTCCACCTATAATTAGCAACTATCTTATCAATTAATATATTTTAAGGTAATAAAACTACTATAATCCTATAAATATATGCATATCATGTATCTTACTGTACATTTTTATTTTAAATTTTATTTACATGGCTGAGAAAGGACCAACTGTAATTTATTAAAGTTGTAAGAAAAAGGGTATAAATTGGTTCATTCAAAGATACATCTGAAAGGATAAATGGTTTTCATGACTTCCCAATTTTGTCTTTAATTGAAAAGAAAATATAGTTCATAAATCCTTATTTCTTTAAAAACTTATTACCCATGTAGTCAAAGGCCTCTTTTAAAGGAAATTCAAGTGTTGAGAATTGTCCAAAACTACTGAGACCTTAGCTGCAAGTATCAGACAAAATGATTAATAACTTAGACAAAGCAGAAAAAAAATCAGTCCAGCCGGTGGGCATTGATTTCACTACCATCCACATGACCAAACCCAGGAAGGAGCTGACTCCTGTGAGTTGCCTGTTTTCTTCATACTGATAAAGGCTAGATTGGTTAGCCCAGAGTTGGAAAATAGTTATGACAACTTTGAACCAAATGCTATTTATATTTTTTTGACCTGAGATGAAGAGGGCTTCTCTCTTTTTATAATAACTCTGAAAAATCCAAACTGGCTGAGTCTCTGATGGCACCCAATTTGCAAGAAATTCACAGGCCTTCCTTATATGTCAAATGCATATGATTTTTCTAGCAGTGTGGTTAATAATCCTCCTTGTCTACTTGGCTGAGATTAGAACCAAGTAGGCAACACATACCTGAGTGTGTTTGTGAACATGTCTCAGAGAGATTAGCTAAGAAATGTGGATAGCATCATGCACAGGGTCCTGGCTAAATGGACGCCTAAAAGGAAGAAAAATAAAACCAACACTATCAGCTCTTTCAGTGCTGTAAGTACTGTGGTACACATTGAATTTCTTTACAAATGTATAGGTTTTTTTTTTCAATTATGTGTTTATGTATGTGTGCTGTGTGTGTGTGTGTGTGTGTGTGTGTGTGTGTGTGTGTGCCTACAGAAGCCTGAAGAGGGCATCAGCTTTTTTTGAGCTGGAATCGCCTGAACTACTTTGACCCACCACATGTGGGTGCTACATTTACACTTCAGTCTTCTACAAGAATAGCAGGCATTCTTAGCCACTGAGACAGCTCTCCAGAACCATATTTTAAAATTTTTAAATTACCTTTATAAAATAAAAATTAAATCAATGACCTTTTATGATTAAGAAGAGTTATTAGTGATGTTGATATAAGCTTAATTTCAGGCAATTATTTGATACCAAATGCAGTGTGAAAATAAATCAGTTTATAGCAATGAGCTAAATAGAATTTGCAATGACCATGAAAAGGGAAAATAAAGCCAAATGGTACTTCTTATAAACATGGAGCAAATTAAATCATAAAAAAGAATTTGTACTATTACCACCAGTAAGGAAAACTTAACATGATATGGAAAAAGACAGAGTAACTGCTTTGAGGACAATATGAAACATTTAGGTGGACATTAAAAAAATAGTAATTCGTAATTGTTCTGGTCAGTGTTAACTTTCAATTTTTAACAACTTAGAACAACAGGAAGAGTCTTAATGAGAGACTCTCTAGATCAGGATGGCCTGTAGGCACATCTGTGGGGGACGAATTTGATTGCTAATTGATGTAGGAAGATTCAGATCTCTATCAGCAGCAGCATTTCAAAGGCTGGACAACTAAACAGTGTGAGAATGAAGAAGGCAAGCTGAGCACATGCAGCATTCAGCTAGCAAACATGCCCACATCATCTCTGATCTTGGCTGAAAACATGATGCAACTACTTGTTAAAGATCTGGGCTGGCTTCTCCTCAATAATGGACTTTAAACTGGAAGTGTAATCTAAAAGTGAAACAAACAAACAAACAAACAAACAAACAAAAACAAAATACCTTGTCCCTCCTCTGCTTCATTTTGTCAGAGTGCTTTATCACAGCAACTGAAAGGAAACTAGATAAATAATTTATAATGCCACTGTTTCTCTATCTCTTAATTTTATATGTGATTTCATGAATCTAACAGTTTGAACAGAGAGCTTTAAGAAGGCAAAATTATTCAGTCTATTGAAAATCGAAGCATTTTTTCATAAACTAACTCAAATTCTTTAGATCAAATGCCCATTCACAGTAACATAGCTACACAGATATATTTTATTTTTAAATTTAAAGTGTAGGGAACATAACAGTCAGCACAAATGTTTGCTTGAAATTATTGTAATTAAGACTTCTAGAAGCTTCAAACATAAATTTGAGAAATCAGTATTTGCAGGTGCCAGATTCCAAGATTTTTCTTGGCATATTGAATATATTAAAGTTAGAAAACTGATAGGATGAATAACTTTCAAAAGTAAAATTCCTTGATTCGTAAAAGTACTTGAGGGATGAATTCATTTCCTTTCTTTTTTCAAATCCAGTTGCTCTGAGTAATTTATGTCAATTATATTATAACTCCCAAAGTAGTCTCACTTTAGAGGCAGTGACCAACACATCAAGAGACAATGATTTCAAAATGTCTTCTGTTGGCATATCCTAAATGAAAACATGGGTCCTGATAACCTTTCATATTTCCTAGGATGTAATTCCATTGGGGGAGTGCTTACCTACCATGAATTCCTAGCATGGTATACACACTAGAGATAATACTGCAACCCAAAAGCCCAGCACTTAGGAAGTAAAGGCAGAGCAATCAGATTGAGGGCCAGACTAAGCCGTATGACACTCCCATCTCAAATAATAAATAAAGGGATATTGTGATCTAACTATATAATTATGAGTTTAATTATATCAGTGACTAGGATAATAGAAAATTAAGCTGATTGAACTTATATTTCATTTCCTAAAATATGTCTTATATATATGAAAGAAAGCCAAGCCCGTCCATGCATGAAAAGGACTTTAAACGTGGAAGGAGATAATGGATCAGTTCCCTGTAGATCACTGGATGTTACTGTTAGTGAAACTTGTGAATCTTCTTCATTCACTCTCCTTAGATGTAAGGGTCCAGACAACAGCACTTTTGGACCAAAAATAAAGAATGAAGAGAGCTGATGGAAGATATGTTTAACATGGCAGGATATTCTCTAGGATAGTTGTAACACACTTTTTCTTTCATTTTTTTTTAATTTTTAATTTTTGATACTTTATTTACATTTCCAATGTTTCCCCCTTTCTAGGTCTCCTCTTTGGAAACCCCCTATCCCCTCCCCATTCCTCACCTCTATGAGGGAATTCCACTTCCCACCCACCTGCCCACCCACTCCCATATTCCCACCTTGACATTCCCCTTTACTGGGGCCTCTCCTTCACCTGATGGCCAACAAGTCCCTCCTCTGCCACATATGTGGTCCGAACCATAGGTCCCTCAATGTGTATTTTTTGGTTGGTGGTCCAGCCTCCAGAAGGACCAGGAGGGTCAGGCCAGTTGACACTGTTGCTCACTCCATGGGGCTGCATACTCCCTCAGCTCCTTCAGTCCCTTCTCCAACTCTTCCATCTGGGACCTCACTCTCAGTCCAGCAGTTACTGAAAAATGAAACTTGGGTATTTGGAACTTTTGGGCTAATATCCACTTATAAGTGAGTACATACCATGTTCTTTCTTTTGTAAGTGAGTTACTTCGCTCAGGATGATATTTTCAAGTTCCATCCATTTGCCTGCAAATTTCATTAAGTCATTGTTTTTAATAGCTGAGTGGTGCTCCATTGTGAAAATGTATCACATTTTCTGTATCCATTCCTCTGATGAGGTACATCTGGGTTGTTTCCAGCTTCTGACTATTATAAATATGGCTGCTATGAACATAGTGGAGCAAGTGTCTTTATTACATGTTGGAGCATCTTCTGGGTATATACCCAGGAGTGGTATAGCTGGGTCCTCAGGTAGTATTATGCCCATTTTTCTGAGGGTCTGCCAAACTGATTTCCAGAGTGGTTGTACCAGCTTGCAATCCCACCAACAATGGAGGAGTGTTGCTCTTTCTCCACATCCTTGCCACCATCTGCTGTCACCTGAGTTTTTGATCTTAGCCATTCTGTTTGGTGTGAGGTGGAATCTCAGACTTGTTTTGATTTGCATTTCCCTGATGACTAAGGATGTTGAACATTTCTTTAGGTGCTTCTCAGCTCTGAGAATTTCCTCAGTTGAGAATTCTCTATTTAGCTCTGTTCCCCATTTTTTGATAGGGTTATTTGTTTTTCTGGAGTCTAACTTCTTGAGTTCTTTGTATATGTTGGCTATTAGCCTTGTATCGGACTTAGGATTGGTAAAGATCTTTTCCCAATCTGTTGGTTGCCGTTTTGTCCTATTGACAGTGTCCTTTTCCTTACAGAAGCTTTGCAATTTCATGAGGTCTCATTGTTGATTCTTGATCTTAGAGCATGACCCACTGGTGTTCTGTTCAGGAACTTTTCCCCTGTACCCATGTGTTCGAGGCTTTTCCCCACTTTCTCTTCTATTAGATTCAGTGTATCTGGTATTAGGTGGAGGTCCTTGATTCACTTGGACTTGAGATTTGTACAGGGAGATAGGAATGGATCAATTCACATTCTTCTGCATATAGACCGCCAGTTGAACCAGCACCATTTGTTGAAATGCTGTCTTTTTTCCACTGGGTGGTTTTAGCTCCTTTCTCAAAAGTCAAGTGACCATAGGTGTGTGGGTTCATTTCTGGGTCTTCAGTTCTATTCCACTGATCTACTTGCCTGTCACTGTACCAATACCATGCAGTTTTTATTACTACTGCTCTGTAGGACAGCTTGAGGTCAGGAATGCTGATTCACCCAGAAGTTGTTGAGAATAGCTTTTGCTATCCTTGGTTATTGTTGTTCCAAATGAATTTGAGAATTACTCTTTCTAAGTCTATGAAGAATTGAGTTGGAATTTTGATGGAGATTGTATTGAATGTGCAGATTGCTTTTGGCAGGATGGCCATTTTACTATGTTAATCTTGCCAATCCATGAGCACTGGAGAGCTTTCCATCTTCTAAGGTCTTCATCGATTTCTTTCTTCAGAGACTTGTAGTTCTTGTCATACAAATCTTTCACTTGTTTGGTTAGAGTCACACCAAGATACTTTATATTGTTTGTGACAACTGTGAAGGGTGTCATTTCTCTAATTTCTTTCTCAGCCTGTTTATCCTTCGAGTATAGGAAGGCTATTGATTTATTTGAGTTAATTTTGTATCTGGCCACTTTGCTAAAGTGGTTTGTCAGCTGCAGCAGTTCTCTGGTGGAGGTTTTCAGGTCACTTAAGTATACGATCATATCATCTGTGAAGAGTGATATTTTGATTTCTTCCTTTCCAATTTGTATCCCTTTGACCTTCTTTTGTTGTCTAATTGCTCTAGCTAGAACTTCAATTACTATATTGAATAGATAGGGAGAGAGAGGTCAACATTGTCTAGTCCCTGATTTTAGTGGGATTGCTTCAAGTTTCTCTCCATTTAGTTTGATGTTGGCTACTGGTTTGTTGTATATTGCTTT
>CM052700.1:62517483-62557502 GCA_028551405.1 Uromys caudimaculatus | reverse complement strand
ACTTGATCATGATGAATGATCGTTTTGATGTTTTCTTGGATTTGGTTTGTGAGAATTTTATTGAGTATTTTTGCATCGATATTCATAAGGGAAATTGGTCTGAATTTTTCTTTGGTATCTGTCTAGAAAATTGTCCATTTCTTCCAGATTTTGCAGTTTTGTTGAGTATAGGCTTTTGTAGTAGGATCTGATGATTTTTGGAATTTCCTCAGAATCTGTTGTTATGTCTCCCTTTTCATTTCTAATTTTGTTAATTTGGATCCTTTCTCTGAGCCCTCTGGCTAGTCTGGCTAAGGGTTTATCTATCTTCTTGATTTTCTCAAAGAACCAACTCTTGGTTTTGTTGATTCTTCGTGTAGTTCTTTTTGTTCCTCCTTGGTTGATTTCAGCCCTGAGTTTGATTATTTCCTGCCTTCTACTCCTCTTGGGTGCATTAGCTTCTTTTTGTTCTAGGGCTGTCAGGTGTGCTGTTAAGCTGCTAGTGTATGCTCTCTCCAGTTTTTTTATTTTTTTGGAGGCACCCAAAGCTATGAGTTTTCCTCTTAACACTGCTTTAATTGTGTCCCATAAGTTTGGGTATGTTGTACTTTCATTTTCATTAAATTCTAGGAAGTCTTTAATTTCATTCTTTCTTTCTTCCTTGGCCAAGTTATCATAGAGTAGAGCATTGTTCAGCTTCAATGTGTATGTGGTCTTTCTGTTGTTAATGTTGCCATTGAAGACCAGCCTTAATCCCTAGTGATCTGATAGGAAGCATGGGATTATTTCAATGTTCTTGTATCTGTGTAGGTATGTTTTGTGATCGATTATAGGGTCAATTTTGGAAAATGTCCAGTGAGATGCTGAGAAGAAGATATATTCTTTTGATTTAAGATGAAATGTTATACAGATATCTGTTAAATCCATTTGGTTCATAACATCTGTTAGTTTCAATGTGTCTCTGTTGGGTTTGTGATTCCAAGATCTGTCCCTTGATGATAATGGGGTGTTGAATTCTCCTACTATTATTGTGTGAGGTGCAATGTGTGCTTTGAGCTTTAGTAAAGTTTCTTTTATGAATGTGGGTGCCCTTGTATTTGGAGCATAGATGTTCAGAATTGAAAGTTCTTCTTGGTAGATTTTTCCTTTGATGAGTATGAAGTGTCCTTCCTTATCTTTTTTGATGACATTTGGGTGAAAGTCTATTTTATCTGATATTAGAATGTCTACTCCAGCCTGTTTCTTGGGACCATTTGCCTGGAAAATTGTTTTCCAGCCCTTTACTCTGCGGTAGTTTTGGTCTTTATCACGGAGGTGTGTTTCCTGAATGCAGCAAAATGCTGGGTCCTTTTTATGGATCCAGTCTGTCAGTCTTTGTCTTTTGATTGGGGAATTGAGTCCATTGATGTTAAGAGATATTAAGGAATAGTCACTGTTGGTTCCTGTTATTTTCGATGTTATTTTTACTTTTATGTGGCTATCTTCTTTTGAGTTTGTTGAAAGATTACTTACTTCCTTTTTCTAGGGTGTAGTTTCCCTCTTTGAGTTGATGTTTACCGTCCATTATCCTTTGTATGGCTGGGTTTATAGAAACATATTGTGTAAATTTGGTTTTGTCATAGAATATTTTGATTTCACCATCTATGGTAATTGAGAGTTTTGCTGGGTATAGCAGCCTGGGCTGGCAGTTGTGTGCTCTTAGGGTCTGTATGAGTTCTGCCCAGGATCTTCTAGCTTTCATAGTCTCTGGTGAGAAGTCAGGTGTAATTCTGATAGGTCTGCCTTTATATGTTACTTGACCTTTTTCCCTTACTGCTTTTAATATTCTTTCCTTGTTTTGTGTATTTGGTGTTTTCACTATAATGTGACTGGAGGAATTTCTTTTCAGTCCAATCTGTTTGGAGTTCTGTAAGCTTCTTGTATATTTATGTTCATCTCTTTCTTTAGGTTAGGGAAGTTCTCTTCTACAATTTTGTTGAAGATATTTACTGGTCCTTTTAGTTGGGAATCTTCACTCTCTTTTATACCTATTATCCTTGGATTCTGTCTTCTCATTGTGTCCTGGATTTCATGGATGTTTTTGGTTAGAAGCTTTTTGCATCTTGCATTTTCTTTTACTGTTTTGTCGATGTTATATATGGTATCTTTCTGCTCCTGAGACTCTCTCTTCTATCTCTTGTATTCTGTTGGTGATGCTTACTTTAATGACTCCTAATCTCTTTCCTAGGTTTTCTAACTCCAGGGTTGTCTCCCTTTGTGATGTCTTTATTGTTTCTATTTCTATTTTTAGCTCCTGGATAGTTTTGTTCATTTCCTTTGTCTGTTTGATTGTGTTTTCCTGTAATTCTGCCTGTTTGATTGTTTTTTTTTTTTTCCTGTAATTCTTCAATGGATTTTTGTGTTTCCTCTTTAAGGGCTTCTTGTTGTTTATCTCTGTTCTCTTGTATTTCTTTAAGGGTGTTATTCATTTCTTTCTTAAAGTCTTCTATCATCAACATGAGAAATGATTTTAAATCTGAGTCTTGCTTTTCTGGTGTGTTGGGGTATCCAGGGCTTGCTGTGGTGGGAGAGCTGGGTTCTGATGGTACCAAGCAGCCTTTGTTTCTGTTCCTTATGTTCTTACCCTTGCCTTTTGCCATCTTGTTAACTCTGATGTTATCTGGTCTTATTTTGTCTGGCTGTGACTTGCCCCTACTGCAGGCCTCTGTGTTAATACTCCTTGAAGACCAGCTCTCTCTGAGAGGTGTTTGGGTTTGGAGTGCTATGGCACAGGGTCATCTCTGGGGTGCAGACAGAAACCAGAAGGATCTTGTCCCCATATGTCCCTTGTTTCCTGTGTCCTGATGGCTCTGCAAGGGTCCCTCTTGATCCAGTGAGTTTGAACAGAAGTGGTGGTTTTGCCTATTCTCGAAGGTGTGTCAGCACTCCTGGGATACCAGCTCTCTCCTGGAGCCCTGTGCCCCAGGCTGAGGTCCCCAGGCACAGATGGACTCCAGAAAGTTCCTGTCCCCGACTTTACGTCAGGTCCTGTTTCCCTAGGGTTCCGGGTGGGTCCCGGTGAGCAATGGTGCTTGCCTTAACTCCACTCAGGGCTTTTCCACACTCCTGGGAGGATAGCTTTCTCCTCGTGCTCGTTGGCTATGGAACCCTGGTGGCCCAGGCAGAGGCCTCGTAACACACTTTTTCTAAGAAGGCACACATTGACTAGATGCCTCATTGGAGTTTCTGTGGGAATCGTTAGTATTCATGCTACATAACTACATAAATCCTAGTTTAGTAGATAATTCAGTTTTAGAGTATGAAGTCTTATCTTATTCTAGAAACCTGTTACTGGAAAACATTCTGAGAAATATAAAATCAGTCTTAGAGAAATGCTCATGTTGGCTTATGTCCTATAACTATTTCCTCCAAATTGAAAAAATAAAAAAATGTCTTCTCGCTGATGGAAAGAAACTCCCTCAGGGAGCTAAGAAAACCAAGCACAGTCCTAGTTCATTTTAAATGTCAACTAAACACAGTCTAAGGACTTCCTAGAGGTAAATCTGCAACTGGCACTTGCCTGTGGGTATGTCTGTAAGAGACTGCCTTGAATACTAGCTCACATAGAAGGGTCCAGCCCACTGTGAATGGCACTATTCCCTGAGCAGATGGTCATGAGCAGTGTAGGAATGGCAACATAAACCTGTGAGTGAGTCGGCAACCAGTGTTCCTTTTGGATTCTGCTTCGTGTTCTTGTTTGAGTTTCTTCCCTGACTTCCTGCAATGATGGGCTGGAAGAGTAAAGCTATATAAAACTTTCCTTCCCCAAAGGTGCTTTTCATCATGTTGTTTCTCACAGAAATAAACTGAAACCAGGAAAAATTCAATAGGCTTTTCAAGGTATCTTCCCAAGATTCCATAAGCAATAGAGAAAGTTATCAAGAAACTGTCTTTAGTGGAGCTGCCCACAAGTTGGCCTGGCAGCTCTATGGATGCAATTTCTGTGTTTTTTCCTCACTCTTTGGGTCTTTCATGGATGAAGCTTCTGTGAGTCTCATAGGATTCTTCAAGTAACCCCAGTTAATATTGATTCATCAAACTAGAAATGGGTGAATGTATGTGACTCTCTCATGGTGCCTTATGAGGAATGAATAGCTAAGGTTCATATCAACCTAGGAAAAGTCACACAATAGCCGGCCAACTTCACATTAACACTTGTTGCAATAATTTATACAGAAATAGAAGATGAACCCACCTCCTTAGTGCCAATTTATCAGAAAGACTAGAGAATAATTCTGAAATACTCTATACCACAGTTCAATTATTAGGCATATGGTAACTTTGCTTGTTGTTACCAAAATGTCTTACCTTCTGAAATATGTTTTCTGGTTCAAGAACAAGATGGTCTAACAAGAGTTAATACTTATTATATATTGATATCAGTCTTTGTACATCTCTAATTTGGGCTCTGCTAATGGAACAAGATGCTGATTACTTTACAGAGGCAATTCTGGGGCATTAATATAGGAATTTTGGATGTTTTTAGGAGATCTAACACAAAGTCTTGATCTTGCTATGCAAACTGAGTTACCTCCCCAGAAACAAAGGGTTGGACTTAAATTCTAGTCTTCCAGGTTGGTATCTCCCACCACATTTTTCTGCTTTAAATGCATTTCAAATATTTTAATAAGCCAGTGGCAGTTTACCACCTTATTGTTCATATTGGAAAATTCTGGCATTTTTCTCATACAAACAAAGAAAAATGAAAAATAACAAGCTCAAGATCTCACGCATAATCAAGCTTATGTTTTCTATGATTCAGGAGGAAATATACCCTCTCTTCTTAGCATTGTGATTGAAACACCCAAGGTAGATGCTTCTTTTAAAAATAGTTGATATCAAACTATTAAAGCAGTGAGCTAGAAAATCCAGAGAGACGTTAACACTGTCGAGAAACCTTTGGCTAGATTTGTTCTGCTGTATTACATCACAGTGGAAAGAGGTTTGTTTGATAGTTACAATGTGTATTAAGAACTGAAACATAAGCAAAAACAAACTGTGATCTATTATAAATGCAAATGATCCTTCCCATTACAAACAAAATGCATATTTGTTACAGAAAATTTAGACAATCTGAATTAGAGGAAAAAGGCCAACATTTAGAATTCAGATATAACTTGGCCAATTTAAAAGTGGTAATTATAAACATTTGCATAAATTTTCAATACATTTTCTTTAAGAGTTTTAATATGTTTGAGTTCTTATCGGCATGTATGTCTGTAGAAATATTTTTATGGTGCCTCAATGAGTCAGAAGAGAGTCCTGAACTCCTGGGACTAGGGTCAAAGAAGTATGCTGCCAAATGGGTGCTGGGAACTGACTTGCCTCATGACATGAACAATTGCTCTTAGCAGCTGAGCTATCTTTTTGGCCCATATTCAAAACATTTCTAATTTATCTTTATTCAAATGTGTTTGTACTGTATTTCATTTTAGGGTTTCTTCCCATAGGGATATATTACAAAGATACAGTAACATATTTACTTACATTATTATGTTATTAAATAGGCTTTTATTGTTGAGCTTGGAATTTTTGAATGTCACTAAGATATGCAGGTGAAGAATGAATTAAAAATGAGACCAATTAGATAGAATGGTGGGTAAAAGGGTTTGCCACAAAGCCTGAAATCCCCAAAGTTATAGGGATAGGATAGAAACAACCTGGGAGTAAGAAGCGGGCCCTATTAGAGAGATGTGCCCCTGCTCTACAACTGGCTTAATGTGAAAGTTTTGGTCCTGCTCTCTCCATTTGCCTAAGTTCCCCTGACTCTGCTTCATATGGACAACAATCAGTTATGAGAAATACTAAGAGAAATACAGTTAGAAGCTGATGGATGCTTCATTTTCAAGTGTCTCTCCTCATAAGAGTAAACTTTAAACATCACAGTCAGAAATAACAGCCATGGGTACTTTTAAGAGGAAGACTTAACAAATTAGGCTACTTAAACAATGTCTATATGTGGCTTGATGTCTTTAAGTCTATACACGGATAAGAATTTGAAGAAAATTAGGCAAGAGGCTCAAGATTATTTTAAACAAAAGAAGTAATGATATTTCCTACTGAAAATTTTGTTAGAGGTTCCAATTATCACTTTTTTGTTCTTAAATTGCATTTTGAGAATAGATGAGTGAAAAACATGATGAAATAAAGACAGAGCTAGAAAGGGAAGAACAAAGCCCAGAGGTTTGACATTTAGAAGGTGGGAATGACAATGGCTAGATAAGTGTTCCCTAAAATTCTCACTAACCCAAAATCCAATAGAGGGTTAGTATCCAAACTATATAAAGAACTCAAGAAACTGAACACCAAAAGACCAAACAACCCAATCAAAAATGGGGTATAAGACTAAACAGAGAATTCACAACAGAGGAATCATGAAGGGCTGAGAAGGACTTAAAGAAATGTTCAAAGTTCTTAGTAATCAGGGAAATACAAATTAAAATGACCCTGAGATTCCACCTCACACCAATCAGAATGGCTATGATCAAAAACTCAGGTGAAAACAGATGCTGGCGAGCATGTGGAGAAAAAGGAACAGTCCTCCATTGCAGTGGGATTGCAAAATGGTACAACCACTCTGGAAATCCATGGAGGTTCTTCAGAAAATTGGAAATAGATCTGCCTGAAGCCCCCGCTATACCACTCTTGGTCATATGCTCAAAATGTGCCCCAGCATGCCACAGGGTCACATATTCCACTATTTGTGATAGCCAAAAGCTGGAAACAACCCAGATGTCCCACAACAGAAGAATAGATATGGAAAATGTGGTCCATTTACACACTGGAATACTACTCAGCTATTAAGAACAAAGACATCATGAGGTTTGAAGGCAAATAGATAGAACAAGAAAATATAATCCTGAGTGAGGTAATTCAGGCTCAAAAGGCTCAAAAGGACATGCATGGTTTGTACTCACTAATAAGTAGATATTAGCCAGAAGAGTACAGAATACCCAGGACACTACCCACAGGACTCAAGAAAGTTAACAAGCCGAAGGACCCATGTAGGACGCTTCAATCCTACCTGTGAAGGAGAAGAAAACAGTCATGGGGGACATAGGGAGGGAGGAAACCGGGTATCAGAGGGGACAGGGAGGGACAGGGGGTAACATGATCAGATATTAGGGGAGGGTAGGACTGAAGCCCTGAGGGCCAGCAGAAAGAATGGAAACAGGTAACCTCAGGAAGTATGAGGTGGGGGGACCCTCTAGAATATACTGGAGACCTAAGAGGTGAGAGACTCTCAGGGCTCAAAGGAAGGGACCTTGGATGAAGTGCTTTAAAGTGGGCAGAGAGAACTTGTAGAGTCCAGCCCCAGTGGAGGGACAGGACATCAAGTGAAAGGGGTTGCCATTCCATGGTCAAAAGCTCTGACTCAGAATTTTTCCTGTCTGAAGGAACTGCAGGGACAAAAATGGAGAAGAGACTGAGAGAAAGGAGGTTCAGTGACAGGCCCAAATTTGGATCCAGCTCAAGGGGAGCCCTAGGATCCTGACACTGCTACTGATACTGTGGTGTGAGTGCAGACAGGAATCTAGCATGGTTGCTCTCTGAGAAGCCCAAAAAGCAGCTGAAAGAGTCAGACACAGATACTAGCACCCAGCCAATGAATAGAAGCTGGGAACCCTGTGATTGAATTGGGGAAAAACTGGATGAAGTTGAAGAATAAGGCGGCCCCATGGGAAAATCAGCAGTCTCAACTAACCTAGACCCTGGGGGATCTCTCAGACACTGAGCTACCACCCATGTAGCATACACCAGCTAATATGAGGCTCCCCAACACATATGCAGCAGAGGACTGGTTGGTCTGGCCTCATTGAGAGAAGATACACCTAACTATCAAGAGACTTGAGGCCCCAGAGAGTGAGGAGGCCTGGTGGACTGGGGTGGGAGGGTGAGGACAACCTGTTGGAGAGGAAGAGGGAGTGGTATGGAATGGGGATTGGTCAAGGGCCAGACCAGGAGGAGGAACTCTGGACTTTAGAAAAGATTAAATAATAAAAAAAACAAACTAAATAAACAAATCTGAATGGAAAGACAGGCTAAGTTATTCAATAGCAGAATTCTTGGGTTAGTTAAAAAACACCTCGGGCATTTTCTGAGGATCATAATCATCAGCATAAGTCCAGACAACTCTTTATAAACAATTGATTGAAAGATATCTGCAATAATAACCATGACCATTAAGTGTCCTGTGGCTTGGGTATAAATGCCACCAAAGGGACAGATATTACAAAGTTAGTTGAAAAGTGGAACATGGGAAGTTAGGATCATGTGGGCTCTGACATCATTAATGGATCAAGAGATTGGTAGATTTATAACTGGGTAGATTATCGGGAGATGGCAGATATATTTAAAAGTATAATCTCTTTGGAGAAAATAAACACTGGAAATTGTTCTTAAATAATATAAACTATCTCTTTCCTGCCTCCTACCCATTATATTTCCGTGTCCCTTCTGTTTCTCTCCTCTTGTTTTGCTTCCTCCTCCTTCTCTTCTCCCTTTTCCTCCTCTTCTTCCTCCTTATCTCCTATTTGATCTCCTTCTCATCTACCATTATATGACCACTTTTGTTCCACCACCCCTCCATACCATGTTATCTCTACCTTTTACTAATCTAGAAATCACTGAGTCAAATGCCCATGTTTGAAATATCTACAATACTGAGTCAAAATAAAACTTTTTTTTTAAAGGAGATTTCTTTCAGACATTTTGTCACAGTGATGGAAGTCTAAATGATATCAAAGTTATGGCTAAGCTGGTACAAAATTAATCAAGTATGAAAAACTGATAGTGAGAAAAGTTTCTTAAAGGCCTTTGATGTTGGTAAAGAAATAGTGGAATGACAACAATAAATGTGAATATTATTTTTTGAATCCCTCTGTAAATATTAAACTGGATTTTCAGCTTGATGAGATTTAAAAACACAAAGGGAATAAGTCTTGGGAGAGTCTATAAAGGGTGATCGAAGTTGGGTTAGCAGGAATGGGACAATCTGACCCTAAATGTAGGTGGCACTGTTTCATAGGTCGTGATTTCAGATTTAATAAAAAGAAAGCTCGCTGAGTGAAAGTGTCCATTTGCCTCTACTTTGTTACTACAGGTACAATGTGATCAACTGCCTTAAGCTCCTACCATAGCAAGAGTAATTAATATGCCAGTGAGAATACCACGTGGCCACAAGTAAGTATAGATTTAATTACACATATTTGCTTCTCTATGTTGAATGGCCCATTGTAGAATACAACATACATACATAGCATAGTAGTCACCAATCAATCAAGGAAGTACTGATGTCTTAGCCAAACTCTCCAGAGCAGACACTAGCTTACTAGATGACCCTTGGTCAAATGGGTAAGACAAGTGCAGGGATGATGTCCCCAGTCTTTGTTCTAACAGAAAGTTAAATATTCCAGAATGTGTATCAGCCTTTGTTTCCTCTTCTCAATACAACCTTGATATTTCCATATTTAATTAGTCAACTGGTAAAATTAAATTCTAGTAGTGTTTTAAGGTTTCACTTAAAGGAACTAAGATAAATAATTAAGAAGAATTAAAAAGATAGCATATTTTTTGATTCCCAAACACTATATTTTGAAGCAAGTAAATCCTTGGATCAGCTGTACTCATAGTCATCTGGCAATGACCAACACTAAAGTACCATGAGTACCACATATCAAAATACAGATTTCATTTTGCTAATGTACCCACTGTTGTAAGGAAATTCAGGCACTGGGGGAGATGACTGAGTGGGGAAAATCAATTGCTGTGTGACTTAATTAGGGTTTAATTGCTGTGAAGAGACATTATAACCAAGAAAAAATGTTAGAAAAGAAAATATTTAATTGGGGCTGGCTTACAGTCAGAGGGTCAGCCATTATCATTATGGCAGGAATCATGGCAGCCTGCAGGCAGGCATCTTATTGGAGAAGGAGTTGAGAGTTGTACATCTTGATCTGAAGGCAGGCAGAAGGAGACTAGATTCCATGCTGGGAAGAGCTGGAGCATAGAAAACCATAAAGGTCACCTATACAATGATACATTTTATCCAACAAGGCCATATCTCCTCCAATAAGTCTGCACCCCATAAGAGTGCTATTTCTACGGGCAAGTACTCAAATATAAGAATCTAGGAGGGCCAAACTAATTCAAACTATAATACTGTTTCAATATAATACTTTTAGTTCTGATACCTAGCAGCCATATTAAAACTGGTATAGCGAAGGAGGGAAGGTGGAAATTGGAGGATGGCTGTAGCTAGCCACGGTGAAAATAGCCTTCTCTGGTTCAGTGATCTATAATGTCTCAAGGGAGAAAGTTGGACTCCATACATGTGACATCCTCTACTAGCCTTTGCCTATATATTTACAAATACATACATACATACATGCATACACACACACACACACACACACACACACACACAAATGCACACAGGAAGCTCATCACATAGTTCTTTTACTCCTTAGGATTATACCAGGAACATGAAATACTAATCCTCTGGAAGAGCTAACAACAACAACAACAAAAACAACAACAAAAACAAAAACAAAAACAAAAAACCTCAGAGGCACAGCAATCTAACTTTCAAATGAAGCACCTCATGCTAGTAGCATGACCTCATATTTCCAATTCTCTCTGGTGTGAAAGGAAGTATATCCATTGTGGAAGCAGCTTTGCATAAAAAAGCATGAGGTGGTTTGACTCCTTATGCAGATCAAATGAAAGCATATATTTAGAGTTTATCCATACAGAAAAATAAAATCAAAATTACAAATCTAGAAACCCAAAAATTCATTAGAGTGTAGACTGAACTATGTGTTTTAAATATAAATAATAGCTTTTGAGAAATTTTCTTTCTTTCTTTCTTTTTTTTTTTTTTGTCGAGTTTTCTGGATAGAAAACAATGTCTTATGATCATTAGTTAATCTACCTCATGAAACTACTTTAGAATTGCTAAAAGAAGGAATCTGCTGTGTTCCAGGCTTCATATTACACTAGACTCTAATTCAAACAATATATTTTATTTTCTGTATATATGTTTGTCTATGCATGTATCCAGTTGAGAGAATTTTATACCTTGTTCCTACAAATTGCATTATTCCTTCCTGGAGTGGGAGGGAGACTCACAAGACTTGAGAAGCTAATGAATTTTACAAGGCTTAGGGAACTCAGAAAGTTACAAGATTCATGTAATGGCTACCCCTGGTTGTCAACTTGACTATAACAGAAATACAATCCAAAAATGGAGGACATACCCATAAGAGATTTTTTTCTTGGTTTGAAGTGAGTGAATCCATTTCTAGGCTGGATCTTTGAGGTAGGAAGTTGCACAACTTTGATCCAGATCTTGAGACTGAGGTGAGAAGACACTCCTTTAACCTGGGCCACACCTTCTGCTGGCAGCCTATATAAGGACATGGGAGAAGGAATCTGCTGCTGTTTGCCTGCTTGCTCTACCCTTGATAGCAAGTCTATTTCTTCACTGGCATTAGAGTCTTCTTCAGAATTACAGGATCTACTGAAGACCAGCTGAGATATACAGCCTTGTGGACCTAGCACCTTTCCTTTCATAGGCCATCATGGTTGAATTAGTTGGACCATAGCCTGTAAGTGATTCTAATAAATACCCTTTTTATAGGCACGCACGCATGGGCACACACAGACACACAACACACACACACACACACACACACACACACACACAAACACACACACTCCTGCGTGTATGCACGCATAAAGAAATTCATTCTGTAAGTTCGGCTACTCTACAGAATCCTGCCTGATACAACTCATAATGCAAGTTCCGAAAGTTATACAAGTAGAAAGCAACTGCTAGTGCTGATGAGACTCTCCTATAGATTTGACTGCCAGTTGGCTGTTTGATGCAGCTGTTTGAGTTACTTACTATCCTAAAAGTAACTCTAATAAGCTTGTTATATCATCAAACTGGATTCGGGTGTAATTATTTTTTCAGTTGTCCTCAATGTCCTACTAAGGATGAGAGGACCTTTGTTATTATACACATAGAAAAAATAACACCTTAATATAGAACAAGGAAAGAAACAATGTAAAAATGTTCTAGAAGTGAAAATAGGTCCCAATCTTGTATATTTAAGGTACTGATCATGTTTGCTTTAAGCAAAAGTTAAAAATCTGGAAAGGTTTTCAATCTGTGCTTGCTTGCTCTGGGGCAAGGATGGGGTGAGAAAGATAGATCTGAGAAGGCAATGAAGTGACAAGACTGCCAAAATATGTTATCATAGTTTTCTATTCTTTTGTGTTTTGTGGACAGTATGCTGTAGATATTTAATTGTTTCATTTGTGTTAGAGTCCTGGATATTTTTACAATGTGAAAAGCAATTTTCTGATATGAAGAAGGAATGAACCTTGAGGTTGCAACTGTAGCATGTATCATTTGCTGGGTAATTAAATCATAAAGAAAATTTTATTAAGGGTTTTGTTAGTTTAAAAATTTTATGAGAATAAAAAATGTAATGGAGTGTCCTTCTTTCAAAGGTAAAGAGAATTATTTGCAGAAAGCTAAAAGACTCAAAGCAAGACATAGAAAAATGGTCACTGTTCAGACCTGTCAAGGCATTTCCTCTTAACTAAACGTAGAAATCACAATATTGCAACCTGTAGATTATGCTATGAATGTTGTATGATATAATTATGAACTATTTGTATCATTAAAATAGCTTGTTAGACTTATAATACTAATGAAGCACGAAAAAGGCCATGTTTTTCATTACCTGAAGAAATCTGCAGGGGTCTCTTGGAGGTCAGTTATTAATGGGTAAAATTCCTGCTTCAGTAAATCTACCTAGAAGTTTCCACCACTCAGATACCCAGCCAGTCCTAAAGAAATTTCTTTGATTTGGTAATTAAAGAATTAATTACTGCATAGCTGGCTTATGGAAGGACTTGCACCAGCTGCAAGTCCAACATCAACTGTGATGGCCTATTGCCCAATTTTGAAAAATTTTTACACATGACATTTCCCAATAGATACTATAACCTGAGTTTAGGCATTCTTGATTAAGATACCTAAAGATGGTGAAAATGAAAGCATGTAAATATTATTTTTTTTAACTTGGGCTGGGAGGTAGCTCAGTGCAGAATGTGTACTGTGCTCACAGAGAACCTGAGATTTTCAAACACAACTATCTGCAATCTGAGCTCCAGGGGAGCTGATGAATCTAGCCTCCCACATGCCTATGCTCACCTACACATGTCATGTCTAACATTCATGCCATTAAGCAATACCACACCTAGGAATATACCCAAAATCTACTACACTATATCACAGGGACACTTGCTCAACTATGTTCATAGTAGCTTTATTTGTAATAACCAGAAACTGAAAACAACCTAGATGTTTCTCAACTGAGGAATGGATAAAGAAAATGTGGTTCATCCACATAATGAATGCTATTTAAAATACTATTTAAATATTATATACAAAAACATCATGAAATTTGCAGGCAAATGGACGGAACTAGGGAATTTCACCCTATGTGAGGTAACCCCAACCAAGAAAGTCACATATGGTATGTACTCACTTATAAGTAGACATTAGCCATGAAGTGAAGTATAGTCATGCTACAATCCATAGAAACTGGGCAACAAGGAGGGCCCAAGGGAGGATGCATGAACCTCACTCAGAAGGGAAAACAAAACAATCCTCAGAGGTGGATGGAGAGAGAGAACGTGGTGGATGGGGGTAAGAAGGGGAAGGCAGATGGGGATCAGACGAGGGGAGGAGGGGGACAGGAGAGAGTTGGGAGTGAGAATGGAAATTGGTGGGGAGCATTTCTGGAACTAGTTGGAGACCTGGGAGTGAGGAAGCTCCAGAGAGTGTATGGGGGTTACCTTAGCTGAGATTCCTGCCAGTGGGGAATATGGAGACTGAAATGGCACCTTCAGTAGCCAGGCAGGAGTGGGGAGGGAGACATTAACCCACTCACAAAACCTTCAACCCCATACTTTTCCAGTCTACAATATGTGCAGGGATAAAGATGCACCAGATATTGAGGGACTGGCCAACCAGTGACTGCCCCAGATTGAGACCCATCCCACGGATGCTAACTCCTGACAGTATTAATTATACTCTGTTATGCTTGAAAACAGGAACTTAGCATTGCAGTCTCTCAAGAGAGACTTCATCCAGCAGTAGATGAAAACAGATTCAGAGACACAAAGTCAAACATCATGCAGAGTGCAGGGAGTTTTGGGAAAAGGGGATGATAGAACTGAGCAAGATGGAGGGGTCAAGGACATAAGAAGACCTACAGAATCAAATAACCTGGGTCCACTGGGGCTCACACAGATTGAACCACCAACCAAAGAGCATGAATGGGAGAGCCCTAGGCCCCTTTCATATTTGTAGCAAGTGTGCATCTTGGTCTTCATGTGGATCTCCTGACAATTGGAGTGGGGTCTGTCTCTGACTCTATTGTATGTTATTGAATCCTTTCCCCCTAAGTAGATTGCTTGGTTAGGACTCAGCGGGAAAGGCTGTGCTTAGTCCTGCGGCGACTCTGTGTTCCAGAGTGGGGTGGTACCCAAGGGCATTTCCACTTGTCTGAGAAGGGGAGGAGCCAATGGGAGGAGGGTTTTGTGTGTGTGAGACTGGGAGGAGAGAAAGTAAGTTGTGATTAGGATGTAAAGTGAAGAGGGACATCTGGGTTCTTTCCAGCTTCTGGCTATTATAAATATGGCTGCTATGAACATAGTGGAGCATGTGTCTTTATTACATGTTGGAGCATCTTCTGAGTATATGCCCAGGAGTGGTATAGCTGGGTCCTCAGGTAGGATTATGTCCAATTTTCTGAGGGTCCACCAAACAGATTTCCAGAGTGGTTGTACTGGCTTACAATCCCACCAACAATGGAGGAGTGTTCCTCTTTCTCCACAACCTCATCAGCATCTGCTGTCACCTGAGTATTTGATCTTAGCTATTCTGACTGGTGTGAGGTGGAATCTCAGACTTGTTTTGATTTGCATTTCCCTGATGACTAAGGATGTTGAGCATTACTTTAGGTGCTTCTCAGCCCTGTGAATTTCCTCAGTTGAAAATTCTGTTTAGCTCTGTTCCCCATTTTTTGATGGGGTTATAACCTAGATGTCCCTCATCAGAGGAATGGATACTGAAAATGTGGTACATTTACACAATGGAGTACTATCCAGCTATTAAAAACAATGATTTAATGAAATTTGCAGGCAAATGGATGGAACTTGAAAATAACGAGATAACTCAGTCACAAAAGAATGAATATGGTATGTACTCACTTATAAGTGGATATTAGCCCAAACGTTCGGAATACCCAAGTTTCACTTTACAGTAACTGCTGGACTGAGAGTGAGGTCCCAGACCGAGGAGTGGGAGAAGGGACTGAAGGAGCTGAGGGAGTCTGCAGCCCCGTGGAGGGAGCAACAGTGTCAACTGGCCTGACACTGCCCACCCCCCACCGGTTCTCAAGGAGGCTAGACCACCAACCAAAGAATACACATGGGGAGACCCATGGTTGGACCACATATGTGGCAGAGGAGGGCCTTGTTGGCCATCAGGTGGAGGAGAGGCCCCAGTAAAGGGGAATGTCAAGGTAGGAATATGGGAGTGGGTGGGCTGGTGGGTGGGAGGTGGAATTCCCTCATAGAGGTGGAGGAGGGGGAGGGGATAGGTGGTTTCCAAAGAGACCTAGAAAGGGGGAAACATTGGAAATGTAAATAAAGTATCAAAAAATAAAAATAATAATAATAAAAAAAAGGGATGTAAAGTGAATAAATGAATTATTGGGGAAAAAAACCTTTAAAATGTTATATTGACACTGAAACTTTCAGTTTCAGAAACCCAAACTGAATTACTGATATCAAGGTGTTTTTATACTAAATTAACTGGATAAAATAACTTCACATTAAAACAACTGTCTTAATATTTTTAAGGAAGCTCATTCAATGAGAGTAAGGCCACTGAAGTACTCAGAACTCAGCAGTCATGACATCTGCCCAGAAATGATTGGTCTTCGCTTGCTCAATGGCTGTGAGCCCAGCTTGCTGTGTGCTCTCAGAATGGAGGAAGGGAAGCAAAGAGGACAGCTGGGCCTCTGCACAGGGGACATACCTTGGGAAGCATTATGCTTATACAGTATTCATGAAGGAAGCACTTTGAATGCCTACCTCTCTCTCATCTCATGAAGCAAGTAGAAAAGTTGGGAAGAAAATGGAAAGCCACCCCCAGGCAAATCACACTGAGGATCTTTGATCCTGTCAGCAGGCGGACCAGCATCTTGCCGTGTGTCAGGCTGCTTGATAGCAGTATGTGAAGCTTTCCTTTTTTAAAGGATTGACTCTGCCCATGTCATTTACTATAGGATCATGAAATGTGTCTATTTGTAACACATTATAACTCACTTTGAAACTCATTTCTACTTATATGTTGAAAATTGTAAAGAGGCTCCTTGCTAGGACCTGACTTTACTAGGATGTGAAAAGCTGTAGGTAGGAATTTGACAGATAGTTTACCTCTCCTGCTAATGAGAAATATCTTGCCACACTTATGGACCATCGTTTGACTGTTTGAGACCGGTGTGATGTAATGGTCCAATCAGGATAATTTGTCTTTCCTTTGATTTGTAAAATATACTTGATTGTTTCTATCAAGCATGTATTTTCCATGCCTGTTTTCTCCAAGTTGTCAAAAAAATTGATAAACTAGAATTTCTTCACTTTTCACAGTGAATCAGAGTACAGAAAGTTACCCAAACTGTCTAATGGGAATAAGCCCTGGGGCCCAGGACATCCATCATCGCTAAGGATGTCTGCTATTTTGCTCAACTTTGTCAGAACACAGTCACCAGAGAGTACTGAGCACACAATGCTTCTCACTGTAAAAAATCTCCTTTGATTTAACTTTGTTCACAAAGTTATTTACATTAAACTCCCTGCGATTTTTTTTTCTTAAGTTTAAGATAAGACAGCTTTCATCTTTCATTAGGTTCCTTTCAACTGTCGATTCACAGAGAATGTGCTTGGCTCTATTGCTTCTTCAGATAAACTGTGTTCTTTAGGCATCGGTTCCCTGTGCTTTATTTTACTTATTAGTGTTTGGGATGGGGAGGCCATATGTACCATGACCCAAATAAGGTCAAAGGACAGCATATGAAAGTTGGTTCTCTTTTCTCCCATGTGAGTTTCAGGAGTGTAGACCAGGATGTCAGGGTTGGAGGCAAGAATCTTTATGATTTTCTCAATGCGGTCTCTCAGAGAACCTGGCACTCACCTGTAGGCCAGCAAATATCTAGGATGCTCCTTTCTCTGCCTCCATGTGCTGTCATCAAATATGCACCACCACTCCAAGCTTTGTATGTGTGTGTGTGTGTGTGTGTGTGTGTGTATGTGTGTGTGTGTGTGTGTGTGTATATGTGTGTGTATGTGTGTGTGTGTGTGTATATGTGTGTGTATGTGTGTGTGTATATGTGTGTGTGTGTGTGTATGTGTGTGTGTGTGTCTGTATGTGTGTATGTGTGTGTGTGTATGTGTGTGTGTGTGTATATGTGTGTGTGTGTATGTGTGTGTGTGTGTGTGTGTGTATGTGTGTGTGTGTGTGTGTATGTGTGTGTGTGTGTGTGCGCGTGTGTGTGTGTGTGTGTGTGTGTGTGTGTGTGTGTAGAGGAAACTCAGGTCTTCAGACTTGTTTTGCAATCACTTACCCACGGATTCATCTCCTTGCTCCTACCTGTAGATTTCTTGCTTCTGCCTTATCATAATTTCTTAGTCTCACTTTGTCAACTAACAACTGATCTGATGTCTTTCTCTTCACCTCCTAGCCAGTAGTTGATCAAACAAGGTGAGTTCATCCTGTTAAATGCATCCAGTTTGTGAACGTATTTCTTTAATATACTGCATGCCTAAGACCCTCACCTAGGTGTTTTCTCCTAAATTTCCTGGGTAAAATTATCCAGATTGCTGCAGCTCAGGTTATCAGAATCAACCCACTCTTTTCCAAACACCCATCCCTTAGCTCTCAGAAGGGATTATAATTCCAATTGTCTTGCTGATTCCTGCAAACATCACTTCCTTCTGATTCCTACCACTGCTGGATGCCATGTTTCCTGTCACTATGGCTGTCATTATACTTCCTTTTGACTCCCACTACTGTATGACACTGCATTTACTGTTGCTATGGCTGTGGTCTGGTATTGTAATCCTCTACCTGTCAGCATCTACAGATCATTGTTCTTATTCACTTTTCTATACATGCTATCAGGAAAATTGTTGGAAAACTGGAAGTTTGCAGAAGTGTAAATATTGATATCTTATCATTTTCACTAAAGTTTTAAAAACTGCTAGATAAAAATCTCTTCCTTTTTTTCTTTTTTTTTTAATTTTTCTTTTTTGATACTTTATTTACATTTCCAATGTTTCCCACTTTCTAGGTCTCCTCTTTGGAAACCCCCTATCACCTTCCCCTCCCCGCCTCTATGAGGGTATTCCACCTCCCACCCACCCGCCCACCCACTCCCATATTCCCGCCTTGACATTCCCCTTTACTGGGGCCTCTAACACCCTGAGGCTCAAGGGCCTCTCCTCCCCCTGATGGCCAAGGCCCTCCTCTGCCACATATGTGGTCCGAACCATGGGTCCTTCGATGTGTATTCTTTGGTTGGTGGTCCAGTGTCTAGGAGGACCGGGGGGGGGGGTCAGGACAGTTGACACTGTTGCTCCCTCCATGGGGCTGCAAACACCCTCAGTTCCTTCAGTCCCTTCTCCCACTCCTCCATCTGGGACCTCACTTTCAGTCCAGCGGTTTCTGTAAAGTGAAACTTGGGTATTCCGAACTTTTGGGCTAATATCCACTTATAAGTGAGTACATACCATGTTCGTTCTTTTGTGACTGAGTTACCTCGCTCAGGATGATATTTTCAAGCTCCATCCATTTGCCTGCAAATTTCATTAAGATCTCTTCTTTAGCAGATAAGCAGCATGATACAGCCCATAAGTCATCATATCCTTACCTGGTCATCTAAGTAAATGTTCTCTAAAAGGAATTTGTGCCCAAAAGGGCAAGAGAGCAGGACTGCATTTATTATTCCAGGGAAAGTTTGAATCATGGATTCTGCCAATAAATCACATTACATTACCAATTCATGAGAAGCATCAATTTTTACATGGAAAAAAATTGAAGGGTTCCTTTTGACAAGTCTCACAGACTCTTTTGGTGTCACAGGGAATACAGGATACTTGCCTTCTTTAGCAAGTAAGGTCAGGTTTGTATATCCACCTAGCATACAATTATTATGATATCAAGACAGAGCATGTGTGTTCTGCAAGGAAAAGATCACTGCAGATTAAGTAGAGTAAGTTTCTAAGACTGGGGTTGTCAGTTTGACTATCAGCCCATTTAACTGGTCAGGAATTCATTTGAGCATTTATCCATGTCAGGACCATGCTATCTGCTCCATCCCATGGTTTGAAAAGAATCATCATCAAGAAGAAATGGAAATTTGTGTTTCTTTCTCACATGTAACATACAGGTGAATGTCAGACTACACTGGAGTCATGCTTCAGTTATTCGGCAAAGAGCAGTGTTTTACAACACGAGGGATTATTTCCTTCAATTTCAGCTTCATTCCTGAGCATTAGACTTCAAGTCTTTTAAACATCTTTTTCTATTTTGAAACATTGTGCAAGAATTTGTTTTTATCTTCACACCTTTCCCTCTTGCTATATCTCTTGAATAGCTGGAATGGGCAGATTTGTTTAATGTCCCCTTAGTGGGTTTGTCTGAGCAGCAATGTAACCCATTTCTCAACATGTAGAAGGAGGAGCAGTTAACTCTGCTATTTGGAAAAAGAGGAATGCTTTCAACTTGAGGGTAAACACATCAGTTAAGTGTGAAGATGTAAGCTGCCTTATTTGCATAATGAGCATTTTATGGCACGTTGGCTTACAAATTTATGGAGCTTTTCGCACCAATTACCAATGAGCATTTCAAAATGTCAGAAATCCCAGTGACATTTCACTCTGCAGTTCTCCAAGGGCATGGGTTCCCTTTCATGTTTGCTGTCAGTTTAATTTGGCACAACTTATTTTGGAAGGATCACCACTGATTGAAAAGTTTCTGGCTCCACCCCTCCATATACATGGATGTTTGTCCTTAAAGGGATGTAAAAATGAATGACCAGCCTCTCAGAATGATGACATTTAACACTGTTGTAGAGTGAGCTCAGTGCAACTTCAAGCTATATCATTTTCCATATAACTTATCTCAAATTATCAAATGGAAAACAGAAACTGCAGACTTTGTATCAAATCATCATCATAATTTCTAATATTTCCTATTATTTTTGTTCATCTTGCATTTGATTCTCAGTAAGTTCAGCTATACATTTTGCTTTTGTTCCAATTTGTTCCATTGTGAACTAATTCTATGCAGGTACACACTGATAGCAAATAATTCCCCATTTGACTTTTATATGCCATCATTTACCTAATCAGAGATTTATCTGATGTTATAGTTTTCTTTTATAACATACTTTATTTATTATTATTATTCTGAGTAATTGATAAGTGGCAATCTGCTTGCAAAGTACAGAAGATAATGCATAAAATTTTGCTTTTTCTACCACAGATCCTGGGATAATTTGAATCCCCAAGTTTGCATGGCAAGTGCTTTGATATAATATGCAACACACACACACACACACACACACAGTGTTTGGCATTATTACAAAGCTTTGTTGCACATCTCTGTTATCCAGTTTTAGCTCATGTATTTTCTCAATACAAATGCTGTGTGGGTTATGTTGATGTTTTAAGGAAGAATTTAAGATAAAATTAAATGTGTTACAATAATAGTCTCTAAATGACTTGAGTATTCTTAATACATGAGTATTCTTGCCATGAAGAATTTATTAAGAATGCAAAGTGGTTGATCAGATTTCAATATTTCTATTTCAGATAGTAGATGTAACATTGTCAAAATACCAATGTTTAGAATTTTTGAAACATTAATCAAGAAAGTGTTTTCAATTGCGTTAGGTGAGAGTAATACATTATTGTTAACAGATATCTAGTCATGTAAAATATATCTCCAGATAGGGGGACAAATAAAGATTTCATCTCTTGTGGAAAACATGAACTGAGGTGAACAATAGGTTCTGATCACAGACAAAAAGAGAAAATAATGCTCAGTCTAAATAAATAACAGAAAAGATGTTTTAGTAATACTTTGAATGTTTCTCGGCAGAGAGTGGCAGAAAACTTGCTGCCCTTGGTTAAGTAACTGGAGCTGGAGGTTCTCATGTTAGTCTGAAAGGTGGTGTGAATGATCCCAACCCTAATCTATGAGATCACCCCAGAAGTCTATCCTCAACCCTAACAGCTCTGGAGATTGGTAGTATAACCTAGAAGCTTGAATCAGCCTTTATTTGTGGCCTCCATCCTAGGAACGTCAGCCCAAATTGTGTGGTCAACACATTCTCTGCTTCTAGCAAGAGAATAGATGCTCTTTTTATACTTTAACGCTCCTATCCCTGCTCCCCTTCCGGGCACACCTTTATCTGATTTACTTCACTTTCTGTGTTTTGACTTTTTTTTTTTTTTTTTTTTCAGTAACAGATATATGGGCTGCTAACATGGCTCAGTATATAGAGTTCAATCTCCAGTGGCATGGACAAGATTCACACCTGCAACTCTAGTTCCGGGAGAACAGAATGTCTTTGGCTTCCTTGGACATCGGAATCCACCGCACATACCCATGTACCTGGGCACATGGTCATGTGTGTACACATGTTTACAGGCATGCACACATGCATGGAAAAAATAACACAGTTATTTCTTTTAACCTGAAATTTAAAATATACCAAACACATAATTAAGAAAAAAATGAAAACAATTATTTCTTTTAACTTTAAATTTAAAATATACCAAACAAAGAACAAATCTGTCAGGAACATTTCCCAATGACTTATTTATCTGAAACCAGCATTTTTGGGCATTCCTTGTATACCAGGAACTTTGCATTTACTGCTCTAGTGAAGTCATATAAAACTCCCCATGCTAAAAAATAATATGTGGTTAATGTGCTATTTCAGAAGATTATGAGTCATGGATTTGACAAGAATCAACTTTTTATGGAAAGGGGGAACAGAAGGAACTAAAATAATTGATGGTGCAAATGATTACAAGTGATTGTACTAATGACCTTAACGATTGCATTTGTGTGAACCTTAGTATTTAGGCAAAATCCACTTACTTTGTAGCTGAATCAGAATCTGTGGATTGTGATATTGATCAGAGGATTGATTTCCTGTCTGCTCCTAAGAAAGGCACTTAATAGCTGTCAGCTAATGCTCCTGAAAATATGGGCTGGATGTGCTCATGATACTGTTTTGACAAGTTAGTGGTAAAATGTCAAAACAATCTCAAATCAACATTTTCTAATAATGTCACTTTCAAGTATTGTTAGCAGGAATGCCAATTTGTACTCACATTTTAAAATCTGCTAATTTATGCCTATTCTTCTATGATACTAACATCTTACAATTGATAGGTAGAATTTTCCCTATAAAAATTCAATAGAAAATATATCCAGAGAAAACATTTAAGTTAGTATTTTAATTCTTTCTAAGAAAAGTAATGAATGGGAAACCAAGGTGACTCAATAGACACAAGGGTTTGCCATCAAGCCTGAAGACTTGAATTCCATTCTCCAAACCCACAGAGTGGACAGAGAGAAAGGATTCCTGCAAGTCATCCTCTGACCTACCATCTACACTTGCTTCTGGGCACATGTACATACATAAAGGCACATTCAGCTACACAGACAGAAACATACACACACACACACACACACACACACACACACACACACACACACACACACATACACCTTAACTGACCTGGTACTGTTTTATATTGATTCACTAAATATTTTAGGTAATTACCTGAAATGAAAGAAAGGAAATGTTTTCCTAGCAACATTACTTAGCTAATATGTTTCTTATGTCACTCCTGTAATTCCCTACATAGAAGAGAGTACATACAAGAGGAAAGAATTCATAGCTATCAGTTAAGATGCACTGAACTTAGTTCATGAGACAATGTAAAGTAGAAATCCTTGAAGCTGGAGAAGGCAGTGTGGTTGGTTTTGTCAACTTGCCACTAACCTAGATGTAGGTAGGAAGTACATCTTAACTGAGTGAATTCTTCCATCAGATCATCTATAGAAAAGACTATAGAGCATTTTCTTGATTCATAATTGAGGTGATAATGTCCAGTGTATGTGGGTGGGGCCACCCATGGAGGCCCTGGATGCTATCTATACAAAAGCAAGCTGAGGAAGCCATGGGAGCAATCCAGTAAGCAGCATTCCTCCATTGCCTATTCAGTGTCTGCCCTGACTTTCCTCAATGATGGAACCTTGAACAGTAAACAAAACCATAAACCCTTTCCTCTCTGAGTGCTTTTTGCCAGTTGTGGAGCTTATATTAGCAGAAGTACAAGTGGGATAGATGAGTTTCTGAGGCTAATAGATAATCCAGTACATCAAGTAGTTGCAAATACTATATTTTACACTAATATGTTATGTATAGTGTTACCGAGATCCCTGTGACAGAAATCTCCATCAGTTTGATGCCATATGGTGCACTCAAGATGTCCTAGATTTGAAATTTTGAAATTGCAACTGGAAACTCATATGAGAAGAAAATAAAAATAAAATTAGAGAGAGAGAGAGAGAGAGAGAGAGAGAGAGAGAGAGAGAGAGATGCACACCATTTCCCTGATTAATCAAATTTGATGTCCAGACTATAGTCAACAATCAATTGCCAATTGTGTCATGTGGGTAATATACACTATTGTTTTTTTTTTTTTTCCCTGAGGGAGAAAAAAAGCAATTCATCTGCCTTCATTTGACTTTGCATAAAAATACTCACTATCAATTTTTCTTCCACTACTTTTCTTAAACGATCTGGTATGCTATAGGAATAGAAAGATCCATGCTTCTTATTCTTTTAAATTTTACTTTTCTACTTAAAAATAAAGGGTCAGATCTTGGGCACTAAACTATCCTTAAGCCCAGGTTTTCTTATAGAAAACATGGAAACTTTTTAATTGATAGCCGTTTTACTGATAACTGAGCCACTTGAAACAATGACAAAATCACTCTAGTATGAGGGTAGGTTAAAGCCGTAATACAGGAGAGATATTTATGAAGGAGGCTAAGATGGATGCACACTGTAGTGCTTATGTGAATACTTATATTGTTACATCAATTAGAAAGACAAATAAAATACAATAATATTCATTCTGGTAATTTGTAGGTGTTGATATTGCAAGCATGTAGACCAGAATTTAACATGTTGAAAATCACAACTCCATCCACCATCTACTAACCCATGGCTTCTTTTTTTATGAGATAAAACTTGGGCTTCCATTTTTAAATTTTAAGTAGCTGTAAATGAACAGAAGAAAGATATTTTGTAATCCATGTTTGTTATGTGAAATTGATACTTTAGTCCTTCTTATATAACATTATAAGAGCAGAAGCATGCTCATTCATTTGTGTAGGGTTGAAGGCCATTTTGTTCTAATCATAGTATTCATCGGTGTAAACAGATGTATGGCTGAGAAACCACGTATTTATAATTTAATATCTTATGAAAAAATGTTGACTTCTACACTGTTTTTTATAATGTTTTCTGTGCTTTTTTCATTTCCATATTTTCTGAAATGAATTGTATTGAATTTTTTAAAGGTTAAATTGCTATTTCATGTGTGTCTGTGAGTATGTGAATCACGTGAGTGAAGGTGATGGGAAGGCTGGGGGAGAGGAACCAATCATCATGGATCCATAGGCTATTGTGATCCCTGACATAGAGGTTGGAAGTTAATCCAGTTCCTGTGGAAGCCCACCAGGCTACCTCCTGAACCCTTTTGTCAAGGTCTGAAGTGAATTTAATAAAATTAAATTACCTAGGAGGTGGAAAGATGGTTCACCAGAGTCTTTGCTGCTCTTGAAGAAGATCCAGGTTTGCTTCATAGCTCTTACAATGTGTCCCACAACTATCTGTAACTCCAGTTCAAGGGATCTGACACCCTCTCTTGGCTTTTATGGGTTCAATGTGGACACTGCACAAATGTAAATGCAGACAAGCACTCATGCAAATTAACAATTTCAATCTTTTAAAAAATTAAAAATATTCAGTAATGATTATAATAAGTCAACTTTAAAAATATCATTATATTCTGCTGAGTTTCTACCAAATGGGTGAAAAGATAACTATCACTATTCAGTGAAAGAAAATTCAAAGACATTTTATTTTGAAATTTTATTTCTCATGCCATTCAAATAATGGTATTTGTGCCTCTTAAAGGCACATTTCTGCGTTGTATGACTGGGCATTTCATCGCTTGTTTACTTTCTGAGTTTGAGGTGCTCAATTAAAATTTCTGTTAATAAGAGTGTTTGGCAGGGGCTTAAGGTTAAGTAGTCCAAGGGCCTAAAGATTATTATGTGTGGCTTGTAGCCAGAAAACCTCTCTAACTGAGGCTCCCAGAAGGTTAATCTTCCCAACCTTTCAGACATCAAATGGTTTTCTGCAGTTCTAATTACAGCCTTCCTCAGAAAGAGCCTCCTATTGAGAACATGCTGAAATGGACTAAAAAGTGTATTCTGTTCTCTGAGTGGGAACAATGGGTTATACACTGAATGTCGATACCTGTAGATCCTCTCAGACCTGTCCTTTCCTAAGAAGGGTGTAAGCATGAAGGTGTGCATGTAAATGTCATGTGTACGTGTGTGTGTGCGTGTATGTGTGTGTGTGTGTGTATGTGTGTGTATGACTATATGTATGTTTGTGCTTTTGTTTATGTTTTGTGTATATGCATGCATGTGTGTGCATGTGTTTGTGTGTATATGTGGTGTGTGTATATGTGTCAATGCTCTAAGCGAAAGAACAGATTTCTACAACTCCATGCATACAATGTATTAGAGCAATGGTTCTCAACCTTCCTAATGCTATGACCCTGTAATACAGTTGGTCATGTTGTGCTGGCTTCCAACCATAAAGTTATTTTCATTTCTACTTCATAACTGTAATTTTGCTACTGTTATGAATCATAATGTTAGTATTTGAAATATGCAGGGTATCTGATATGTGCCTCTTGTGAAAGAGTCCTTTAACTCCCAGAGAAATCATGACTTACACATTGAGAACCATTGTATTAGAGAATAACAACAATCGTGATGGTGGCATTGCCACTGCTACATCATAAAAGTGTGCAGGAAAACTCTTGCAGTTGCAGGATCCATATAGTTTTCGGTTCATAATGTTTGTAAAGGAGAAGAGTGGAGAACTCAACAGGTGTTGACTTCATTATACCAAGATCACCTCAGCCAAAACAGCTGAACAAGCACACAAAATAATATACATAAAACTCCCCAAGGAAAGTAATTTTATAAGTTCTTAATTCTGTATTCTAGTTCTGTTCAGTGGATACTTATCTTTGCCTGTGCCTTTGAGCAAATCTAGAAAGACTGTACATGTTGCTTCATTGAACAATGCATAATTTAGTAAGGTTTATTTTAGGGACAGGCAATACAATTGTATTTCATGAAGTTAGTTATAGATCATCATTGAGCATGCCTCCAGCAGTCTAACACAGAGTCTAATTAGACCTCTATATGCAATGTATCATTGAAGAAATTTCCCTTACTGAGGCTTCCTGTCTGTTTCTTGTATTTTAATGAATACAGGTTAGTCAATGATAAACTTATTAAAAAATAAGTCCCACAAATTTTAATAACTCATTTTTACTTTTTTATTTGTGACTGTATTTCCAAACATTGCAAAATTTTAAATTGTTTTAGAAAGTCTTTGTTTTAAATTAAGCTTACTAAGCATCTTCTAGATATAAAACAGCTACTTTTTTTGATACTTTATTTACATTTCAAATGTTTTGTCCTTTCCAGTTCTCCCCACTTTTTAAAAGTAATTTTATTGGATATTTTCTTCATTTACATTTCCCTGCCCTCGAATTCCCCTACACTGGAGCATCCATCTAGCCTTCATAGGACCAAGGGCCTCTCCTCAAACAGCCACTTTACAGGGAATAAAATAATCAAACGACACACATTTCTCAATAAGTCTTCTAAGTCTTTAGATTATTCATGTGAGAAAAAATAGGGAGAAACTTTACCCATATTCAAAACTAACCCTCATGAACTAGTTGGGGCACAAAAATATGTGAAGGGAGAAGGGGTCATTGTAAAGTAGGAGGGGTAGACAGGGGTTAGAAGTTGACATATGATGATACTGGGAGCTTCACAGATGGCTTGGAATAAAGAATACATTTCATTCCTGACCAGGATATGGACTTCATTCTCAAGCCCACATCAGTTACCTCACAAATTCTTAAATGTACAGTTGCAGAGAATCCAGCACCCTCTTCTGGAGCTTACATGTACCTGCACATAAATAATGCATATAAATGCACACAAGTGCATGTAAATAAAATTAAATAAATTGAAAAGAAATGCTAATTGCAGTGGATATGTTCATAAAATGTTATAAATACACATGAAATGTCATTATGAAAATCGTTATTATGTATAATTGGTGTATAATAAAATATTTTAAAAGACATGATGTTCTTAAATGAGTCCTCATTATAGAATATATATGTATATTCTCCAACAACACATTTTAGACCCTCTCATTTTCCTTGTTCCCTTACTTCAAGGCTCGGGAAACCTAATGCAAGAGCTAACAGAAAATTTTAAGAATAGAAATCAAGAAAGTGCTTTTTGATACAGCTTTTTTTTTTCTGGACAGACATCTCAGGCCTCTTGTAATCATGAACACACAGTAACTATGCTTACCTACATGAGAAAGGTTCATGGTAATCCAGTCAACACTGTCAGATGGGCAACTGATCCAATGTTAGATTTATGTACATACTTGTAACCAAAATGCTTTAAACCACAGATGAATGTATAAGAGGTGATTAAAATCTAAATAAAAGATCCAAGTGGTGGAAATATGGTGTCTATTTCTCCTCATTATGTTTTTCTGGAAACTACTGTTGGAAGTTTCTTTTTATAATTCATTGTATACAATACTAAATAAAGCCTCCTGAATATTGCTCAGTTGTGTGTGTAGCAGGCAAAGCTAAACATATTCTTATTCGTAATCAATGATCACATAAGGAGAACGTTCACCAGAGATACCTGCTTGATTTACATGTAAATTAGGAACATTTTAAGACAGCCATGAGATTTTTCTTCCAAATAAAAGCTATTGAAAACTTTTCTTTAGACAAGTATTGACTTAGAGAAAATTAATTGAGTATGTGTATAATTTGATTCAGAAATAAAGATGCAGCTAAAACTTTGGTAATTAACTAGATCCTATAATTAGTGCCTATAGTAAAGAGTCTCTTTCCTCTTTTAGCAGAATGGGATGTCACTGCAAGACTTAAATAACATTCTAAATGATAATCAATAGCTTGAGATAGTACAGCATCTAACAACTACACACTAGCAATGGACATATAATGTTCAGGGGTCTATTTGCCTGGGTGAAATTTGCTTTAGAAACATTTAAATCTCACTGTATTTTTCCTCCCATTGGTAAACACATGAGTTTTGAAAACTTATGAACACAATGTTGCAGAGACTTGGTATGAAGATTTTGTTAGTTCCACTGTCATTATTTAATCTCAGGTTCACAGCCAAAAGTTATTTGATCTCAGGAAATCATGTATTCTTCAATTGGCAAAGTAAGGTTAATTTTGCTTAAATTATTGAAAGAGGGACAAAGAGAGCATGTGAAAAAGAAAACAAAAGAAAACCAAAGATTAAAAAAAGATGCATTCCATGATGTCTATATAGTAGGTAAGATTCTAATTATTAAGCTTGAATCAAGAGCAAGGACAAACAGCAAACACCAATTTAGACTTTAGGTCATTTAACTGATTATATATTACATGTTTTTTTTTTTTTTTTTTTTTTTTTTACTATTTCACATATTAACATAATGTATATAGTCATTTTCTGTCCCATAATGCACTTTGTGATCAGCCTCCTATCCTGCTGAATTTTCTTCTCAACTACCTTCCAGCCCAGTTTCATACAATTGCATAAGTCTTAAGCAGGTAATCATGGCTACTGTTAGTTCATGCATCAATTTCCATGTATCCCCGAAACACTACAGCTCAGAGCTCTCAGTCCATCCTCCAACTCTTATACTTTCTCTGAATCCTCATACAAGAGGGTCTCTGTTTTGCAGTGTCCCTTGGTCTTTGGAGTTTGTAACAGCACATGTCTAATTCTTGGCAGAGCACTGAGCAGTTACTGTTCTCCAACTTTTTTACTGTTATATGAGTTTCCTTTTCATATTATCCATTGCACAGAGAAGTATCAAGACAGAACAGCCCTCTTCTATGAGTCTAAACTGATTACTTTTCAGTTGAAAATTAATATTCATATATATCTGTCCATATGCACTTTAAGCTGCTTATTACATCTTGAAACACACACTTTAAACAATTATTGTCCACACAGAAAATAAAAGTAAAGAACAAATAAAATATGCCTTACTACAAAACATAAACAAAAGTTATAAAGTCAAACACTATTTTCCTAACAATAAATGTCAACGTTTTTATACAGTGTTGTAAATTGACAGTCTCCCATACTCAGTAGAAAATTCAAAGGTTACAATGTGCAGCATAAAAATGGTCATCTAAAATCAAACAAATCAAGCGGGGAGAAGGGAGAGCGCATAGGAAGTACACAGACATTACAATGCTAATGCTATACTTAAAAGTCAATATGACAGTGAGAAAGTAAAGCATGATAATCTAAGCAATAGAACTCTAATGAAAATACAAATGGAAAAACATGACAGGAGTTTCTTGTGGTGGTTAATAATGCCTATCAGCTTGACAGATCCAGCATCATCTACAAGACAAGTCTCTGCATATATCTGTGAGAGATAACCTAGATTAAGTTAGTTGAAATGGGAAGACCTATTTCAAGTGAGGGCAACATTCATCCATGTGCTGGCATCTGAAACAAAGAAAAATGAGAGGTAAGTGTACAGGAGCATTGATGTCCCTCTGCTTCCTGACTTCCCAGCTGCCCCAAGCTCCTGCCTGTATGTTTTCCCAGCAGTAGGTTGTACCTTGGAACTCTGAGACAAAGTAAACCCTTCCTTAGTCTGCCTTTGTTGGATATTTTGTCTCCACAACCAGACATATGACCAATATGGTGCGAAAGTGTGGTTTTGATTACACTCTAGCTGGATTTCTGTGTTTGTGATTAAACATCCGGATTAAAATTAATGTTGAGGGAGAAAGAAATTATTTGGTTAAAGTTTTAAGTCACAATCCATCATTAAGGGAAATAAAGTCAGGAACTCAGGCAGGAACTTGAAGGCAGGCTTGCTGACTGGCTGCAAGGCCTAAACACAGTTTGCTTTATTATACAATTAAGGACCACATGACAAGAGAATGGTGCCAGCAACAGTGGTCTGAGCACTTTTACATGAATTAATATTCAAGATAATCCCCAAAAAACATGATCACAAGGTGTACTGGCTAGTTTTGTGTGTCAACTTGACACAAGCTGGGGTTATCACAGAGAAAGGAGCTTCAGTTGAGAAAATGCCTTCATGAGATCCAGCTGCAAGGTATTTTCTCAATTAGTGATCAACGGGGGAGGGTCCCTTGTGGGTGGTGCCATCCCTGGGCTGGTAGTCTTGGGTTCTATAAGAAAGCAGGCTGAGCAAGCCAGGAGAAGCAAGCCAGTAAGTTACATCCCTCCATGGCCTCTGCATCAGCTCCTGCTTCCTGACCTGCTTGAGTTCCAGTCCTGACTTCCTTTGGTGGTGAATAGCAGCATGGAAGTGTAAGCCGAATAAACCCTTTCCTCCTCAATTTGTTTCTTGGTCATGATCTTTGTGCAAGAATAGAAACCCTGACTAGGACACAAGGCCATCAATCTAGGCTATTCCTCAAATACCACTGCAGATTTAAAACCTTTATTTAGGGCACTAAATTCCTAGTCTAAGTTACTCATTTTAGCAAGACTCTTATTTTCTATTCATGATCACTTTTCATATGGAATTTTGTTATTCAGTTTTAATCTCCTGTACATGGTGACATCTGATCATCCTTGTTAGTATCCAGCAAAAATTCTTTTGGATCCTCAGTATCCTTCTCCTTGAGCTTACCTTCTAATGCTTTTACACCGAGTGATTCTTCCAGTGTATTTCTTGGTGATAAATCACCACTCATTTCTACAACTACAATTTAATCTAGTTCTGATTGAGGCATCCTGTCCTCCACTACAGCACTAAATAATTGGCATTATAGCATTAACAAATGTACAAACATTTTATTTTGGGGTTTGTAGCCCAGTACACAATAGCTGTTGTATCCCACCATATTGTTACATATTTTGAAAAATTGGAGACATTTAAATTTATTGTTATTAAAATTTAATATGTTCATCTGAACTTTAGCTTGTATTATCAGAACATATAGCTTTTACATAGAAATTTCGACTGAACTGAAACATTCCTTCCTGGAGAGAGAAAGAAGACTCATAAGGCTCAGAAAGATCATTAAAATTAAAAAGCAGAGGAATCTCAAAAAAACAGAATTGGGAATCTCAGACATTAAAGGAGACCCAGTGCCTCTCTCCCAGGTAATGTAGGCAGCACACTGCCTGCTAGAAGGCTGCCTGAAGCTAGAGGAGTCACTGGAATGCAGCCTTCATTCATTGTCACTAAGGTTTTTAATCATCTTTCTGTAGTGAGTCACCCACGCTTCTGTGAGTAATCCTAATAAACTCAATTGTTCACCTAGTCAGACTTATGTGGAAAAGTTTCTTTGAGCTGTCATTAGTGATTTATTTGGAATTTCTAAACATTTGCTTTTATATCCTTAGGAAACACCGTCCTCTAATAATTAATGTCAGATACCTACAAATAGAGACACAACTATGTGTGTGATATATGACAATCCAATAAGATGCTTTTAATTGCTATAAAGTTACAATGCATGAAAAGTAAAGCCAATTAAGGATGCATATTCCTGTTGTCTTAGTCAAGGTTTCTATTCCTGCACAAACATCATGACCAAGAGGCAAGTTGGGGAGGAAAGGGTTTATTGAGCTTACACTTCCATGCAGCTGTTCATCACTAAAGAAAGTCAGGACTTGAAATCAAGCAGGTCAGGAATCAGGAGCTGATGCAGAGGCCATAGGGGAATGTTGCTTACTGGCTTGCTTGCTTCTCCTGGCTTGCTCACCTGGCTTTCTTATAGATCCCAAGACTACAAGCCCACAGATGGTACTACTCACAAGAGGCTCTCCCCCCTTGATCACTAATTGAGAAAATGCCTTACCGCTGGATCTCGTAGAGACATTTTCTCAACTGAAACTCCTTTCTCTGTGATAACTCTAACTTGTGTCTAGTTGACACAAAACCAGGCAATACAATTGACCCCTTTTCAACTTGACACACAAATACATCACTATTAAGTCTCAACCTTTACTTTCTTATTCATCCCCAAGATCTAAATAACTTTAAAAGTACCACAGTCTTTGCAAATTCTTACATATCAAAATTTCAATCCTTTTAAAAATATCCAATTTCTCAGAATTCAAAGTCTTTTTATCAAAGTGGGATCCAGTAAAATACCTTCTTCCTTCAGGAAGGAAAATATATCAGGGCACAGTCACAATCAAAAGCAAAATCAAACTCCAACCGTCCAGTCTGGGATCCACTAATGTTCTTCTGGATTCCTCCAAAGGCTTGAGACACTTCTCCAACTCTGCCCTTTGTAGCACACACCATGTCTTCTAGGCTCCAGCTGCCTGTACTCCACTGCTGCTACTGGTCTTGGTGGTCATCTCATGGTACTGGCATTTCCAAAACACTGCTGTCTTCCACTGCAACTAGGCTTTACCAACTGCCAAGCCTCACCTCCTTTGCATGATCCCTTCAGTACTGGGCTGTCAATTGCAACTGAGGCTGCACCTTCACCAATGCCCTTCCATGGCCTCTCACAGTGCCCAGACCTCAGCTTCTCTTCATGACTCCTTCATGCCTTCAAAATCAATACAGCCTGGGAGACTCTTACACATTACCAAGTCCAGGCACAGCACAAGGTACAACACTGGCTATATCTGGAATGCAGCCTCTGTGCTCTCAGAAAACACTTCTCAGAAGATTTCAGCTCAATGAAGTTGGTCTCTTCTTAATCACCACTAATTTCTTAGCTCCAGCTAACCAGCATCAATAGTCCCAGCAATGCAATGGTTTTGCTTTAGTAGTTCTGGTATCTTGTTAATCACAGCTAATTTCTCCAGCCCCAGCTAACCAAAACCACAGAATCTTAAATCAAACTAGCATTAGCCCTGATAAGAGTCTTTAATCTTCCCTATGAAATTTCACAAGCCAGGCCTTCATCTTCTGCACTGTTCTCAACATTATCTTCCAAGCACCTATACAACATTCCACAGAGCTCTTAACACCAAATGGATCTTCTAGCTCAAAATTCCAAAGTCCTTCCACAGTCTTCTCCAAAACATATTCAGGTTGTCACAGGAATACCCCACTCCTGGTACCAATTTGTCTTAGTCAGGGTTTCTATTCCTGCACAAACATCATGACCAAGAAGCAAGTTGGGGAGGAAAGGGTTTATTGAGCTTACACTTCCATGTTGCTGTTCACCAAAGGAAGTCAGGACTGGAACTCAAGCAGGTCAGGAAGCAGGAACTGATGCAGAGGCCATGGAGAGATGTTCCTTACTGGCAAGTTTGCTTCTCCTGGCTTGCTCAGCTGGCTTTCTTATAGAGTCCAAGACTACCATCTCACATATGGAACCACTCACAAGGGACCCTCACCCATTAATTACTAATTGAGAAAATGCCTTACCGCTGGATCTCATAGAGACATTTTCTCAACTGAAACTCCTTTCTCTGTGATAACTCCAGCTTGTGTCAAGTTGACACAAAACCAGCCAGTACACCTGTGTATAGGGATTTTGGATTTGAATATGACTATGTTAACATTTGTCATTATTGAGAAAAGAATGGTTATTCAATATTTAATGGTATTTTAGAAAAGGTCCTATTTCTTTCTCTAAAGCAGGAAATAAGCCAGTTATCGCTTGTGAATCAATAAAAAGATAACTCCTGAAAAAGATGAAGTCCAAAGATATATGTAGCAACTTAAAGAAAATATGAATGTATTTTCTCATCTCCAGTGAAAGGCCAAATTTCTCTACTGATACAGATATGAAAATGATAAAACACTGACACTCCCTGGTTGGTTTCAGCATGTATGCACACTGCACATTTAGGCAAAGCTTTCAGTGTGAACATATTCACAGGACAAATTTTTATAGGTGGATATAACAAAAGATGATAAGATTATGGTGTATGGACAAGTTGATAATTGAACCTTGATAAAGAAACTGAAATATAAGTGTTTGACCTTATAAGTTGCCATGACTTTTCTGATGCAATATTTTCTTACAAGTTAATTATAGAACCTTGAAATGCATAACATTCCACAAACTTTCTATTCTAGTAGCCAAGTGCCATGTCTTGTATATATTTAATTTTTATTATTATTTTAACACACTGGACTATTTAAAAATCAAAACATGAAAAATATGATTGAAGAATTTATTTATTTTCCATTGATTAAATAAAATATTTTATAGTTATTAAATGTCAGGTCATTGAGATGGAGCTATGACACAGTAGTGAATGCACTGGCTTCTCTTGTAGAGTACCTAGGATAAATTTCCAGCACCTTCACAGTGGCTCACAACCATCTGCAACTCCAGTTCCAGATTTTCCCAACACCCCCTTCTGGCCTCCACAGGCACAAGGTTATGCATGTAATGTATAGACATTCACAGGCAAAACATGCATATACATGAAATAAAAAATTTAAAAATTCTGGTCTTCAAATAATACACGGATATGAAATGTAGTTTGGGATTTACATAAGGTAGGAAATTAAGAACCTTTGGTGATACAGTCTTACAATTTGATAAATATTAAAGGAGCTATTATTGGTATATATTTGTGATCAGACATGGATCTGGGTTTCATAATTAAGAAATGACTTGGAGTCCTTTGGGTAACTCACTAAAAGTAGCATAACTAAGACACAGTAGGTTCATTTTTAGTTTTTTTGGAAACCACATACTTACTTATACTATAATTGGACTGCTTTACATTCTCACCAGCATTGCATAATAAGGCATCCCTTTTTGTCTATAACCTTACCACCAATTCATGTTTTTTCTTGTTTTTAAGTATTTTACATTTTTACTTATTTATATAGCGACTGTGTAGGTCTGTAAGTCCATTCCGCCTTTCAACTCTCAGTTCCCATTTACCACCAACCCAGACACACCCCGACAGATACATACCTTTCTACTTTATCATTCACTATAGGTTTGGAATCTACATATTTAATTTGGTATAAAAGAGAAAGTTCCCACTACAAGTTTATTTTGTTTTTGGTTTTATTCATATGCCATTTCTTTCTCTTCTTTGTTATCTAATCATTTATTTATTTATTTATTTACACTCCAGAATTTATCCCCCCATTCACTCTCCAACTGTTCCACATCCCATACCTCCTCCCCACCCCTCTGTCTCCAAGAGAATGTCCCCACCCTCCACCCAACAGGACCTCTAAACTCCTTGGGGCCTTCAGTCTCTTGAGGGTTAGGTGCTTTTTCTCTGACTGAACCCAGACTAGGCACTCCTCTGCTGTATGTGTGTTGAAGGCCTCATATCAGCTGGTATATGTTGCCTTGTTAGTGGTCCAGTATTTGAGAGATCTCAGGGGTCCAGATTAATTGGGACTGCTGGTCCTCCTTAGCTTCTCCCAGCTTTTCCCTAATTCACTCACAGAGGTCAGCAGCTTCTGCCCATTGGTTGGGTGCAAATATCTGCATCTGACTCTTTCAGCTACTTGTTGGGTCTTTTGGAGGGCAGTCATGATAGGTCCCTTTTTATGAGCACATTATAGCTTCAGTAATAGTGTCAGACCTTGAGGCCTCCCCTTGAGCTGGATCCCATTTTGGGCCTGTCCCTGGACCTCCTTTCCTCAGGCTCTTCTCCATTTCCATCTCTGCAGTTTTTTCAGACAGAAACAATTATGGGTCTGCTGGCCCTCAGGGCTTCAGTCCTTTACTCTCACCCAGTACCAGATCAGGTTCCCTCTTTCCCCTCCTTGTCTACTTTCCCTCCCAGGTGCTTTCTTCCCCTCCTACTTGTGGTTGCTTCTTCTTCCCCCCCAAGTGGGACTGAGGCATCCTCAAGTGGGCCCTTCAGCTTGACCTCAAGCTTTACTACAGAGCAATAGTAATAAAAACTTCATGGTATTGGTACAGAGACAAACACATTGATCAGTGGAATAGAGTTAGTGACCCAGAAATAAAATCACATACTTACGGACACTTGATCTTTGGTAAAGAAGCCAAAAATGAACAATAGATAAAAGAAAGCTTCTTCAATAATTGGTGCTGGTCTAACTGGCTATCCTTATGTAGAAAAATGAAAATAGACTCATATTTATCACCTTGCACAAAGCTCAAGTCTAAGTGGATCATAGACCTCATCATAAAACCAGATACAATGAATCTAATAGAAGAGAAAATAAGAGAGAGCCTTGAACTCATTGGCATAGGGGGAAATTTCCTAAACAGAACTCCAATGGCTCATGCTCTAAGATCAAGAATTGATAAGTGGGACCTCATGAAACTGGAAAGCTTCTGTAAGGCAAAGGACATAGTCAATAAGACAAATCAGCAACCTACAGATTGGGAAAAATCTTCACCAACCCCACATCTAATAGAGGGATAATATCCAAAATATATAAAGCACTCAAGAAAACCAACCAACTCAATAAAAAAAAATGGGGCATAGAATTAATCCGAGAATTTGCAATAGAGAAATCTCGAATGTCTAAGAAGCACTTAAAGAAATGTTCAAAGTCCTTAGTGATCAGATAAATGCAAATTAAAATGACCCTGAGATTCCACCAATCAGAATGGCTAAGATCAAAAACTCATGTGACAACACATGTTGGCAAATATATGAAGAAAGAGGAACAATCCTTCATTGCTGGTGGGATTTCAAACTGGTACAACCACTCTGGAAATCAATTTGGAGGTTCCTCAGAAAACTAGATATAGTATTACCTGAGGACCCAGCAATACCACTCTTGGGAATATACACAAAAGATGCCCCACCATACTACAGGGACACATGTTCCACTATCTTCATAGCAGCCTTGATTGTGATAACCAGAAGCTAGAAACAACCTAGATGTCCACAACAGAAGAATGGATAAAGAAAATATAGTTCAGTTACACAATGGACTACTATTCAAGTATTAAGAATGAGGATATCCTGAGTATTGTAAGCAAATGGATGGAACTAGAAAATATCCTGAGTGAGGTGTCTTATCTCAGACCCCAAAGGAAATGCATGATATGTACTCACTAATAAGTCAATATTAGCCAAAAAGAAAAAAAAAAAAAAAAAAAGCACAAAATACCCAAGATACAGTCCGCAGAACCCTCTACAAGTTTTGATGGCACTTTTGAGTAGATGATATATAAATAAATATAATTTTAAAATAATGCATAAGAGATAAGAATGACTGCATTTGTAAGAATATAGAAGGATTTACAAATGACAAAGAGTAACAGATGCCTCGGGGTTAAGAGAACATACTAGTCTTTGAGGGGATCCACGTTCAATTCCCATCACCTATACCACACGGCAGTTATAACCCTAGTTCCAGGGGACCTGGTGCTTTCTTCTGGTCTCTGATGGTACTGCACTCATGTGCATATTATGGCACACGCACACACACACACACACACACACACACACACACACACACACACACACACTTAGAAATTAAATAAAATTTAAAAATGACAAGAATCCAACACATTATTAATCTCCTACACCTGGGAAGCTGAGGTAAGATGTTGGAATTCACAAGGCCAGTCTGGGCTACATAGTAAGACACTAATGTCTTTAATAACTGGGGGGGGGGAGTGACAATTGCTTGGTGAATTACCATCTATTCTTCACTTTAATATTATCAATATGTCTTATGAAGTAGAATTCAGAGAAGCAATATTATAGTATGAACTGTTTTCCCTCACAATCTCAGATTGCTTTTTCTACTGACCCTATAGCACGCCATGGCATACCTCATATTCAAGTGACATATACTGAGGGAAAGAGAAGGCCCTTCCACCCAGTTCTATGCCGACTGCACAAAGTAGGTGAGCAGATCAGGATGCAGGGAAATCTGGAAATCCAGACAGACCCTATTTGCAATGGGATTTAATTCTTCATAGACTAAATTAAAGGTGAGCCAGATAAGAGAGTAACTCATTTAACTCTTGGAACTCACATTCTTGCCAATGAAAAATCTTGAAATCTCCTACCTCCAGAAAGTGTCATGGTAGCTTGTGCTATTGGAGTCCTTTGCAGTTCACTATAGGGTGTGTCTTCTCTTTGCACCTTGAAGCATTGTTAGCATGCCCTTCGTGAACACAGAATGTCTTTGATGAAAAATCAATAAATGTTCCTGTTCTGTTTGTGAGCTAACAAGAGTTTTTACCTTTTCAAAGTGTTAAGGCAAAGGTAAAGACACAAAAGAAAAAGAAAATGAAAGAAAAAATAAAGGTGAGAAAGTGCGTAGAAAAAGGAGAAAGAGAAGGATGAGGAACAACAGGAAGGGAAACTGACTGTTTGTTAGAGAAAATGCAAATGGACCATAAAGCCAGACATCTGTCCTGGTGCAGATATAGCTATCTGACTTCCTTAGCATGCAGTAATCCCTCAAGAAACATGTACAGAATGTATGCATGACTGATGGTTCAGAACATCTGGAACTCAGAATACATAGGATCACATGGTTCCAGATGTAGATGCAGAAATCAGTGACATGCTGAGAAATGTGATCTTCCTTGAATATTTGAAAGAATACCAAATTTCACCATTTGTCAGAGAGGGCATTTACTGTAACAGACAGTGGTTAAGACAGAGACTCACATTGCTCACAGTGCTGAGAATAGGTGACTGAGAAGTATGCAACCTCAAATATGACATCTATTTCACCCTGCCCATCAAATTCAGGAGTCATCTGGAAAGAGAACAATTATAGGAGCCAGAGCTCAGGGTAGGCTGTTGAGAAGCAGCATCTTCTAGATGTGGCAGTGGCTCTCATAAACTCACAACAGCTGTTGATGCCAACACAAGACCTGTGAAGATGAATAGAGTGAACATTCCAGTATTCATTGTGAAGGGGATCATGATTTATAATCTTTAAATATTGACTTAGGTTGTATATATCAATATGTAAATCCATATGTACATATATAGCATGTATATATTATAAATATTTAATAACTATACAAGAAGTGGTCATGAATCTGAGAGTGAGGATGGGGAACCAGAGGGAGTGGGTGAGCAGAGACAGCGTGAGTGCAGTGAACTTAATATGGAGTTCTTAAAATAATTATAAATTCACAAGACTTTTACATATGCAATATATTTTCTCTAATGTATATTAGCTTAAGGAAGATGTTGTAATAACCATGAATTAATCCAAGGACTCTTCCCCACTGGGAAGACAACCTACGCCAGCCATTAAGATTATCTTTTCTTGCTTGGATATTCTGCAGTTCAAGCACAATATGTGTATATGAATTGGATCCTATGTTGCATTCTTTTAGTTTTCAGGATTTGAGGTTTGGTGTCTAATTAACAATTTGGTAATATTCTTAAAATTGGTCATGTGAGTGACTCCTTTTCACTCCAATGACATTTTAGTCCACTGTGTTCTCCACCATTCCATTCAATGTTTTGTGTTTCATTTTTGGATATCCTAATTTATAAAACCTAAGCTTCACTGATACATTCC
>CM052700.1:62484983-62512483 GCA_028551405.1 Uromys caudimaculatus | reverse complement strand
GTTCATAGCTAAGCGATATTGATCAGGGTTTATTCCCAGTGATTGTTGGCCTTGTCTGTGTGTCTGTTTATCATTTTGCCTTTAAGGTCTTATACAAAGTTTTCTCCTCTACACCAAACCCACAAAGATTTTTCTCCATGAATTCTGATTGAAGTTTCATTAAATTTGTTTTTACATTTAGAAGTTTAGTCTGTTTTCAGTTTATTTTTATACATGCTCAGAGAAAATGTCCTAATCCTCTTCTCTCATATGTGGACCTGTGGTAAACCCAATAATACTTACTGAAGCATTAGCCTGGTCTGCATTAATGTATTTATTGGCACATTTATTGACAACTTTATCAAAACTCCATTTGTTGGAGTACATGTGATGACTTCTGAGGATTATGTCTGCTTTTAAGCTAGTATCATTTTATGATATTTATACTATCTGCTAGCTATAACCTTGTATATGTTGTATATGTATCTATGCTGTTTTCTAACTCTAAACTTAAATATGTTGAGATCAAATGGTCTAATGTTTCCAGCTTTGTCCTCTTCATTCAAGATTACTTTGGATTTGTTGTTGTTGTTGTTTGTGGTTCAAAATAAAATCTAAAACTTTTTTTTAAGTGCATTTGACTTTTTCTGCATGCATTGGTGTTTTGTCTGCATGAATGTCTGTTATGTGGGTGTAGGATCCCCTAGAACTGGAGTTAGAGATAGCTGTGATCTGCTGTGTGGGAACTGGGAATTAAAACTGGCTTCTCTAGAAGAGCAGTGGGTGCTCTTAATCACTAAGCCATCTCTTCATCCCCAAATCTTGAACTTTTAAATTTCTGTGAGACATGCCATTGACATTATGAAAGATTGTAGTAATTTTTAAAATTTCTTTACATGTTGTAAACATGTAAAAATTGTTAATTCTTCCAACAGACAAATACTGGCTGCGTTTTCATTTATTCATGTCTTCACCAACTGTTCATTGATTTCTGAAGTTTTTAATTGTAGAATTTCTTTTTTATCAAATATGTGTTCAAGTGATTTTGGTTTTGACTGCCATGAAATTCTATTTTTATTTCTATTTGTGCTAGATTGCTCTTAGGATTTACCTAGCAATTTATACTTTTACTAATGTTGTTTAGACGTAAGCTTTATACCTTGCTATGGGCTTTATTTTATTGATCGGTTCTAACATATTTTGGTAGAGTATTTAGAATGTTTATATATAATATCACAGTATGTGTAGACAGGTGTGATTTAACTGTTTTCTTTCAAATTTTAATGTGATGTGTTTTTTTTTTTTCTTCTCTTAATTGCTTTGGCTGGGACTTCAAAAGTTATGTTGAACAGATATTAAAAGGGGAAAGGTGATAAATTCAAAAGTAAAAACTGAAAATCTTTTATTACTGTATTTAAACCTATTCTTTGCCAACTGTGGTAGAAATCTAACCTTGGCACACAGGAAACAGAGACAGGAGGTTCTTTGCTAGTCTAAGGTCAGCCTTATCTACTGTATGCAGTGAAACTTGATGTAAAATGCTAATAGATACATTCTTATACACCCAATTTGTTGAATTTTTATTAAGAAAGGATTATTTTTAAGGATTTTTTTTTTTTGTATTTTTTGGCCTGTTTTGGAAAGATTCTTTGTTTTTATCTTCTTATCCCAGTGATGTGGTTTAAATACATTTATTGGTTTGAAAACACAGAGTCACCTTTGTACCACTGGAAGGAATTATAAATTGACCTTGATTATTAATCAATTAAATATGTTGTTTAACTGTTTTCCACTGTTTTGATAAGAACTACCATGCACCAGGCATTTTCAGCTGCAGTTACCTTTGTGCTTATGGGGTTATGTTATATATGGGTATCAAAGATTTCCAATAGTTTGAGAGACCTCCCGTGTATTTTTTAGTAGAAGCATGATGTCCCATTGTCCCCCAGAACTATACATTCTTTGGCTACTTTTCATTATTGGAATGAATAACTCTTTTTGGTACTTTTCAATATTTCTATTTCTTTTTGGTTTATTCCTGATAATTTGTGTGTTGACAGAAACTGACACCGTTTCCCCTATCATTATACAGCTCTCTTATTTCTAATCATTTGTAACAGTCTGCTGCACTGCTGAGCTCACAGGAACTTTGTGCTGTCTCTACTTTTATTTCTCATTTATTTTAGTCTCGAGAGAAGATTGTTGACTTCCTTTAACTTCCCCCAAACCCAATATATTCCTCCCTTTAACATTCTGTGATATCGTATACTCTTTTCTATTCTTTCTACTTTTATTGCTTTTTTCCCCCTTTCTGCGCCTACTTTGTCTCAAAACTTAGGAAGGTGCATTTCTGTGTTCATTTATCTTCTGATGTATTTTTCCATCCCAACTTTCAGTCTTTGCTCACCTGTTAGTAGCAGTTATTTACATTTTCACTTTCACTTTCCTAAGTCCCTCTAGTTATTCATTTAACTTTTCTATCCTCAGGTCAATGGATACTTGTAGACATGGATCTCAACACTCATTTGAAGATTGGAGACTTGACACATGATCTATCCTGTTGCACCTTCCAGAAGCAGTTGAAAACTATGGATCCTTCATCTTTATTTTTAAGTTTAATGTGGATTGTCATGTTATTATCTCAGAGGAATATTTTAATTATAAAAATACATTTCAGAATCTGTGTAAATTTTTCAATTTTTGTTAACGTACACTGTCTGTTGGTGAAAGTGGAATACTCATGTCTCCTATTAATTTATTCTTGCATTATTAATAGTTTTATTATTTCTTGTTTTTTTGAGAATCACTATTCCAATCTTTTACTTTTTACTACAGTTCTTTATGATTAATAGATTTTCTGAAATAAGGTATTTTCATTCTGTGCCTTGAATTTTTAATTACAGGATTTTGCTGCACATTTGCCATGAGACTGAGAGAAAAAGCAGTTTAATCCCAACAGTACTATATTAAATGAATATGTGGACTGCATTGAAAACAACTGAACAAAGGTCTATATTTTAAAGGCACTCTGCCATATGAATATTTTGATTTTCAAGTTATATTATGATTTTTAAATTATGTGCATGTGTGTTCATTCCTTTGTTTAAGGCTATTCTGAGTTTGTCTGCATATGGGTGTGTGGGTTTTAAATGTTCAGGTGCATTTGTTCCATCAACGTATTTTCCTTTCAGATTAACAAAAGCCATTTAGATTTTCTTATAGAATCTACCTGGTTAAGAATCCTCACATTTTTCCTTTGTGCGGAAACACACTTCCATTCCTTTGCTTCTGAATGATGGCTTTAATGGGAAAGCATTTTTGTTTTAACAATTCTGCTAGCACTTGGAAAACATCATCCTGGAACTTCACCAGTTCCTTCTGAGCAGAAGCTGGAGCCGAAGACACATGACATTTCTCTCTACTCATTTATTTTACTATTTTGTATTCTTTTGCTTTGTTTCCTTTGTCATTGACAATTTGATTGTATTACAGTGCATTTATTAAGTTTGCACTTTAAATGTGGCTTTTATCCTTTCTACATGAAGGTATTTGTATGTGTAAAAAGAATGGAAAGTTTTCTGGTAATGTTTCTCTATCTAAGCTTGCCTCTCGTTCCCTCCACTACTTTCCCTCTGTTTCCTTCCGTTCCCTTCTCTTCCTTCCCTCTTTCTACTATCTCTTCTCTCCCTTCCTTGACAAACTCCGTCTTTCTCTCCTTTATATTTTTTCTGGTTTTTGTTGTTGCTGTCTTATTTGTTTGTTTGTTGAGATGATTTTTATAATTCAGGCTGACTTGTAACTTGCCATTTTCTGTGGATGTCCCTGAACTCCTGACCCTGCTACCAAAACCCATGGAGTACTGAATGTACAGATTCATGGCCCTGCACATTTCTGTTCATTCCTTTTCTCCCCAGCACCTATTTATTTCCCAATTATCCAGGCATGCATATTTTCATGCTATTTCATAAATCTTACCAGCTAACTTTAAACTTTCTACACATTTTTACAATATTTTTTAAAATGTTATGCTTTCTCCATTGTACTTTGAGCTTATAAGGTCTTTGTATTCTGCTGGGCTAGTTCTGCATTTATACCTCTGTGGCACTTTTCAGTGCAATCCTTTAATGGGCCTCCACTAGATCTCTTTATGGAGATGGGTAGAATCTTACAGCAGTTACTTTAAGACACAGGAGGATCTTGAATGTCAGAGCAGGGACGCCGCCAAATCCAGACTCTCCATAGAATTTGTTGTGGGCCGGAACCCATGGCCTTCCACTACTGGTGCATTTGGGCATGCTTCTCTGACAAAGTTCCGGACAGTTAGGAAAGTTATGTTAGTATAGCAAGAAGGAGCAGAGTCAAGACTGGGGCTTCTTATATGGGTTGTATGATGGAAACTGGTAAGTTAAACATGGAGACTCAAATGGTAAGTAGCTTCTGGCTATTAGAAATGGTTCAATTTCTCTTTGTCCCCTAAACAAGCAAGAGTAAGTCAGACGTACAGCTGAGGGGAGCAGCTTCCTAAACTCAGGATGACCTTCAGGCCCCTAGACAAAATCTATATTCACAGGAAGAGCAACCTACCTGCCAAGACACTAGTGCTCCCAATTTCTTCTGAATATTTTATCAGGTAATTTGGAATGCACCGCAAATACCAAGTGAGTCTGCAGCCAAGCTTCTCAAGGAATAGAGCTCCTTTCCAGACTTGAGACCACGAAGCTTACAGATGGCTCTTCCACATAGTTGCATGTGTGTGCTCACAAAATGAATGTGAACATATACATCCTGGCATCCTCTCGCGTTTCTCTACCATCTACATAAATCTGTGGTTCCCAGGAAGAGTCTATTGTGTGCATATGGTTTACGAATTATTTTTCAGAAATAATACATGTATTTATTTATTGTCTGTGAATGTACACATACCAGGGCACTCACATGGAGATCAGAGGACAACCTGGATCTGGGGTTGCTTTCCTCCCTTTCCCATGCGGGTCATGTGGATTGAACTCATCTATACAGATGGGAAGAAAGTACCTTTACCCCCATATCTATCTGGTCTATCCAACATTATTTTTCTAGTGGAAGCATTTGAGCAGATGTAAACAGTTCCATTTTGCTGGTGACATTATCCTCTGGCTTTTCATTTTATTTTTATTTTTTATTTTGTATAATTTTGCAATATTTTCATAGGATATTAATTTATTTAGGTATCAGGAATGAACAGTGGGATAAATTTTAAAAATCCCAATAAGATTATATTTAAAGAGAACAAAATAGTATCCTCATAAAACATAACAGTTGTTATTTCCTGTTCCTGTTAACCAATGCTTTTAAAATTTGTAAAGGATTGATTCCTTCCTTCCTTCCTTCCTTCCTTCCTTCCTTCCTTCCTTCCTTCCTTCCTTCCTTCCTTCCTTCCTTCCTTCCTTCCCCCCTCCCTATATCCCTCTCTCCTTTCCCTTCCTTTGTTCCTTGTTTCCTTTTTTCCTGTTTGCTTACATATTCAGTCCAATTAATGGAGAGTGTGTTTAGTGGGACACTGACCACTTGGACATGACCAACTATGTTCTAGTTGTTTTCCTGGATCTCAAAGTCTTGCTGCTTTCTCTTCTGAGATGTTTCCTGAGCCTTGGATGCAGGGGTTACAGTTACAGGGATTTGCTCTTAAAGAACAAACCATGCCCTGAGAAAGCAGACCTTAATGCTTCTCAAAAGAAATTTTTGTCAAAATCCTTTCAATGTGATTGAGTATATGTATCAATGTTGTGTTAGAAGACCAACTAAAAGGCCTTGCCAGGCTTTTTAGTCACTGTTTTCTTCTGTAGGTCTTAGAGTTAGATAAGGCATGTGCGTATTATGTTTCAAGTAATTCAACTGTGCGCTATCCCTAAGCAGTTTGACACACTCCCTTGTTTTCAGTTGCAAATCCTCTTCAAAATTACCCCTCAATTTCCAGCTATTCTTGCAGCCTTGGAACTGAAGCTCTGATTTCATGGCCAAGAAACATTCCAATTTTCTGCTCGAGCTCACTTCCTCTGTGAGACATCCAAGAGTGAGTCCTCCCAGAGTGATCTGCTGTCACACAGAGGGCTGAATTTGCGCACTGCTGTCAGAACGATGGGGGTCACTCTGGTACCTGCCTGCATTCATGGCTGCTAATGCTTTCAAAATGATAGCTTCTATGTTTTTCTTTACTTCCTGTGTTTGTTAGTTATCTACTTTTATCAAAATATGTTATATTTTTATATTTAATAATTTACTTTTGTAACATTTTGAATTATGGAAAGAGATTTAGGCATGAAAATAGAAAATAAATACGATAAACCTGCTCTGTTTCCCTCACATAATTTCCTCTTTTTAAAAATTTTACATCAATGTCTTTTAATAGTTTGTTGTTACTGAAACAACTCTATTGATAAGTTATTGTTAACTAAGCCTACATCTAAAAGTTCATTGTGTTCTATGCACCTCTTCAAGCTTGGCCAAATACGTCATCAAATAATGACCACCTAAGCAATTTAAAGTGTAAGTTTGCTGTACTAAATATCTCTTTCATCTAATGATGGATTTCTCCATATCCTTCAAATCTTAGAAAACTATATGACTTTTTCTATAGCTATCTTCTGCCTTTAAATCACATAATAGTGATTCTTTCTGCAGTGACTTCTTCTTGTGCAGCAATCTGCATTAAGTATTCTGTCAGGATTTTTTTTTATTATTATTATTATTCGGGACTGAGCAATAGTCCACACTATCTTCCACCCAAATTAACTTGGAGACACATCAAACAAGACAGCATATATGCATAAGAATTTAAACATAAATTGTTTGGATAAATAAAATTGTGCTCATGATTTTAAAAATTTACTATGAGAGAAAGAGATTAGAACTCCATTTTTCCCATACTCCATAAAGAGAAAGCATATGACTATAGAAGAATTTCACTATCTGCAAACTATAGAGATCACACCATAACCTGACTGTTAACATGAATTTTCCTTCTAGCTTTTAGATGTATGAGAAAATAAGTTCATGTTTTTTAAGTCACTCAACCTTAAGAATATTTTTTATACTTGTAACAAAATGTTAAGAGTGTTTTCAAAACTGTGTTGTGTCAATTAAGTTTGAAAATCCTTAACATCTTCAGGAAATGTAAACCTTTTACCCACAAACATAGACTGTCAGTGCATTAATATATACTTTACTTAGTTTATTTTATCAGGTTTTATAGATTTTTCTCACATACATTTTATATATATTTTATTAAACATAAATGACTCAAAATTTGAGTTTTTCTATAAATGAAATTATACTTTTAATTTTTAATTCCAATCCTTTGCCAATTCTTAGAATTGCATTTAAATTTTTATATTAATTTGGGGTCCTGAAATCTACTCGGAATTAGATGTTTGCAGAGTTCTGTTGACTGGGAAATTCCTCATACATAATCATGTCACCCAAGAACAACTGTGGCTTCATTGCATCCTTTCCTGAGTGTGTGCATACAGATTCATGGCTTTGTCTTATTTTCTTGTTTTCTACATTAGCTGTCATTCCATTATGATCTTAACTGCCACTGGAGAAACGGAATGTAGTAGCAGTTCACCTGATATGGTGAAAGCTCCTAGTTTCTCTACATTAAGTGCGGAAGGAAGGATTTATATCACTAAATGATTATATTAAAATTAAATTTCTGAATAATAATTTATCTAATTTTCTTCTAAATAACTACAAAACAGTGTAATGAAACTCAACTTAAAACCTTAATCAAAAATTTTCAGTTTCTAGATCTTTGGGGCAAGTACACTTTGATGATTAACAATTTATCAACTATTTGTTATCCTGCTTCAAATGCAGACGGGGGAAATGTAGCTTTTAAAAGAAAACTAAAACAAAATTAATAAACTTCCATCAAAATTTATAAAATAGAGAGCATAAATAAATTAACTAATCCTATGTCTGATAGAGGGCTAATATCCAATATATACAAAGAATTCAAGAAGTTAGACTCCAGAAAACCAAATAACCCCATCAAAAAATGGGGAACAGAGCTAAATAGAGAATATTCAACTGAGAAAATTCGCAGGGAAGAGAAGCCCCTAAAGAAATACTCAACATTCTTAGTCATCAGGGAAATGCAAATCAAAACAAGTCTGAGATTCCACCTCACACCAGTCAGAATGGCTAAGATCAAAAACTTAGGTGACAGCAGATGCTGGCGAGGATGTGGAGAAAGAGGAACACTCCTCCACTGTTGGTGGGATTGCAAGCTGGCACAACCACTCTGGAAATCAGTTTGGCGTAACCTCAGAAAAATGGACATAATGCTACCTGAGGACCCAGCTATACCTCTCCTGGGCATATACCCAGAGGATACTCCAACATGTAATAAAGACACATGTTCCACTATGTTCATAGCAGCCATATTTATAATATCCAGAGGCTGGACACAACCCAGATGGCCCTCAGCAGAGGAATGGATACAGAAAATATGGTACATTTACACAATGGAATACTACTCAGCTATTAAAAACAATGATTTCATGAAATTTGCAGGCAAATGGATGGAACTTGAAAATATCATCCTGAGTGAGGTAACTCAGTCACAAAAGGACGAACATGGTATGTACTCACTGATAAGTGGATATTAGCCCAAAAGTTCAGAATGCCCAAGTTTCACTTTACAGTAATTGCTGGACTGAGAGCAAGGTCCCAGATGGAGGAGTTGGAGAAAGGACTGAAGGAGCTGAGGGAGTTTGAGCCCCATGGAGGGAGCAACAGGGTCAACGGGCCTGACCCCCGCATCCCGGTCGTCCTAGAGTTTGGACCACCAACCAAAGAATACACATTGAGGGACCCATGGTTCGGACCACATATGTGGCAGAGGATGGACTCGTTGGCCATCAGGGAGAGGAGAGGCTCTTGGGCCTGAGGGTTAGAGGCCCCAGTAAAGGGAAATGTCAAAGTGGGAATATGGGAATGGGTGGGCAGGTGGGTAGGAGGTGGAATTCCCCCATAGAGGCGGGGAGGGGGAGGGGATGGGGGTTTTCAAAGAGGAGACCTAGAAAAGGGGAAACATTGGAAATGTAAATAGAGTATCAAAAAATGTCTATATAAACTATAAAAAAAATTTAAAAATTAAAAAAAATAAAAAAAGATTTACATAAAAAAATTAAAAAACCATCTCTTTCAGTAGTTACAGCAAGAGTGTTAGACATAATTTTATAGACGTGTCACATTTCAGATGTTCAAATCTCTGAGACTTGGGAACACATAGTGCCTTGTCAGACATTCACTAGCATTTAGACCCTAGCTTGTTGTTTGTATACTCACTGTGTGTAACAATACCAAATTAAATCACTATAGATCAATAAATGTACTGTTTAATTAAAAAATTTGGAAAATCAGTCAACTTGCTAAAAAAGGAAAGCAACCATCATCAAAACTCAGTTAAAATTATCTAAATAAAATTATGATTTATACATTTAAATATTAAATACATATGGAAATTTAATTTTTGATTTAAGTTTCATTGAAAAAGTACATCAGACATAATTTATTCACTCATTTCATAGGATATTCAAGGACATGAAAAGCAATTTCCTTTCAAATTTGTTCTTGGAGATTGGTATGACCCTAATGCTACAATCAAAAACTATCAAGTACAATACCTCAAATAGTCAATCAAATGTTTATGAGTTGAATTAAAAGGGATATGTTATGCAAACATTATGACCAGTGTGTGATTAACTTCTTTATATATATATATATATATATATATATATATATGTGTGTGTGTGTGTGTGTGTGTGTGTGTGTGTGTGTGTGTGTACTTAAAACTAAAGTCATAAGTAAGTAGAAAATTCTCAGTGCACGTGGCTAGGCTGAGTCCACAGACTTAACCTGAATGTTTAATTTATATCGCATAAAACTTCACATAACCAAGCACTAAGGAAGAAGGAGCAATATCAGGGGCCACTTATGCCAACTGATATTTATAACTTCTGGAAGCAAATTAGCTTTTTACATTGACTTAAAAAATATGCACAAAATGTACTTGAGTTGACATGCTGCAAGTAAACTAAGATAGAATAAAAAGGATTCTTCACATATTTCAAAATTATGTTACTTAACAGTTGAATCATTGGTCTGTTATTGGGTTTGATGAAAAGATTAGTAAACAGAGAGGCATAAGCTAAACTAAGTATAATAGCTAAAGGTTGAATATAGGAATAGCAATTTTCTGTTTCAACTTTGAATATTTAAAAAGATATTTAGTACATTAGTTACTTTTCTAACACCAAATGATCTGCCCTGAAAACATAAATTCAAATAAGAATATACAAAACACAGTGGTTGGATTCCTATGTGCTTGTGACAACAATCCCCAACAATGAAGGGCAGTGGGTTTGAAAGAGTGATGGGACTGTACATGGCAGGATCTGGAAGGAGGAAATGGAAGCGTGAAATATGTTTTTATAATATTATAATGTCAAAAATAAAAGAAATATGTTTTTAAGGCAATTAACTTACTAATCTTACCAATTAAGGTACTGGAAAGATGGGTCTGTGGTTTAGGGCTTTTGTCCTCACAGAGAACCAGACTCCATTCCTAGCACCCACTGGACAGCTCATATAAACATGACATCTGCAGCTCCAGGGAATCCAAAGCACTTTTTGCATGCATCACAGATACCTGCGCTCCTGTGCACATATCCCTCCCCCCAATAGAAAATAAAGATAGAATACAATCTTTCTTTGGATTGTTTATGGAGACTGAATATAATCTGAGGCTGGCAAAATCTCCTGGTATCCACTCCAATATTATTAGAATAAGTATCATAAAAACAAAGCATTAATCTCTTTTACTCATCAGTAATTGATTGTAGCAAGATCTAGGCAGACATGACTTATTTATACAACGTATGCAGGTAAGAATTTCAGAAAGTGCATTGGTCTTGAGGATCCAAACATGTGGCCTAGTTAAATGGTTCAGCAGATAAACAGGTTTGCCACCAACTCCAAAGACCTCAACCTTTATTGTAAGACAACAGCACTTACTCTTGAACACTGACTTCTAACTCCAAAAATACATGTGATTGCTTCTCCAAACTCTAAATAAAGAAAATGGTAAGAAAAAGAGAAACATTTAAAATAGATTGAAAGCCTTTAAATGTCATCCCATTTTCTCTGGTTAAGAGAGGACTGCAAAGGGCCATGTTTGGATCTGTGGTCCTACTGTAGCCAGAGTCTGTCTTGACGTCCATGGCCCATGTTTCCAGCGAAGGCTATGCAGATGTCTGTGGGTTGTGCTGCACTGTTGCAAAGCCCTGTTGAATGATCTGGGGAGCATACTGATCTGATTAGCCTACATTGCCACCTGAGGCCAAGGTGATATCCATATCCATGCTACCACCAGGTTGTCATTTCTGGGCCCATGGTTCTAACATGGCTTGTGTTACCACCAAAGGCTATGTGGAAGTCCATGATCTGTGCTGCAGCCTGAACCCACATTGATGTCAATGAGCAACGTTGCTTCAGAGAGTCATGTTGATGTGAGTGGCCTGGACTGCTCCCTGGAGTCATGTGGATATTCTTGTCCTGTGCTTCTTGGACAAACTCTATAGCCCATGCAGTGGCAGAGGAATGTGTTGAAGTCTGTGGTCTGTACTGCCACCTGAGACTATAATGAGATCAGTGTCAAATGATGACAATGGAGACCATCTGGATATCATTGGTTCATGCTGTTGCCAGAAAAGATTTTAAGTCCATGATCTGTGCTCCTGCAGACTGTAAATGGCAAGGAAGCTACATTTCCCATGATTGCAGACTCATAGTTGAGAAAGAGGTACATAGAAAGATTTTAAGACAACTCCCACCTCAACCTAAGAATGTAAGAGTGTAGGCAGAAAGCCATCAAAGAGAACTCTTTGTGATAAGGATGTTGAAGTATAGCTCTCTATAATTGATGGCTTCTGGCAGGGATGTGGTCAGGGAAGGACTCAGGTTTTTTGTTTTTGGTTCTGTTTTTGTTTTGTTTGTTTGTTTGTTTTAAAGAGGCTGGTCACCAGAGTTTGACCATGGTGCCATGAGCACATGACCACCAAAAAATTTAACTTGTTATTTTATTTGTTTGATTGTTTGTTTGGTTTCTTCAGTTTGGGGAGTAGGATCTGAAAGGTACGGTACAGAAGACCTGGAAGGACTGGCAAGAGAGAGTGGTTGAGGTTCATGGTATGAAATTCCTAAACAATCAATAAAAATATTACGGAAACAAAATGATTAAGGAACAAGGATCAATGATAAAAGGAAATCAAAATCAAAACACAAAGTTCAGTTTCTAGGGAAGTTGCTACTTAAGACAGGGATCTTTTATATCATATCCCAGAATTTAGGCATCTTTATATACATACCTCTCTTGTTTCACAGGTTTGTATCTCAAGTTTGCAGTATGTGCATTTATTCCCTAAAATTATAGTTTGTAAGAGAAAGACAAATGTGAAGAATGGAGTGTAGGCTTAGATTTTTTTTAAACCTACTTTTAAGAAGGGTTCTCAAATGCTTTGACACCCCCTTCTAGCCCACCGTCTAAAGATAGGAGTCAAATGATGGCAAATAGGACAAGGGATATGGACCTGTTTAGAAGTAGTTCCTTGGGGCTATTTAATCTCCGTTTGTCAGGATACCAACAGTCGTGTTCAGTAGTGTCAGGGTCCCAAACACAAACAGCATCGGTGGGATAATCTACCACATACCGCCAGGCCTCTGCTGAATGGTCACCAGGAACAACCTGTGGATCCTTGTTCTGCCTCACCAAGTGGGTGTTTGAAAACCACTCAGGCAGATGAAATGGGAAGTGCTAGGCTACAAACTTAGCCTAAGTTGGAGGCCCTAGCCAAGGCGAGAAAAGAGGCAGACTGGAGCCAAAGCTGGGGTTCCCTAACTCCTAACTCCTGGACACCCAGATGCCATTGAGAATCTGGAGGAGTCTGAACATAGGGGACCCATCTACTGGTGAGGAGCCCAGGGCTGGAGGGGGGTACTCTAGCTTAGCTCAGGAGGGCAAATGGGCCTTCTGCAGAAGACTTAGGTGGCACAGCTCTGTGTGACAAATGGCAAATGATAAAGTTCTTATCCAAACTATTTATTGTTAGTGAAAAATGGATGCATGTGATTAACTTAGGGTGTGCCAGAGATTAAATTCCTGAAGAGGAAATGTAAGGGTTCTTTGGAAAGTCAGTTGGATGGTGTTTTGCTGAGACAAAAACATGAAGGAGTGTTTTCCTTAAGTGGAAAAAGGTGTGACAGGCTAAGGCAGATTCATAAAGAAACGTTTCACTGAAGCAGACACTGGAGAGCGGAAATTCCACTAAAGCAAACCTATGAAAGTACAAGTGAGGAAGCATGTATTGGTCTGCTTTACATTGCGTAGTTGAGTATCATTTGTTAGAACTCCATAGAGAGTACCACACCAAAAATCTTCCAGGGGTGTGCTGGGCTTTCTTGACACTTCCTCGGGCTGATTGGATGCATGTGCTGAAGCAAGTCCAGTGGAGGATTTGTGGTGTTTGTAAAGTATAAAGAGGACTCAGCGGACAGTGAGGAGCTGAGCTAGGCTTGCTTATAGAGCTTCAGTCTTCAATGAGCTCCGCTTCCCTGCAAGAGACACAGCCAAGAACTTTTCCTGGAAGTGTTCCTGCTGCTGACGTGAGCTGAGGCTGAGGCCTAGCTGTTCCTGCTAAGTTGTGCTGCTGACCTGTTATTTTCTTTGAGGTGTTTTTGAGTGGATCAAGCTGCTGCTGCTGCTAACCTGTGAAGTGAACTGCCTATTTCCATACAACAAAGACAGGAGTTGCTCCAAAGAACCTTTCTTTTTTTTTTTTTTCTTCTTTTTTCATTAATTTTTATTTTGTGATGCTTTATTTACATTTCAAATGTTTCCTCCTTTCCAGGTCTCCACTTTGGAAACCCCCTATCCCCTCCCCTTCCCCCTGCTTCTATGAAGGTAAGCCCCGACCCACCCACCCACCTGCCCACCCACTCCTGTCTTCCCACCTTGGCATTCCCCTATACTGGGGCCTCTAACACCCTCAGGCCCAAGGGCCTCTCCTGCCCCTGATGGCCAACAAGGCCCTCCTCTGCCACATATGTGGTCTGAACCATGGGTCCCTCCATGTGTATTGTTTGGTTGTTGGCCCAGTCTCCAGGAGCACTGGGGGGTCAGGCCAGTTGACACTGTTGCTCCCTCCATGGGGCTGCAAACTCCCTCAGCTCCTTCAGTCCCTTCTCCAACTCCTCCATCTGGGACCTCACATTCAGTCCAATGGTTACTGTGAAGTCTAAACAGGTCCACTTCCCTACATCCTTTCTTTTTCAACTACCTCTGGTTGGTGGTGGGCTAAAGGGATGTTAAAGTATTTAAGAACCAAACCAAAGAGCACACATGGAGCAACCGATGTGGCAGAGGATGGCCTTGTGGGGCATCAGTGGGAGGAGAGGCCCTTGGTCCTGTGAAAGCTAGATGCCCCAGTGTAGGAGAATGGCAGGACAGGGAGGCAGGAGTGATGTGGGGGGGAGCACACTCACAGAAGCAGAAGGAGGGGGATGGGACAGGTGATAACATTTGAAATGTAAATAAATAAAGTATCCAATAAAAAATGAGAGTGCCAAGAAAAAAATAAAAAAGTAAAAAGTTTTGGAAAAAAATTAAAGTTACAAATACCTTTTGCAGGAAAGAACGTCCTGCAAGGGAAGCTTATTGGCAAAACCCTGGAGACTGGCCAACCTAGATACCCCATTAGCATGGAGAACTCTGTTCTGTATTATGTGACTAGTGGTCAAGATCTTCATATGGAGTGACAAGGTCACAAATTCCAGGATAGGAACTAGGTCTGGAGTAGTAGAAACATGTACCATTCTCAGATATGAGAATTTGCCAGGGTTTCTGAATCCACTCATCCTTCCCCGTTTTGGTCAACACAGTTCCACTTGCTGCACAGCAAACAGGATCATCTAGGATGTCAGAAGTTCTTAGCCATACCTCTCTCAATGAAGTGAAGAGCAGCGAAGATGAGGACTCCAGACCAGTAAAGCATTGCCGAGCTAGCTATGCGATCTTGCCATCACTGTCCCCTGAGTTCTATTTATGCTTTCTCCAAACATTATGTGTCTTTCTATGGCTCTTACCTCAGAAAATCACCAAGTGAGTTTGTCTTAGCAAAACACCATGAGAGTCTGCCTCACCTGACATATCCAGAAATTTACAGTTCAATGGAGTTGTGGAGAATGGTCATTTTGTCTATGTAATGGCTTTTGTAAATCTTAATTTTCATTTGAGAAAAGTCTTTCATCTTCTACAAAGGAGTGTGCATTAAATGTAATAAAGTTAAATTATTCAACATTTTAAGAAAAACCAGAGCATCTGCAATGTAGCAGTTACTGTTTTGTGTAGCACACATGTGATACAAAGAAGTTAAAATTACATTTTCCAAAATATAAATAAATAGTTAAAACAGAACTTTATATTTGTTTATTGTTGTTTTGTGAGGAAAGATTAGTTATCATGAAAAACTAATAAATAATATCAGAGTAAAAGTCCATTTGTATAAGTGAAAGAAATGATTGGCAAACTTTTGACATAATCATAATCTGCATAATCATATCGTGGATCACAGTCAAATTTTAATGGATGCTTAGTTATATTGAAATTATGAAAATAACTATACACTTCCTGCATTCTCTCATTTTATATTTGGTAATTTGTCATAATTATGTTCCATGGAGTGACATCAAAGAAGATAAATGAAATGTTAGATACAAAGTGGTTCAGTGAAAAACAAAGAGATGTTCATTATAATAGAATTAACTTATTACAATACAAAAAGAAGTGTGCGCTGACCACTCTCAAACATTTTTATTTCTTATATTTTTATTAATTAGTGGAGTTGCCTCTAATAGTTCAAGCCAGTGGCTTAGTGATTAGGAGGACTTGTTGCTCTTCCAGTGACCACATGTTTGGCTTCCAGAATCCAATTTAAGTGCCTCAAGCCATCTGGAACTCCAGCTGCAGGAGATCTGATGCATGGTTCCATACACAGAGAGCATCAACACACTTGTGTGTACACACACAAACACACACACACACACACACACACACACACACACACACACACAGAGAGAGAAATATATGTACATACTTCCAAAAATAAATAATAAAATAAAATTTTTAAATAACAAGTAATTGAAAATGATTTTTCTATAAAATTTCCTAATAGAATTTTAAATAGTTAACATATATTAAGGTGAGCACAGAAGTTAGATAGATGGGGAGACATTTCACCTGTATCTCTTCTATAGCACAAGTATCTTATGAGATAAACTTGTGTACTTAATAATACATATGTTTCATTAGCCATGCTTGATAGTGCATGTCACCTAATGTTATCAGAAATTAAGCATCTGATCATAGCACATGAAAGTTTCATGTTCTGCCAAGAAGACTAATAGGAAATGTTTGCCATCCGTTGTTCAGGAAATTGGAGCTGTCAATATTTTTTCATAAAAATAGAGAAGCTCCCAGGAGCAGAAGACTGGGCAGAGCTACTTTGAGATCATATCCCACTGTCTATGGGACTTCCTGAAACTACCTGCTAAGACATAGCACCAACGCCAGGGATGCAATTGTAAAGATTCATTGTTTAGCCTTTTCATAATGTGGGTAACTCTCAAAAAGTAGGAAAGTCATGGACTTATATGCAAAGTAGTAAGAAAATTACCTATTATCATTATTTTGCCATAACTTTTCATTTGTCTTTCATTTTTATTTTGTTTTCTACCTTACCTCTAAGGATCCTACTTCATCTGTATATGCTATTTTTTAATGTTTTAGTTATAATGAGCATTTATTAGAACCATATAGAACATGAATAGGATAAAATAAACGATGTCCTAGGCACATTCATCTTTGCTATATATTTTAGAAAAAGAGACAGTAATTTCATAAGTACCTATAAAAAGTTCTTATCTACCTTGAACAACTACATGACATAGTAGCGAAACTTCACATAAACAAGTATTTCCTTTAATGTTCTTCAATGGTTATTTTCTAAGTATTTTGTCAAACTTCCCAACCTAGTGTAACTATCTTAGTGCAGTTAATAACTCCCTTGCAGGCTTTTTCTATTCAAAAGTAACGTTGTTTAAATGACTCAGGGCTTATAATTGCATGTGTATCTGTGCACATACATACCTTCTTGTTGGGCTCTTGTGATGTTGTTTATGATACTGCAGTTGACTATCTTGATACTTCTTTATAGTTTCTCTAAAATTATCACTCCCTTTGCTCTTTCCTGTGGTGTTTTGATTACATAACTCATTTTATGTTTGTTTGTTTGTTTATTTGTTTACCTTATTGGAGGGTATTGCAGCATGTGGTACTGTAATGATATAATAGCCATTAAATTTTTTTCACTAAAACCAAAGGGCCTTCTAGGCCTTTCTATTTCTCCCCACTACTGTAATCATTATTCTATCCCCTGAACAGTTTCTACTGCCTTTATGTGTTATAATTTCTTTATAGCATCATCTTATTTTTTGTGGCTGAACAACAATTGATTTATACATATAGTATCTTTTCTTTATCTGTTCTTTTATTGATTATGTAGGCTGGCTGTTTAGTCTGTGTATTGTTAATGGCCTGAACAAATGTACATTATATAATTGACCTTACTACAAATTACTCTAGTTACTGTGGTAATTAATATGGAAGGTCCTTTAAAAAACTGAACATACACCTGTTCTCTTTCTCATCTATCTCACTCCTGGATATGTCCTGGAATGATTAAAAGTCAGGTTGCAATAGAGCCACCATCATCCATGTGTTTGTTACTCATGACAATTTACTTTTATAAGTTCTATGTTCTATCATTATGTAGATTAGTGACATCAATTTTGCCTACATACCATATTGTATGTTACATTAGCAAAAGCAATAAAACCATTTTTATTGGTCACCTTTGAATTGCTCAAATTTGTTAAAATTAAGCAACCATTTTACATCCTAAAGCATTTTAATGATAATAATTTCAAGTCTTGCAGCTCCTGCTGCTTCTCCCATGGATGGTTCAGTCTTCTCCTCCTAACTTTCCTCCCTCCTCTCCTTGCTTAATTCCAGCACTCAAAACGAGTAGGCCTTCCAGGAACTGATAGGCTACTCTAACCAAGGAAGCACATAGGCTAATTGCAGATCTTTACTTCTCCCTACTTGCCCCAAATCCAATACTCACCTCTCATCTCTATCTCTGAAGCAGATGACCTACCACATTGCCCACTTTTTCCTTTATTTCAGACCCCAACCCAATAGAAATTGCAAAGGAACATGTAGGCTACTTCAGTCATCAAGTAGGTTATCTTCAGGTCTTCACATCTTCCTCTCATTCTCCAAATCTAATTCCCAAGCCTCACTCCTACCTTGGTAGCAGGAAATCTGTTGGTGCCTCTCCTTACTCTCTGCTCTCATTCTTATGTTAAGCAAATCCTAGTGGAATACCCTGCTCTCCTCTCTCCGGTGCTCTCAGCCTACCCTCGATCAGCCTATCCCTATTTCTAAGTATCAGCTCCCAATACCTAAAAACCCACTTTACCTGGAATACCCAGTGGCCACACATATCAGAATCACAAAAGAATTTTCTATAAGGCAACATACAGGTTCTACACTTAAGAATGAGAAAGGGCAACAAGCCCAGGAACAAAACATTCACCCAACAAAGACAGGCCAGACTACAGCACATAGAATTACCATCTACTCAACCCCAATTACCTGGATGCCAGAATAAGAATACAATCAATAACATCCAGGATAATATGAGTCCTCTGCAGCCCAAAAACCCTACCAGAGCAGGCCCTGAGTATTGTAACATAGCTGAAGCAAAAGACAAGGTATTAAAAAATCTTTATAAATAGATAGATGTCTTTAAACAGTAAACAAATGAATCCCTTAAAGAAATCTATGAACACACACAAACAAACAGTATGAGGAAATATATAAAACATTTTAAGATCTGAAAGTAGAAATAGAATCAATAAAGAAAATAGAACCTGGGGAAAAACTCAAGATAAAAATTTAGGAGCTCAGACAGGAATATCAGAGATAATACTCCTCAAAAGAATACAGGAATTAGAAGAGAGAAACTCGGACATTGAAGATATGATTGAAGGAATAGATACCTAAGTCAATCAAAGAGTTAAGTGTAAATACATCCTGTATAAAATATCCAGGAAACCAGATATTATAAAAGAATAAATATAAGAATAATTGGAACAGAGACAGGAGATGAAACCAAGTTCAAAAGCACAAAAAATATTTTCAACCAAAATCATAGGAGAAAATTTCCCTAACTTAAAGAAAGAGAGATGTTTATCAAGGTACAAGAATCATTATAAGAATCACAAAGAGCACAAAATAGATGCAACAAGAAAAGTATGTCTCAGTGGCACACAATAATCAAAAAGCTTTACTCACAGAACAATGAACTATTATAAAAAGCTGCAAGGGAAAAAATATCAGGTAACATATAATAGAAGACATATTAGAGTTAAACCTGACTTCTCAATGGAGACTCAAAAAACCAGAAGAAATTAGAAGGATGTTCTACAAACTCTAAGATTCCACAGATACTATACCAGGTAACAATAGACAACGAACTTTACATTCACAATAACTGGTAGAAATATAACATTCCATGTTAAAACCACATCTAAGAAATATCTACCTACAAATCCAGTGCTACAAAAGGCTCTGTAAACAAAATTTCCACTTAAAGAATTTAACGCTACCCAAGAAAACATAGGAATAAACACAGATCAAAGTATCAAAAGAGAGAAACACAACACAACACACAAACACACACACCACCACGACCACTACCACCACCACCACCACCACCACTACCACCACCATTCCCAAAATAGTATTGATAACCCTTAACATCAGCTTCAGTTCCTTAGCTAAAATCATAGACTAACAGATGACCTTGTAAACAGCCTCCATCCTTAATCTGCATCCATGAAACAAGCCTTAATTTCCCCTAAGGGTAAAGGGATGGAAAAGCTATTTCAAGCACATTTACCTAAGAATCAAGCTGCTATAGATATTTTCATATCTGCCAAAATAATCTTTAATCCAAGACCAATCAGGAAAGATAGAGAAGGACACTGCATATTTATCAAAGAAAAATCCAGAAAAAGAATATTATAGTTTTTAAGATCTATATACCAAAATAAAGGGAAGCCAAGTTTGGAAAAGAAACATTATTACAGATTAACGCATGTATTGCTCCTCACAAACTGATAGTGCAGGACATCAATACACCACTCTTTTGGCAAGAGTTAATTGTAACTATTCCTCACATTACTCCACAAAATAGAAACAGAAGTTACATTGCTCAAATCCTTTTAATAGGTCACATTTACCCTGTTTCCCAAACCACCAGAAGATCTAAAATTATCCTTTATAATAAAAGATATGCAGATGGTATCATTACTTCCAATTTCAGATGATATTATAAACCTATAGTAGTAAAAAGAAAAAAAAAACCAGCAGGTTATTGGCATAAAAACAGACTTGTTTATCAATGTAATTAAATTGAGACCAGAAATAAATCCACACACCTATAGACACCTGATTTTTTTTATAAAAAAGTTAAAAATTCACACTGAGTAAAAGACAGCATCCTCAGCCAATTGTGCAGCTCAAAATGTATGTCTCTATGTTTAAAAAAAAAAAAAACTAGATGGATTCATAGATCTTGTACAAAACTAAACTCCAAATGGAGCAATGCCCACAACATAAATCCATATACACTGGAACCAATAGAATAGAATGTGGGGAATAAAGTAGGACTCATTTGCCCAGCAAAAAGACTTCCTGAACATAACACCATTAGCACAAGCACTAAGATAAACAATAAGTATTACCTAATGTAATTGAAAAACTTCTTCATGGCAAAGGTCAGATAGTTGGACTAAGTGTTAGCCTACATAATGTGAAAAGATTTTTATTTACTGCATATTTGATAGTAGACTATTATCCAAATGATATAAAGAATTCCAAAATCTATATATCAAGAAAACAAATAACCCAATCAAAAATGAGGTACTGATATAAACTGAATTTCAAAGAGGAAATTCAAATGGCTGAGAAACACTTAAGAGATATTCATCAAGCTTCACCATCAGGAAAATGCAAATCAAAACTACTCTTAGATTTCATTGTACACCTGTCAAAATGACTACGATCAACAAAACAAGGACACTCACGCTGGAGTGCATGTGAAGTAAAGGGAACAATCAACCATTGCATGTAGGATTAGATTCTTATACAGACTATATGGAAATCTCTATGGTATTTCCCCAAGAGGATGAGAATCGATCTACCTGAAGATCTTTCTATACAACTACTGGGTATTTGCCTAAAGGATACTATGCTTTAATGCAGAGACACTTGTCTAACCATGTTCATTGCTGCTTTAGTCATAAAAGCCCCAAACTGGAAACAGCAAATATGTCCCACAAGAGAAGGATGAATAAAGAAAATGTGGTACATACATACAATGCAGTATTTACCACTCAGCAGTTAAAAAATGAAATTTGCAGGTAACTAGATAGAACTAGAAAAATCATTATGGATGAGGTATCCTAACCCAGAAAGAAAAGGTTGGTTTATATTTGCATATATGTAGATAATAACTGTTGAGTCAATTTAACCAAGCTCTAGTCTGTAGAACCACAGTGGATAGGTATAAAGTAGGAGACTGGGGAATGCAGGCAGAGAGATCTTATTATGAAATGGATATAAAATAGACAGTTATGAATTCTGCAGGAACAGGAGAATCAAATCAGAAAGGGATTGTGGGGACTCAAGGAAATGAAGAAGAGAAATATCTAAAATTAAGGACCATTTGAGGTTTTAGTATAGAACCCTAATATAGGAGAAGCTTTCTAAACTGTGCACACACAGGATGGTGATATAAATGAAGTCATCAAATGATAAGCACTACAGAGTCCCACTAGCTATCACTTGTCACCAAATAAAGCTTTCACTACTGAGATTGAGTTACATGTAGGTGAGTTATTAGTCAAAGGGATCTCATAAGACTATCCAAACAACCCAGTCTGTTGCCAAAATCATAAGGTGCTCTTCACAAACTGATGACAAGGACCCATTGCTAAGGACAGCATGGACACAATTCATTAAACATAGAAAAGGAGATCTCGTGACTATTTACACCTATTTGGTAATATCTTTGTTACAAAAAGGTACTCTTGGAGATTATTACAGGGGCTTTTAGATCAACAGTTGTGTACTGTATGAAAGATATGCTAGGGCAATAGTGACACAAATCTGTGGGAATAATAAACAATATCTGATTTGACTTCACATCCACTTCATGAGATCGAACCCATACATGATACTGGTATGGTGACCTAGAACCTGAGAGTAGATAGCCAAGAGACATGGGATAATACTTAATACTATATTCTGCTAAAAGAATGTAGCAACAAAAGGACTCTTAAAGATACGTTGCTATACTCATAGGTCAGTGTCTTACTCAGCCATTATCAGAAAAGTTTCTTCTTGCAGCAGGTAGGAACAAATCCAGAGGTCCACCCTCACACATTATGCAGAGAGTAAGAGTTTGAAGTACTCATCCCTACAGAAGAGGTCTCCAGTAAATCCCTTTAGGCTTTGGGAACCCTAGGGAAAGAGATAGAAAGAGTGTAAGAGGCAGAGGCAATGGAGCACACCATGAAACTATGCCCTCTAACATGATCAAAGCCCATATGAACAGAGACTGAGGCAGGATGTGCAGGTATGCATCAGGACCTCCGGTTATGTACCATGGCTTCCAGTTTAGTGTTCTTATGGGATTCCTGAGTTTGTGAACCTGAGGGTCTCTGATTCTTCTGCCTTCTCTTGGGTTCTTTTCCTTATATTTGTTTGTTTGGGTCAAAACCAAAGTTTTAGTTTTTGTTTTATCTTACTACATTTTATTTTGTATTATTATCCATTAGAAGTCTTGTTTATTTTATGATGGGAAACAAAAAGGAAGTAGATACAGATGGGAGGGGGAAGTAAGAGGAGTAAAGAAAAGGGAAGAAGAATCAAGATTTATTAGGTGAGTAAAAGTCTATTTCTAATAACAGAAAAAGAATAATTTCAAGAGCATATTGATTAATCAGTGGTTCCAATTATTTGTTAAGGTCCTTCATTAGAAAATAGGCAACCCTTGGGAGATATCTGAGGCAAATATATAAGGTAAATTTATAATATTTTTCTAAGATGACAACAAAAATCATAAACAACCTATTATACTTGAGTCAAATGATAAAATCAAATACACAAAATGAAAAGTAGGAACTGATTCCAATTGCAGTAGAAGCATACTCCATCACTGAGTTTTCCATGCAAATTTGCAGAAATTGCTGTATAGTCATTTCTAGTGCTTCTCAAAAACAGAACTATTACTAGCAAACTGAATATTTACTTATATTTTAAAAGACTTTTCTGTCTTTGTTTATTAAGTGTTTTTTTTTTTTCATAGTTGTCAATTAGTATAAGCTTTGCAGGAGCTGAAATATCCACCTGACACTTCAGTGGTGTATGGCCTGATTTCTTACAAGGAGCATGAGTCCATTTTCGACTTGATTCTCTTGACACACTTAATTTGTTACTATGGTGATATCTGAATTCTGGGTACTCCACACTAGTCAGAATCAACAAAAGAAGGAGCCCAGGTGCATGTTATGGAGTGGCCTCTGGAGAGCAATGTCTTGTAGAAATAAGATCTGGTACAGGCAGTATACACTCAACCTATTTCTTCCTCACTGACATTCAGACCCTTACCCTTACCTATCATCTCCAGAACTGCCTGAGGCAAATAAGTATTTGGGAGTGATCATTAGAATCACAGTGAATGTCATGTCTTCTCCACAAACAAGGAATTCATGTCTGGTACAGGTGGGATTTGCAAATAAGATCTGAGACGTGCAACATTGACCCTAAGTCTTCTGTGTGACAAGATAATGAGTTAAAATGTAAACACTAGTATAAAAATTGAATGTCTGAAGGTTTGCATCCCTATAAACAAATTTGTATATTTTGAATGAACTTTACAATCAACAACCCTGTTGAAATACTATCCCCAAACATAGATGGAAACTATTAGCCTCCTTAGCTCCCTTGAAGCTTTCTGTGTGAGACTATCACCCTGGCTCACATTTTTAATGATAACAGTACATAATATGTAGAAAGTAATCATAAAAATTACCACCATTACTTTTATGCTTGAAAATGTTATAAAATGAAAACACATGATGCTTTTGAAATAGTTTGTCTAGAATAGACTGAGCTTTCCACAATACTAGTAATTATTTTATGTCTTATAATGAATAAAGGAGAATAGTAAAAGAGCAATCATGCATAATATAAAAGTCTAAACATTTCCTGTGCAATAATTATAAATTTATTCCTGATAAAACATGGATATAAAATGTGGACATAAAAGTTTAGGAAGAAATATGCAAACTGCTTATGATGGGAAGTGAAAACTTAGCTAATAAAAATGAACAAAGATACAATCTTAACTATTTACAGACTACTTGTTTTATTATATTCTTTTCAGTCTCTAAGAAGCTTTTTAGCCTTTTTAAATTCTGCACACAGGGATTAAGAAATAGCTCATCAGTGAAGAGCATGATGATTTTTCAGATGATGGAGTTAAATTTGGCTTCCCATACTCATGTCAGGCAGCTCATAAACACATGTAACTTCATCTACTGGGTTCCAAAGCCACACACACACACACACACACACACACACACACACACACACACACACACACACACACAGAGAGAGAGAGAGAGAGAGAGAGAGAGAGAGAGAGAGAGAGAGAGAGAGAGAGAGAGAAAGAGAGAGACAGACAGACAGACAGAGAGACAGAGAGAAAGAGAAAGAAGGAAAACATAGAGACAGTTGGTGTCCATGTGTTTACATCATTTCAAATTTGGACCCGAATTGCTTTTATTTTTATCACTTTTATTTATTCATGCCAGTGTCTCTATGGATGTGTGTGTGTGTGTGTGTGTGTGTGTGTGTGTGTGTGTGTGTGTGCATGCTTTGGATGGCATCTGGAGATCATATTACAGTAGCACCTGGGGGTTGGGCCTCTCCTTCCACTGTTTAGGTTCTACGGATGAAACTTAAGTTGTTATGCCTAAAGGCGAGTGCATTCATCTGGTAAGCCATCACTGGGAATGTATATATTTCCATTTTTCACATAGGCAGGTTGCCAGCTTTAGAAAAGGCAAATAAATCAGCATCAGGCACTGAATGGCAGGAACTTTGATAAGAAGCTCAGAGGAGAAGCAAAGCAGAGGCTGCAAGAATGCCATCTGGCCTAAATGCCGGGAGAGGGGAGAGAAAAAGATCTTAGAAGACCTGTGCTTGGGTAAGTGAATCAAAGACGTAAATACTTTGTGGCCCTACTTGTGATTTTGACCTTAGTGTTTCTATGGCTAAAGAAAATCAGTAAGGATATGGACTAAATTAGTCACATAATAGACACCTAAGCATACAGAGTATCACTGTGACAAAGCCATAAACTGTATCCTATTAAACATTGCTGCTCATATCAGTGAGAACGATCTGTGTAGTTTCAAGAATATTTCAGGAGGTAAAATCTTCACAGCTGTGGTTAAAATGAATAAAACAAAAGAAGAAAGGCTATATGCTGTGTTATTTCCCTTTTAAAACTAGTATTTACTATTCAGAATTTCATGTAGATATACAATGAAATGTGATCATATACATGCTCTCTATTCCCTCCTCTAATTTTCAAATTGTTCCGTACATCCCCTTTTCAACTTCAAGTCATTTTATAACTTCTTCAGCCTATGAAGTCCACTTAGTGCTACAAATTTTTCCAGGGGTGTGGGTCCATGCACTGAAGTATGGGATGTCTACCACTGCTCATATTATTTACAAAACATAATGACTCTCCCTCCCCAGCAGCTCTCAACCGTCTGTAAGCACCTCAGGATGTGGGCCTGGAATCATCTGCAACATCTATACAAAAATGCTGGTTGCTTACACTCTTTCTCTCTCTCTCCTTTTTTTCTTGTTTGTTTTTCTATTCTTTTTCTTTTTAATTCACTTTTTAAAAATTTAATCATATTTTTACAGTCCAGACATTATCCCCCTCCCGGTCCCCCCTCCTGCTGTTCCAGATCCCATAGCTCCTCCCATCCCTGTCTCCATGAGGGTGTCCCCACTCCCCTACCCTACGCCCTGGGTCCTCCAGTCTCTTCAGGAGTAGGTGCATCATCTCTCACTGAGGCCAGACCCGGCAGTCCTCTGCTATATATGTGTTGGGGGCCTCATATCAGCTGATATATGCTGCCCATTTGGTGACTCAGTGTCTGAGAGATCCTGGGGGTCCAGGTTAGTTGAGACTGATGGTACTCCTACAGGGTTGCCCTCCTCCTCATTTTCCTCCAGCTTTTCCATAATTCAACCATAGGGATCATCACCTTCTGTCCATTGGTTGGGCGTATATATCTGCATCTGACTCTTTCATCTGCTTGTTGGGCATTTTGGAGGGCAGTCATGATAAGTCCCACGAATGTCCTTTTGGATCGTTCTTACTTTGTGTTCCCTGAGCCTTCTCAACAAGGAGAGGTTAATATAGATGTCCACTTTGAGGTTGAGCACTCTGTCTCTTATTTTCAGCATTTTGACTAGCTATGTATGCCCATATGTCTTAGCAGCTCTCATTCTGTATCATGGCAGTTTCTATTAGTACAGTATGTATCTGTAAATGCATACATTTTTAAAGAGAAAGGTACAGAGTAAATGCAGAAGTAATGGTCAAGAATGTACATCATTTTCTAGAAGTATATACAAAACTTAATATTCAAATAGGAAAAATCATCAACTATAAGAAAAAATAACATTGACAACAAATCAGAATACTTCAAATATATGATTATGATTCTTCAAATTAAATCATGGCACCTACTATAATTTTAAAAAAATTAAAGAGATGAGTTAAAGAAATTTGAAGACAGATAATCATCCTGAGAAAAAAATATTTGCACATGAAACTAGAAATGGAGTACAACCTGATTTAACAGCCTGAATAGAACTGACTTCAGCAAAGGTGTCATTCCATAATTCAGCCATTTTTAGCTGGGTCACAAGTGTCATGTGCATGGGAAGAGAAGAAAGGACAATTCAGTTGTTGGTCCATGCATTCACCTTTTGCTTTCTGATGCATATCCCAACCTAGTTAGTTGGTGAAAATTCTTAATTTCCCCTGCCTGTCATTTCTCATTAGAGCACTGGGATTACAATCCCATTCTGGGTATGACTTAGGATGGCTCCTAGGCACCTGAATTTACACCCTCAGTCTTGCATGGCCAGTGGTTTTACCCACTGAGTCATCCCTCCAAGTTATAGAGAGTAG
>CM052700.1:62463993-62484883 GCA_028551405.1 Uromys caudimaculatus | reverse complement strand
AAGGAGAAGGAGAAGGAGAAGGAGAAGGAGAAGGAGAAGGAGAAGGAGAAGGAGAAGGAGAAGGAGAAGGAGAAGGAGAAGGAGAAGGAGAAGGAGAAGGAGAAGGAGAAGGAGAAGGAGAAGGAGAAGGAGAAGGAGAAGGAGAAGTAAAGGAGGAGTAGGAGCAGAAGGAGGAAGAAAAGGAAGCAAACTATTGACCTGAGAATAACAAATACATAAATTAGTTCCAAATTAAATTTTCCTAGGATTAACATAGTAGAAAAATGTATCACATTTTTGAATTTTATCACAGAACATTTTGTATATTTGAGGGGACTGAATGAGAATGCCCCCCATAAGTTATGTTAGTAAGATAGTATGAAGCTCTCATTATATCTATCAGGTACATACATGAGGCTTGGGCCTAGGGAGTGGAAATGTCAACATCCACAAGGAGATGCATTTGATTCCTGTCTAGAATGGAAGGCACCCTCCCTGTTAGTAATCATTGACAAGTTGGGAAATGATACTAAAATACTGCCATTCAGAAAGTAGGACTCACTTGCGATTGATATAACTTCTGCAATGGTATGAACAATAAGTATACCCCATAACTCAGCATCTGGGTACTCGGTCCCATAGTGGTGCTGATGGTACGTTCCCAGTGGTTTTGCTTAAAGAAGTACTCAACTGTCAGGAGGTTTTGAGGTTTCAAACCTTTTACTATTACCTGCATGCTTCTCTCTCTCTTTCTCTCTCTGTTTCTCTGTCTCTGTCTCTGTCTCTCTCTCTCTCCCTCTCTCTTCTTCCCTTCCTCCTATCTCACCTCTCCTGAACTCATGTCTCCACACTTAGGAGCCCTCTGGATACGTAAGCCAAAATAAAATCTTGTAAAAAAACAATTGTGTTGGTCATGATATTTTATCACAGCAACAGAAACTTAGAACTAATACACCTCCTATAATATCTTCATACCCAACTTCATCTGATATCCCAATAGATAATTCCTGTAATTTTCTCAGCATTTCAAGGAAGTAAATATGCCATGCTGTATCTGAAACATGGGCCAATTATCATGTTTATAAACTGAAGCATCAATTAAATGGTATCTTTCAAATGTCCCTCCAAGTCTTACTTTGTCTATCTTAGCAACTAAATGGTATCTGATGCTCCAATACAGGCTGTGATATTAATGTGTAGAGTTTTTGGTATCTTAGATTTTGTTGGCTCAGCTGAATCTGTGGCCAAACACATGATTTCTTTCTCTTTTTATTTCATTTGTGATTTTATAATAAAGTATCCTGAAAACACAAGTTGGCTGGAAAATGGATGCATTTCAGCTTATACTTTTACAACAGAATGTTTTAAACAGCAAGTTACATCATATTTACAGTCACGAGCAGTGAGAAATGAATGTTTGCATGACTACTTGCTCGCTTGTTTGCCTGCTTGTAATCAGCTTGATGTATCCACTGTTAGATAGTTTAAGATTTTCTCTGCCTAGGAAATGTTGCAGCCAAGAGTAGGCTGGGTTTTTTCATATCATCTAATTTAATTAAGACAATCCCCTATAAACAAATGAACAGGTAAACCACATATAGGCAATCTCATGAAGAGATTCTTCTCCTAGTACATAAGTCAAAATCAACAGCTTAACGCTCTGGATTTTGTGAATAGAAGACCTACCATTCTGCTATGGTCGCAATGAGTGAACCTAGGAAAGACTTTCAGAGGCTTTTTGTTTTCCCCGCCAGAAATAAACAGAAAGAAACACAAAACGGCCTTCTGGCAACTGTGTGAACTGGTGTGGAAACACCGGTGGCCGTGGGAGGATTGTGAGCAGCATTTTTATAGCATTTAGTTTCCTGGACACCACATGTGAAAACTGGGTTTTTATGATGTTAACTTTATATTCTACCCTTGTAGTAGATAAAAGGAGAGGCGATGTTCTGCAGAAGGGAGGGTAGCTTGATTCTTATTTCTTTTAACGTAAGGTGAGAGGTAGGTCCTTAAGTGAAAATTCAGCGGCTGCTGCATTGTTACAGACTTGTGTCCAGTAAGGGGGTGGGTGGGTGGGAGCACACTCCTGTGGAGTGAGTACTTACTCTTTAGTTTTGCTCACTAAGCTTAGGGGACAGTGTTACACTGTTACACTGCCAGGTTCCTAATGGAGAGGCTTGGTGAGGTGTCTGCCTGCAAACTGCATGACTCGCGTTCACACTCAAACAGCAGGGAGGAGAACCATCAGTATGGAAGGGCCTGTTGTTAAAGTTGTGAGGGAACTGGATCGCTAAATGGTTTGCTTTTCTTTGCCTTTGGCTCAAACAGCCCACATGTGCCTGTACAAGCACATGACAGGCGTAATGGCCTCACTGTGGCTTTCCTTGTCTTTCTGTTTTTTCCATAATTGCTCAGTTGATACCTAGAAAAGGATGCTGCCCAGGGTATCACTTTGTGAAAGTGGTTCATTCTGGCCGCTGGAGAAAGAGATGACTGAAAAGAGGCATCTGTCTGTTTCATGCTCCACAGATACCAACTTAAATAAGGTGGCCAAAAGAAGTTGCTGCAGTGAGTGCAACTCTACCAGAGGGCCATGGCCTTGCTCAAGGGCCTCAATGAACTGAGATCCTTCATTTTGTTTATCAGAATGCACGTGTGTCCTGTTCCAGCCAAAGTAAAACTGTCATTTACGAAAAGAAGGTCAGTCTGTATCCTAAGCATTTTAATAAAAAGCTAAAATACAGAGAGAGAGAGAGAGAGAGAGAGAGAGAGAGAGAGAGAGAGAGAGAGAGAGAGAGAGATACTCTTCTCCTCGTAAGTTTTGAGTAGTATCAGGTTAACAATTAACTTAATGGTCAGCCTCTCTTATGCTGTTAAGTTTCCTTTCTTTTATTCATGTGGGTCTGTGCTACACTTACTGTGAGATACTTCTGTATCTCAGAGTGTTGTGTCTACATTTATCTTTCAATAATTTAAGAATATTTTTCTAAGGAGTTTGGGAGTTGCCTCAATGATGATCTAGAAGAGAATCCAGGTTCACTTCCCAACATCCACATGTCAGCTCCCAAGCATTCATAACTTCATTCCAGGAGACAGACACCCTCTCTGCCCTCCTTACTGCACAGATATGGTACACGAGCACACGTGCAGACAAACACTATAGCAGAAAAGTAAATAAATACATTGAGACTCTTATTGCAAGACATTCTTGGGTCCCACTTGAGGTTTATTAAGGTATAATAACACAGAGACTTCTGTACACTTTAAAGCTGGTGGCCTTTTGCTGGGACAGTCTCTCAGCTAGCTACCTAACTTACCACCATCCTATCTTCCATCTCTCCATGTGGTTCTCACTGCCTACTTACAGTGCTGCTCATTCTCATTTCTGCTTGCCTTCCACCTCTCTCTCTCTCTCTCTCACTCTCTCTCTCTCTCTCTCTCTCTCTCTCTCTCTCTCTCTCTCTCTCTCTCTGCCTGCAAGTCCCTCCCCCATATTTCCTTTCAGCTCTAGACCACTGGCTCTTTATTACACAAGAAGCCACAATCCAGTTTGAACCAAACCGTAGTAAGGCAACACCTGATGCATCTCTCAGGTTTGCCTTTGGGCATGTGAAAAAAGACATGTATTTACAAATAGAAAACTGGTGATGGACTACAGAAATTAGAACCAAAATTTTGACAGCAGTTATCTTCCTGCTGGTATAGCTGTCAACAATTGAAAATATAGAGACACACTTTCACTGAGTGTAAGGGAAGGTCACCTGAAGTGACTCTAAGCTAGAGAAGCAATTAGGGTAATAGTAGATCATCAACTCTCCCACTGCTCCAAATCTAATTCCCTCATCTCAACCTAACTATGTAGTACACCATTTGCTACAGCCTCACCTCAGCCCTTGCCCCATCTCTAAGGGATCAATAGACCTTATTTTTCTTTCAATATCTTTTTCCACACTCATTATTCCAGGCACTAACTCCAGCAGACATTCCTTGGGAACCCTTAGGCTAGTACCACCAGAGAAGCAGGTAGCCTAACAATGGATCTTCACTTATCTAAACTCCAAGTCTTATTTCCAGCTCTGAAACAGAACACCTGTTACAGTCCCCCTTTCACTTCCCCTTCCCCAACTTTGGTAGATCACCTAAACCTTCCCCTCCAAATATATTTTTATCCATTCATGGTATCATTATATTCTATAACTATGGCAGGAACTCTCTGGGAACACAGAGGCCACTCCAGTTAGGAAAGACGCTATCTAATTGCAGATCTTCACATCTCCCTCCTTCACACCAAATTTAATCAGCCAGGATCATCCCTAGCTCTACAGCAGACCATGTGTAGTGCCCTCTACTTATTTTCTTCCCTATCTTGATAGATCACACCGATCTTCTTTCCCCTTCAAACTTCCTTCTGTCCATTGCTTTATCTGGGTGGCTAATTCCAACAGGCATTCTCTGGGATCCTCAGGCTATTTGGAACAACAAGGCAAAAAGGCTAACTGCAAATCTTCACACCTATCTCTCTGCTACACCAGAGCCAACCTGAACGTCTCATCCCCAGCTCTGTTGTACCATACTACACACTGCTGCCTCTCATTAACCTCTGCTCTCATTCCCAGGGAATGAAGCAGATAACTGGTTAGCTTTTTTACGTCTTATAGATCCCACTAGCCTCCTCTCCTTGCCCATTGTTATTCTTATGTGTCAGCTCCTAATATCTGGAAAGACATTTTATGTGGAACACTCTGTGCCTACACCTATCTGGATCGCAGAAAAATTTTCCATCAGACAACACACAACTACCACACTCACCCAAGAACCAGAAAGTACAACAAAAACCAAGGAATCAAACCACCCAGCAAAGGCAAGACTAGATGTAAGCAACTAGAATTAAAATCTTCAAAAACCAGAAGGCTAAACACCAGCATAAAAACAAAATCAATAACAGTCAGACAATGTGTCTCCACTATAGGTCAGTAATCCTACTACATCAGGCCCTGAATATTTTAATATAGATGAAGACAAGAAATACAACTTAAAATTACCTTTATAGATACAATAACATTCCTTAAAGGGGAAATGAGTAAAACACTTTAAGAAATCTATGAAAACACAAATAGTGGAAGGAAATTAATGAAAATATTCAAGGTCTAAAAGTAAAAATAGAATCAATAAAGAAAACCCAAAAGAAAGAAAACTAAGGAAAAGTATTTAGGAATTCAAACAGAAAATTTAAAAGCAAATCTCACAAATGGAACACAGCATATGGTAGAGGGAATGTCAGACATTGAAGACAAGAAATAGATACCTTAGTCAAAAAAGATGTTAAATCTAAAATTTCTTAGAAAAAACATAAAGGAAACATAGGACACTATGAAAAGAGTAAATCTAAGAATAAAAGGAAAAAAGAGGGCGAAAGATTCAGTACAAAGGCAAAGAAAATATTTTCATCAACATCATAGAAAATTTTCTCACCTTAAATTAAATGTTTATCAAGGTACAAGAAGTACACAAAACACCAAATGGATTGGAACCAAAAAGAAAGCCCCATTGGTACATAGTAATGAAAATACTAAACCTGCAGAACAAGGAAATAATATTAAAAGCTTCAAGGAATAAAAATCAAGTAACATATAAAAGTAGATGGAGTAGAATAATATCTGAATGCTCAGTGGAGGCTCTAAAAGCCAAAATGGTCTATACAGATGATCTGCAGATACTAAGAGACAACAGATGAAAGCCCAAACTATGATATCCAGTAAAATATTGAGTGGCAATGGATGGAAAAAAATAAGATATTCCATGATAAAAACCAATTGACAGAAATGTCTATCTACAAATCATACCCAATAGAAAGTGCTGAAAGGAAAACTTCAACATGAGAAAGTTGACCACACCCAAGAAAACACAAGGAATAAATAATCTAAGATGAACAAATCAAAAGAGGGTAAATGTACACACACACACCATACCACATGCCACCACCATCACAATAACAACAACAATAAAGTAACAGGAATCAAATAACACTACTCATCAATATGCTTCAGCATTATCAAATAACATGGTACATTTATATCTTTCAACATCAATATTCTGAAATCCCTAACAAAAAGGAACACACTAAAAGAATAGATGCAAAAACAGGTCCATTCTCAGCGTCATCCAAAAATACCCTAACATCAAGGATAGACATTACTTCAGGATAAAGAGTCGGGTAAAGGTATGTACCTAAGAAGCAAGGTGGTATAGCCATTGTAATTTCTAATAAAATAGAGTTCAAACCAAAACTAATCAAAAGAAATAAAGATGGACATAACATACTCATCAAAGGAAATATCCACCAAAATGAGATTTCTATTATTGACATCTATGTTCAAAACACAAAGGAACCCACTTTGTAAAAGAAACACTACTACAGTACAAATAATATATTGAACCTCATACATTGATCATGGACATTCTTTTCTTCAATATCCCACTCTCACCAAAGATTAGGTCATCCAGACAAAACCAAACAAAGAAATACTGGAGCCAGCAGATACTATAAACCAAATGCACCTAACAGATATTTATAAAACATTTCACCAAACACAAAAGAATACATCTTCATCCCAGCTCTTCACGGAAATTTCTCAAGAATTGACTATGTTTTTGACACAAGGCAATTATCAGCAGATGCAAAAAAATTTAAATAACACCTTGAACATTGTCTAATCAACATAAATTTAAACTGAAAATCATCATCATAACCAACAGAAAGCTAAAAACCTCATGGAAACCTTATATCTCACTACTGAATTTAAAAAGAAAATGGTTATTAGCAGAAATTAAGAATTAAATTGAAGATTTTCTAGAATTAGAAAAAACATCACAGTATACAAAAAAAAACTTATGGTATACAATGAAGGCAATTCTAAGAAGCAAAGTCATAGCAAACTCATAACACTAAGTGGTTACATAACAAATATTGAAGATATCTCATACTAATAACACTATAGTACACACATCTAAAATATAGAGAGCAAGAAATAACTTTATTACTGAAATCAATAAAATATAAAGAAAAGCAAACAACTAATGAAATGAGTTCAATTCTTTGAGAAAATATAGAAAGATTGTCAAACTCTTATGCAAATTAACTATAACAGAGTGATACAAGATCCAAATTGACAAAATTAGACATAAAAGTTGGGTTATAAGTACAGATACCAAGGAATGCCAGAAGGATGTATTTTAAAAATCTTTACTCCACCACATTGGAAAACCTGAAATAATTGGGTAATTTTCTCAATATATACAACTTAACAAAGTTAAATAAAGACAAGATAAGCAATTTCAACAGACCCATGAAGCCTAATGAAATATAATTAGTAATCAAAGGTTTCCACCCCACCTCACCCCCAAAATAATCCCCTGACCAGATAGTTTTAGTGCAGAATTTCACTAGAATTTCAAAAGAATCAATTCTAATACTCCTCAAGTTATTCAAAAAATAGAAGCGAAAGGAACACTGATAAGCTCATTTTACAGGGCAAGAGTTACCCTACCATCCATGTCATATAAAGAGTCCCTCATAAAATATAATTACAGGTCAATTTCCTTTATGAACACAGTTGCAATATTTATCCTTTTTTTCTTTTATTGGATATTTTCTTTATTTACATTTCAAATATTATCCTCTTTCCAGGTCTACTCTCTGAAAACCCCCTATCCCATTGCCCCTTCCCCTGCTTCTGCTTCCCCCACCTACCCACCCACTCCTGCCTTCCCACCCTGGAATTCACCTACACTGGGGCTTAGAACTCCCACAGGACCAAGAGCCACTCCAACCAATGATGTCCAACAAGGCCATCCTCTACCACATATGGCTCCGGAGCCATTGGTCCCTCCATGTGTACTCTTTGATTGGTGGTCCAGTCCCTAGGAGCTCCAGGATTCTGGCTGGTTGACATTGTTGCTCCCTCAATGGGGTTACAAACCCCCTCAGCTCCTTCAGTCCCTTCTCCAACTCCTCTATTGGGAATTCCGCACTCAGTCCAATGGTTTGCTGTGAGCATCTGCCTCCATATTTGTCAGACTCTGACAGAGCCTCTCAGGAGACTGCCATATCAGCAAGTACTTCCTGCCATCTTCAATATTGTCCGGTTTGGGTGACTATCTACTGGATGGATCCCTAGGTGGGACAGTGTCTGTATGGCCTTTACAAAATACTCACAGTAGGAAATATTGAGATGCAATTTTTTCAACAAAATACTTTTAAACTGAATCTAGGAACACCTCAAGGAGATCACCCATGATCAAATAAGCTTTCATATAAGAGATACAGAAATTGTTCAGCATACATAAGTCAATTAATGTAATCACTGAAAGAAAAACACACTTGGTCATCTCTTTAAATACAGAAAAGGCCTTTGACAAAATCTCACAGCCCACACTGATCAAAGTTCTGGAGACATTAGAGAAACAATGGACATATCCCAATGTATTAAACACAGTTTCCCACAAACCCATCAACTAAAATGTACAGAAAATCAGTGTAATTCACTAAAGTCTGGAATATGACATGGTTATGTTCTTTGTATATACCTAAGCAATACAATAGTTGTAATCTTAGGTAGGTAGATTGGAAGGAAAGAAATCAAATTATCTTTATTTTCAGATGTTAGGATAGTATATATAAATGAGTATTAAAATTTCTTCAGAAAATTTCTACAGCTGCTAAACATTTTCAGCATAATATTTAAATAAAATTATGCTCCTCTATGTAAAAGTACAATGGATTGAGAAAGAAATCAGGGCAACAACACTTTTCACAATAGTCTCAATTGATATAAAATATATTGGGCAAGTTTTAGACATCTATGATAAAAATGTTGAGGTATTGAAGAAAGACATTGAATAAAGTATCAAAAAATAGAAAGATCTCCTATACTCATGGATCAGTATGATTAACATGGTAAAAATGGACCTCCATCCAAAAGCAATCTATAGATTCATTCCAATCCCTATTAAAATTCCAACACAATTCTTCACAGATCAAGTCCTGCTAAGCCATGTAAGGGAAGAAATTACATGGTTTTTACCCATGGAACAGAGCCACAAGGGTGTAAGCCTCCTTGAGTGTTGATGGTTGCTGTGGGAGTGTATAATAATGTGGATATTTTACGTTTTTCCTGAGGAATGTCCTCTCTGCCAAGGTTAATGACTCCATGATAATCAGAGACAGCAGGAATCTGGAAGCCATGGATGTGTCTAATGTCTCAGCAAAATGGTAAAATGCTGTGACTTTCAGGACAGTCCTTAAAGTTGTGGGAAAGAACTCTGAAAACATGAGTTCAAAAATATATACTTTCTCAACTATGTAAAATATAATGATGCAATATGAATTATATAAGTAGCTTCACATATCTAAAAAAACAGAGACAGTTGCACTATGATACCACTTCTCAGAAAGATGCTAAAGAAGGAGAGAGATTTACAAAATAGTATTTGCAGGGCAAGATTCAACCCAGCTAACTTTTTTGTTTATGCTTACAAAGGCAGGTAAGTCCCTGAGTTCAAGGTCAGCCTGGGACACCTGGAATTTAGGTGGAAGCCAAAGTGTGGAGGGAGTGGTAATTTCAGGGCAGGTTCCCACCCAGCTATCTTATTGTCTGTGTGCTTGCTATGTCTTTCTAAGAATCAAGAGGCTAAATTCATGGGATGCTGATTTATGAGATAATCAAAAGGTAGTCTGGGGTAATGACTGAGTTAATATGTAAATAAAAAAATGAACTTTGGATCTGCAAGAGATGAGCTAACCAGAAAGATTTTAGAATAGCAAGAAAAAGCTATCTTGAGCAGAACAGAATGCAGAGACCAGTCTAAAAAGCTGTCCTGAGCAGAGCACAGGGAGAGAACAATCTGCAAAGGTATCTGGAACAGAACATAGGCCATCAGATTGGACCCATGATTTAATTTCAAGTCTTTTGTTTTGTCGCTCCCAGACAGCCCTTCTCTCAGAACCCATCTCTAAGCCAAGACTGATTCTTTTCAACAGATCTCAGAAGAAAAATTTAAGCCTAACATAGAAACACACAGACACACACACGTAAACACACACACACTACCACCACCACCACCAGCACCACCAGCACCACTTCCTCCACTGCCACCAAACAAACCAAAAGCAAGCAAGCAAGCAACCAACCAAACAAACAAACAAATAAAAACAGGAGAATCCCTTATAATAAAGGAACTGCTGGAGGAATCACTGTCCCTTATTTCAAATTGTACTAGAGAGTTATAATGGTAAAACAGTATGGTGCTGGCACAAAAACAGATAGCTTGACAATTGGAATCAAATTTAAGATCCAGATGTGATTTCAGAGTCCTATGGATGCCTTTTGCTTTTGTTCTTGTTGTGTTCTTGTTGTTATTGTTGTTGTAGTTGCTATGTTTTAAGAAGCCAGAAAAAAAGCAGCATCTTCAACAAATAGTGCCTACCAAATTAGATGGCTGCAAGTAGAAGACTCTAGATAGAGCCACACTTATCATCCTGCACAACATTCAAATCCAAATGGATCAAAGACCTCAACATAAAATTAGATACACTAGAGTTAATAGAAAAGAAAGTGGGAATTAGCCTTGAACTATTGGCACAGGAAACAATTTTTTAAAAAGAACACCATTAGCACAGGTCCTAAGACAAACGCTACTAAAGACCAGCTTTGACACCAGAGTGTTAACTGAGATAGGCAGCTAATGAGGGGTTGGTGTTGGCAGTAACTGATGCAGGTGGATCCAGATATCTACAGGGCTACAGTAGTTAGGAAAATCAAGCGTGCATGCACGTGTGCGCACACACACACACACACACACACACACACACACACACACACACACACACACAGAATGGATGAAGCAAGGACAAGTCTCAGTGATTTATTTCTTCTGTTAATCCCCTTTTTATACCCTTAGAGACAAACTTTTTTTCTATTAGAGAGAAAATCACCTCATAGCAAAAAGTTACACATTTTCCAGAGACAATCACCACAAAACACATCCTTCAAAAACAAATCAAAATCATTGCACAAAAGAAAATTACAACAGGATATAGGTTATGTATTTCTTATATGAAACATTTCTTAACTAAACAATTCTCATCTATCTTTTCTTCCAAAAGATCAAAGTGACCTCAAAGCAGTAATTTTAGTCATTGATTAACAAAGTTTAAACAAGCCAAGTCTATGGTAGCAAACTTTTTCCTATGCTTGGTTGACAACAAGTTATACTTACTAAAAAGCAAATTATCTTTCTTACATCTTATTTTTGAGATTCTGATTGACTAAGCTGGCTGAATCATTTTTCTGTTTTTATACTTATAAAGGAAATATTTGCTCTTTTTTAACCTTATAACTCTTGGTATGCACCAAAAACCTGTTACCTCATCACTAGATCATAATATGAAAGAACTCAGGTGCAACTAAGTGTACGCTTACTTTGGTCATTAGCTTTTCCCAAGCCTATTCTTCCTACCTTACAATTACATGCTTGTAATGCATGAATGTTTACTATACTCCTTTCTCTATCTCAAGCAGCTTTTGCCATTTTATCATCTATTAATACTTTCTGTTAACTATCCTAATTTCCTAGTTTTATATTTTCTATCAATTATGCTAACTTCCCAAAATTATTTAAATCAAACTAAACCCCCCCTTTTTAATTATTTAAATAAAGTCAGAAATTCAGAATTTTTATTTACATACTAATCTGCAAAAAGATTGCCTGACAGGAGCCTGTCACCTAGGGAGTAATTACAGGAAGTGATAGGCAGTGAGGATCTCCTTGTGTCCATTCAGACCAAGCCAATTAAATGAGGAATGTGGCAGTGATGAACAGGAAAAAGTACATCCGTAACAAGAAGCAATCCTGGGACAAAGTCTCTGAGGTTGTGCTGTAACAGACTTGACCCATTGCAGCTGATCAGGATGGTGGGCCATCTCCAGGGAGCTCACCTGCCCACTGCATCTCTTCCTACATGGTGTCTGCCAAAATACTTAATAGATGATGTCATGAACTGAAAATCTTTTTATAGTAAAGGCCACTGTCACTAGGGCAAAGCAACACCCTACAAAATGGGAAGGAATTTTTTTTACCAAATCCACATCCAATAGAGAACAAAAGCAAAACAAAACAGACCAAAACAAGCAAAATAACTACTTATCCAGAAAACAAATAATTTAGTTAAAACAAAACAGGGTAGAGATCTTAACAGAATCTCAAAAGAGAACAAACAAATTGCTGAAAAACATTTTAGAAAGTTCAACAACCTTAGTCATCAGGGAAATGCAAATCAAATTTCTTTTACAGCTCATTTTATACCTGTCTGAATGCCTAAGAACATGAAAACAAGGACAGCTCATGACGATGAGACTATGAAGTAAGTGACAATGCATCCATTGATGGTGTGGGTACAAACTTGTATAGCTACTATAGAAATCTGTTTGGGGCTTTGTCAATCTATGGTAAGATCAAACTATACTACTCTTGAGTACAAACTCAAAGGATGTTTCACCTTAACACAATGACTCTTGATCAACCACATTGACTCCCACTCTATTAATGATAGCCAAAAATTATAAACAAGCTAGAAGTTTCTCAACAGATAGAGGAATAAAAATATTTGGTACAACTACATGATAGAATATTATTCACCTACTAAAATAAATTAAATCATAAAATTTTCATGTAAATGGATAGAACAACAAAATATCATCCTGACACAGAAAGAAAAATATGATATGTATTTGCTTTTATTTAAATACTGGCTGAGTCAATAATGACCAAACACCTGCCCAAGAAAGCACAAATGTTAGGTATAGAGTAAGGGACTAGTTGAGGACTTATTTTTGTTCATCCTACATAAGAGAAATTGAATACATAGTTATGGATGGTTGAGGGGGGTTGGAATGGAAGGAGAAATTGGAAATGGTAAGAGAAGATGGAAAATAGGAAGGGTGTCTAGTAAAATACAGTTGTTATTATTAAGGGCCATTTAAGGAGTATTATTAAAACTTCATATAGCTTCCTAAAATATATACACATAGGAGGTCAGTCTAAATGTACTCTCCAAGTAATGGAGGATACCAACTGTCCTCTCTTATCACTAAAAGAAGATTTCAGTACTGTGAATGAGTTATACCTAATTGAGATGTTTGTTAGTTTGGTCTCATGGGAACATATAAACAACCAAGGCTGTTGCTAAGTGTTTACATTGCTGAAGACCATTGCTATATGAGTCATTGAGTATGGAGAATTCTCGCCAGTATCTAAGAGAAGCCTTCGTTTCTATGGTCTAGTATCTTTAGTACAGGAAAGAACTTGGCATGCTATCAAATGAGAATCCAAAGTAGCAACCAAACCACAGATATTCTGGGTCAACAACAGTATCCTACCTGCAACACATGACAGTGCAAAGGTGGCACAAAGCTTGAGAAAATAATAAAGCTGTATCTGATTTGATTTAGACACATTCCATGAGATGGGACCAACATGGTTGTCAGGAACAGATCTGACTGAAAGTGTAGTACCTCTTAAAAAATGTTGAGATTAAGAAGATTGGTAAAGAGATTGTAGTAACTACTTGGGCAAAATTAATATCAAATATTCAAAAAGCAACCATTCAGAGATTATAAAAAGAACTAATTAGATTACTCAATGTACTGTAAAGAGAACACCAATTCCAGAGGCACTAATATTCTATAGTGATGCAAACAAGATGAGGATGGCAGGTTATAAGTCAGCCAAAATAAGCTAGGTGATTAAAAGTCCATATACATCATTCCAGAGACCATAATTGTATTCAATCTGTACAGTATTATCAACTATGCTGAATCTCTTAATATTATTACTGAGTCTTTATATACAGAAAGAGTAGTTTTGCATATAGAGACTTCTGAATTTGTACCTGATAACTCAGAATTATATTTCTGATTTATACAATTGTAATACATCATCAGAAATAGAAATTTACCATTATATATTACTCATGTTTAGTCTCATTCAGGTTTGCTATATTTATTACCTCAAGGAAATGATGAAACTGACCAATTACTAATATGTTAGAATCCTCAAAATTTCATGAGAAACATTATATTAATTGAAAATGTTTAAAGAAAAAAATTTCTATCACTTGGCAAGGCCTAAATAAATAAAAATTTTTAAAATTGCTCTACATGTTCTCTGTACAACCAAACTTCATTACCTGCTGGCAGTAACTATTAGGGGTACCAAAGAAATGACATCTGGCACATGGATGTTATTTATTTTGCAGAATTTAGAAAACAAAGGTTGACATGTACTCAGGGTTTCAACTGGTAACTGCATTAAGCTCTGAAAAGGCTGATTGTATAATTACATATGTATTGGAAATAATGTCAATTATAGACATACCTGTACAAATTAAAACTGATAATGATTCTGCATATGTATCTAATAAGAAGCAATTTCTGCATATTATAATGTAAAGCATGTTATTGATATAATATATAATCACACATATCAAATAGTTTTAGAACAAACCAATCATATCTTAAAAGAGATGTTTATTAAATAAAAAGGAAGAGTTAAAAAAAAACCCAGGGGTTGACTGAATAATGTTTTGTTATTTCTAACTTTTTTTAAAAAATGTTGGTGATAAAGTAACAAACACAGCTGAGAAACACTGGGTTTAAAAAAAAATAAGAGGAACTAGGCCAACCAATATACCATAAGGATATGTTGACATTAAAATGGAAACTTGCAATAGTTTTAAGATGGAGATATGGTTATGCTTTATGTATCTAAAGGGAATGAAAAAATATGCTTACCAATAAAACTTATGAAGATTATATTTGACCAGGGAAAAATTCTTATTAGCTGAGACATGAGTGTTTTCACAAAGCAAATAGCCCAGGTGATTTGCTCCCACAGATACTCTGTTACTGTTTTCTTGAAAATATGCATATAAATCAACTTCAAAAGGGTTAGCCCTTATGTTCAATTACACAAAAACTGGACAACACATAGACTGAATAGATAACAGAGACTGAACAACATATAGATTAGACAAACAACTCATAGACTATATAACACAAAGACTAGATAACACCAAGACTGGACAACAAATGCTACAGCTAGCATTTTTAAGACTGACCAGTCCTTTCTTGGGCCCCAAACAGGAATTCTTTGTCTTAATTCAGTAGGAAGCAATTATAAGAATAATGGTGTTCCAGTCATTTAAGGTTGGAATGGAAGGTTTTGGTCATTTGATGTATTATAGTTGTTATTGTCTATGGTGGTAGGTTGTTTTCAGTTATGATCATGGAGGAAACAAAATAAAGTTGATTAATGTATATTGATAGAAATTTAAGGTTGTTTTGTTAGACTATTGTTGGCCTATATTGTACATAAGCTGTGTATTTAAATTGTGATATAAAGTTCTAGTTTTTTGATTCTTATAATTATTTCTTTTGTGTCTAGATTGTTAATTTAGAGAAAAATACAATATTTTAAACAGAGATATGAAACAAATTCCTGGTTTCTTTGAAGACTCAGTTGTGTCATGTGATGTTTTTCTGGAAGCTGTCTTATGAAGGGATACTTTGCTGAAGCAGGCACATAACAGGATGATTTGCTGAAGCAGATATTTGTGAGGACTCATGATGTTTGGAAAGAGTACCAATTATAACCCTACGGTGCATAAGGTTTTGCATTGGTTCATCTTGCAATGCTTTGCTGGTCTTCTCTGACAATATTCAATAGTCTTACATTGTTTAACCTTGAAACGCTATGCTGGTCTTCACTGCTCTTTGCTTGTCATGACTTCATGAAAGGCACCAAAGAAATTCTTGTGGTATTCTAGCTGCTTCTTTCCATTCCTACAGACTCATGCCAATTAAGCAACTACAGATTTTTGTTTGCTGTTTGCCGATTGGACTGGATTGCCACTACTGATTTGTGTTTGTAATTGTCCCAAAGAATTTCTTCTAAACAGGTCCACATGCCCCATTACCAATTACTACTTCTTCTTCTCCTCTACCTTTGGTCAGTGTGCTAGAAAGGAGGTTGAAGAATTTAAGAACCCTTATTAAAGTAAGTTTTGAAAAATCTAAGCCTAAACATATCTCTTTTAGAATGTAGTATTTCTATTCCTTGCTCCCCTCTGAAGTGTTCAGAGTTCATGTACCTCATAGTCTGTCTGCGGATTCTCTTTATCTCTCACATCTAGAACTTTCCTACAACCTGACTTTGTCAGCATTTCCTTCATCTTCCTGGGAAAGGTAGAGCTGAGTACATTTATTAAGCACATACTTTTTTTGAAATTATCTATATTTTGTACTAAACTGATAATTTTTATGCACAAAATTATAAATTGATTTATTTTACATTACAATTTAATTAGTCTTATTTGAGCAATGACAACCACTTTGGAATTTAAACTTTCATTCAATTTTATCTACCTGGATAGGACTAAATTATCTGCTTCTTCGGCCACAAAAATGCTCCCCTTTTCTTGTTTTGAATCTTCTGTCTCTTCATTTACCCTTGTAGATAACCTTTTTTATAATTATTTTGTACTCTAAATCTTCTCTGGTCTTGCTATATTTGATTTTTGTTTTTTTTAAATGTTTTTAAATTTTTAAAAATTATTTATTTATTTATTTATTTATTTATTTATTTATTTGTTTGTTTATTTATTTATTTTAAACTCCAGATTTTTTTCACCTCCCAGTCCACCCTCCAACTGTTCCACATACCATATCTCCTCCCTGCTCCCCTGTCTCCATGAGGATGTTCCCCAACACCCACCCTTCCAGTCTACCAGACCTCTAAACTCCCTGGAGCCTCCAGTCTCTTGAGAGTTAGGTGTATCTTCTCTGATTTAAACCCAGACCCCGCAGTCCTCTGCTGTATATGTGTTAGGGGCCTCATATCAGCTGGTGTACGCTGCTTGGTTGGTAGTCCATTGTCTGAGAGATCTTGGGGGTCCAGGTTAATTGAGATTGCCCGTCTTCCTACAGGGTTGCCCTCTTCCTCAGCTTCTTTCAGCTTTCTCCTAATTCAACCACAGGAGTCCATTGGTTGGGTGCAAATATCTGCATCTGACTCTTTCAGGTTCGGTCCCTTTTTGTGAGTGCTCCATAGCCTCAGTAATAGTGTCAGGTCTCAAGAGGCCTCCCCTTGAGCTGGATCCCACTTCGGGCCTGTTTCTGGACCTTCTTTTCCTAGGCTTCTCTCCATTTACATCCCTGCAGTTGTTTCAGACAGGAACAATTATGCGTCAGAATTTTGACTCTGAGATAGCAACCCCATCTCTCACTTGATGCCCTGTCTTTCTGCTGGAGGTGGGCTCTACAAGTTCCCTCTCCCTAATGTAGGGCCTTTCATCTAAGGTCCCTCCCTTTGAGTCCCGAGAGTCTCTCACAGCCCATTCTGTGGTACATTCTGGAGGATCCCCCCACCTCCCACATCTCGAGGTTGCCTGTTTCCATTCTTTCTGCTGGCCCTCAGGGCTTCAGTATTTTCACCCACCCAATGCCAGATTATGTTCCCCTCATACACTTTAGTTTTAATGTTCAAGACGTTTATATATATCCAAGCTTTATTTTTTTTAAAAAAGTTATCATATCATTAATTCTTAGCTATAAAACTCCTCAAATCTGATGATAAAATGATACATTTTGTCTTTTTGTTCTTTCTTGTTTTCAATGAAAGCATCTCAATCTTGAATCTTACTTGTTGCAGTAGTATTGCTCTAGTTCCCTCATTCTTTCTCCATTATAATGAAGAGACTCTAGTAGGGAATACCGTATATTTGGCTATGGCAGTGTCTAGAAGGAAAAGAGTAACAAACCTCTTTCACCTTTAGAAATAAGAACACAACACCTTTGTCTGTGACACATGTAAGGGAATCCTGTCTAGACAGAATTTGTTACAGTAGACCTGCTTGTCAGTTCACCCATGCTCCTGAGAGTTTATTGCCTTTCTCCTCTGTAGACGAGTTGGGGTAAGAAGTGAAGGTCTAAGGTATCTGGGGATTATTAGGGAATTATTCCCACTGCTGGATGACTTGAGACATTTTCATGATAACACAGAAGGAACACAAATAATATATAGTACTGCTCCCATCTTTCATTTTTTTCAAGTTAAATCCCATTGGTTAAATCTAGACTAGGATTACACATTAATGCTTTTCTAAGAACCCCATTGCAATGGAGAATAAAGAATGAACCTCACCTTTAGGATGTGTGACAATGTTAGAGGTAGATGGGCTAAAGATGATTAAATACTAAGTCAGTAGACATGACAATCTCAGGTATTGTTTTTCTTGAGTTATGTCATTATCTTCAGACCCTATCCTCAGCTTGTTCAACACATTCTTTCAAGTAAAGCTTTTGAGATTCCTTACCACAACGTTAAAACTCTGGCTCAAGTTCTTCAATTCGTATAGTTTGTCCTAGTCATGAATTCTGTAAATAATAAACCATCATGGGCTTGAATAAGAATAATAAGATATTTATTGCAAACATGAAATGGGGAAAGGGCCCAGATTTAATAATTCTTAAATAGCCTATGACAATAGATTATGTATGCAATGATTATTAAGATAATGCTATGAATATAATTACACTGTTCAGTCTTCATCCAAATATAAAGCAAATGTCGAGATATATCACACTTCCCAAAGTTTAAGCTAGTTCAGAATTATAGAGAATAAGTTAAGCTGTTTCTTGGATTTTTATCCTAATGAATCAGTTTTGACTTATGTAAATGTTACGGAAATGGAACCACAGATATCATCCATACATCTTTTCTTTACTTAAAGAGATTTTTTTCTCATACAGAACATCCTGATTATGTTTTCTCCTCACGGCACTCCTCCCAGTTTCTCTCCAGCCCTGTTTCCAAAGCGATTCACCAACTTCCTGCCTCTTATTAGAAAAAATAAAAAACAGAGAAAAAGGATTACAAGGTATTATAATAATTAATATAATACAATATAATATAACTATAAAAGATAAAATAAAAAATAAGACATCAGAATAGGACAAAACCAACAGATAGAAAAGAGCCCAAGAAAATGTACGAGACACAGATGTAGACTCAGAGCCCAATTCATCTTTTAAAAACACAAAACTGGAAGAAAAGATATATATGCAAAGACCTGTAGGGCAAAGGAAGAGAGAGAGAGAGAGAGAGAGAGAGAGAGAGAGAGAGAGAGAGAGAGAGAATAAAAACAATACATACATATAACATATATACATGTATATATACAATGCAAATAAATAAAATATACAAACAAAATAGAGAAAGAAAATGCCCTGACATGATATATGACACAAGGAAATTTCAGAAATATCATTAAGCTTATTTAATGTTTGCCATCAACTGCTGGGCATGTAGCTGACACTTAAGAATAGTTTGTTTCTCTAGTAAAACTCTTTTACACAATGTTAAATTTTAATTTTCCAGTGTTTTTAAACTGGAGATTGCTTCTGGGTTATGCGTGGATATATATGTCCACTTCTTTCAGTTTTAGGCCTTGTTCTTGTTGGTCACCCATACAGCTTTATATATAGGTTGCATCTCATAGAATCGGTCTGAAGTCAAGTTGGATATATGTTGGTTATTTACACAAGCTTTGTGCCAGCGTTGCTTTAGCCTATGTTGGACACCATTGTGGATCAAAAAGTTTGTGGCTGGATTAGTGTTTAGGTTTCTGCTTTGGTAGTCTTCAGAATAACTTCCCGTACCGAAGATGCTAGTCCATAAAGGTGAGGACTCTATGTAGGCACCAGTTCAACTTATCGGTATTCAATGAGCTGTGTGAATGTTATGTTTAACAATGAAGCCTTGTTTATTTTGTGGAGTTTGTGGAGAGCAACATACAGTCTTGCAATATCCAGAGTTGTTGGGTGATTCCCATAGGACCCCTTTGGCCAGCAACTCAATTAGTTGTATCCCACTCCTGGTATTAGCAGCTTCATTTTGTAAACAGAATCAGTAAATTAAGACCATCATTTTCATCCTTAATCCATAGCATTTTTGGTCACAAATTGGCTTTCCCATTGTGACTTAGGTTCATCTTTCTGTTGTGTGGAAAATACTGGCCAAAAGCAAGCTGGCAAAGAAAAAGTTTATTTCATCTTACACTTCCAATTCACAAAAAGTCATTGAGAGAAACCAAGGCAGGAACTGGATGCAGGCCACGGAGGAACATATCTTATTTGAATACTTTCTTAAACTTGCTCAACCTGCTTTCTTATACCACCTATGACCTCATGTCCAGGATTGTTACCACCACATCAATCATCAATCATGAAAATACATCAAACTACTTGTTTACTGGCCAATATGATAAAAGTAATTCCTCAATTGAGACTCTTTCTTTCCATGTGTATCTAGTCTAAGCATCATGTTGACAAAAAAAAAAAATGAACAGACACCTCATAAGATTTTTCTTTTCCTAAAACAAGCTATAGTGCCACTAATATATGTGAAGATGTTACTTCTTTCTGTGCACAACTTGGAGTTTTTCTTAAAGTAACAGATGGTCTGCTTCTCATGTTCTACAATTTCTTTAATGTCCAGCAGATTCATTTTGTTTTCTTTCTTTTTTTTTTTTTATTTTTTTTTATTTTTGATACTTTATTTACATTTCCGATGTTTCCCCTTTTCTGGGTCTCCTCCTTGGAAACCCCGTATCCCCTCCCCCTCCCCGCCTCTGTGAGGGAATTCCTCCTCCCACCTACCCGCCCACCCATTCCCATATTCCCACTTTGACATTCCCCTTTACTGGGGCCTCTAGCACCCTCAGGCCCAAAGTCCTCTCCTTTCTCCCTGATGGCCATCGAGGTGATTCTTCTGCCTCATATGTAGTCCAAACCAT
>CM052700.1:62418258-62463493 GCA_028551405.1 Uromys caudimaculatus | reverse complement strand
GAAACCCCGTATCCCCTCCCCCTCCCCGCCTCTGTGAGGGAATTCCTCCTCCCACCTACCCGCCCACCCATTCCCATATTCCCACTTTGACATTCCCCTTTACTGGGGCCTCTAGCACCCTCAGGCCCAAAGTCCTCTCCTTTCTCCCTGATGGCCATCGAGGTGATTCTTCTGCCTCATATGTAGTCCAAACCATGGGCCAATAGATGTGTATTCTTTGGTTAGTGGTCTGAACTCCAGTGTCTGCATAATTATCGCACCTTTAAGCAAAATGCTATCTGTCAAGACTTTTGGATAGTATAAAAGATCATCACACATGGAGTAATATTTCAGAAATTTAAAATCAACCCATCTGGAAAGGATGAATATATGCAATTTTCTTGGGTCCATAAGTTAAGATATAGATGGGAAAGAGAAACATCTTAACCATTGGTTCACCCATAAAGTACCTTCAGTATAAGAAAATCTAGAAAACCTTTTTATCTTCTGTATATCAATATTAATTCTGCTTAGATGTTGAGTTGTTAATTTATTTTTGAGGTTATTTAGAGATCATTGGCTGGATTTCTATTTTTATATGATCATAAATATTCATCTACAAGCTTCTAAAGACTACTTTGAAGAAAACTGTAATTATATCATATTAAGCAAATTTAAATATTAATATGCATGTAGTTAACTATTTTATTTATCCCATAAGAAAATCTACAAACAGAAAATAACACAGTAAATCTTTCTGAAGATTGTGGTTACTTTTATGACATCATCAAAACATGAAATCAAAAATAATTTTACTTTCTTCCTATCAATAATGATACAGTAGAAGTCTGACTATATCTATCTTTCTATTATTAATTTCTCACAATCACACTGGAAAAATTTCATTTAGTTTGTGAAAATCATGTGTTTATTATGCACTAAGACATGTTTTACCAGACAATTGAGTAGACTTACCCATAAGAGCTTCCCCATATGAAGTGTCAAAATGCATCAGTGTGCATGCATTAATAAACTCAGAGTCACCAATAATACAACTGTGCTGCATAAGGAAAAGCACTTCATTCCTTATGGTGTCATCTAACCTAGGACAAACACATTCTGAATCCTTGTTCTTTCCATATCTTTGGTCTTCCTGTCTGTCTGTTGTATGTGTCTTAATCTGTGCCTACCCAATGATTGTCTTGTAAATCTGTCAGTTACTGTATTTTCATGTATCTGTGTGCCCCTAATAAAGGGTTTTGATCTGTTTCATTTTTTGGTACAAAGAAAGCATATTATAGTCATAAAATGATGATTTCATTACAGAAGCTTTAACTGAGTTTTGTTGGTAACTGACTCAAGTTTATCCCAACTAAGTCAGATAACAACAATAAGAAGAACAGAAACAACAACGTTAGCAAGCACTAGCTGTTTATTTTCTTCAACGTTTATGGTGGATGTACATTTTATAAGATTGGCTTCAATCTATGTGTGCTGTTTCTAGCATTTATTATGTTAATATACATTTACACATAAATTACTCTTTGATCAGATGCCTAGAAGAGTATATAACCTAAGATTACAGCTATGCATTAGCTCTAGTTATAAAAGTTGATTATAGGGGAAATGCAAAACAAGTAAAGTTGGTTGTTATATTATTCCCTAAAGACAGGTTTAAAAACCAGGTTTAGTATGCAGTAGGATATCTTGATATGTGAATGACATCAAGGTATATTATGAGCTTGGCTGTGAGTTCCAGCAATAGTTACATTTTCTTTGAATGTAAGAGATATTTTCATAATAATTCAGTAGGTAGGATTACATTACAATGTAATCTGATTCTTTACCTGTTGTCAGTAGAATTTGCTAATATGTGATTTACATAACACAATCAACCACAGTCATTTTAAATGAAAAAATAGTAACTTATAACTCCTCACAAATATAACTTTGATAATTCAGATAACCATGAGTCTCAAACTTAATTTTAAACAATATGCTATTTTAGGCCAAGTTCTATGTGTACATGGCATAGCATTATCTCACTTTAGAAAATACCAGTTTTAAGACAAAAAAAAGCAAAACAACTCCAAATTTTAATGAGATAAAACACCTTAATAGTTGGATGTCAATGAAAATGCATTCATAAAATAGGTGATATGGAATAAATGAAAGGGAAAATAATCAGCACAGAGACCAGGATGGGAAAGCTGTGTGTACAGGTTTGGGATGTAGGATGTAAGTGAGGTGTTGGCACATTATTAGTGAAGGTGTCCATCTTGTTTTATTCACAGCATGGTTCATTATTACTGGAAATATAAGAAACTATGAAAAATTAATTAGAAGAGGATAAAGACAGTATTTGTGTACACAAAACAGATTTATTGTACTTTTAGAAATCTAAAAGTAGATAGGAGTGTTGCCACAAAATGAGAACTATGAATAGTCTATGTCTCTTGTTGGCTTGCTTTGGGTAAAATCACAAAGCTATATGTCTTAATTTAATAGCATAGTAAAAATATGCACAGATTGGGAATGATTCAGTAAGAAAAGCAGCCCATTTAAATGTAAATATAAGTTAATATGTCAAAAAGACCTTTGATAAAAGATAAGAACATTTTCAGTGATTGTAGTAACATATCACATCTTCACAAGTAGTAATTTGCTTTACTTTTATATGGACTTTTTAAAATATTAAGGAGTAAATTATTATTGGGCTTGAAATCTTTGACAGGAATATACTTCTCTCTATGTGCTGCACATAAATATAAAATTCAGAGAAGGATGTACTTGCCTGCAAGGAAGTAAATTTAAATATCCAACTTTGTAGAACAGATAAATCAAGGAGCAACTGTTTATATTTTAAAAGATTCATGGAGGGTTAGAGAGATGACTCAGTAGATAAGAGCACTTTATGCACTTTCAGAGGACCTTAGTTTGGTTCCTAGTAACCCAAGCCTAGAAAGTCAAATGTCACATATTTTCTTTTATATGTAGATAGGAGCTTTTGAATTTTAGATTTGTTTATTTAAATCAAATGATTATAGACACAAAGAAGAGAGAAAATGCTCTTTCTTTTTAGGGGGTAGGGGAGAAGAAACATTAAGGAGTGTGTCTGGTAGAATGTGGATGCTGATAAAATATGGGTGGGGAAGCTTGGGCTAGAAAGGTTTACATGTGATGAAATAGGAGCTAGTTAAAAGACAGTGGTATGGGTGAGAGGTTAGTTAACCAGATAAGTGTAGAGAAGCCATATGGAAGTTTACTACTTTGTAAGCTAATTTAGAAAAAAAATTTAACAACAACAACGAAAACAAAAACAAACAATCAAAACAAAAGAAAATTCCAAGTAGAGGTACCACACAGTAGGAGGTTAATGCCATTCCCAAAAGGCATGGGTTGTTAAAACTCTTAGTGCCAGTCCTTGGGTACCACCATAGGAACTTTTGTTCAGGAATACTCCAAAGGCTGCCAAAATTATGCAGGTTATGGCCTTCCCATTGGTTGCCAATTCAAACATGTTATTAAGACCATTTTGCTGAAGACACTGTACTCCTTACATACCTTGGTAAAAGATTCTGGACAACCCATGTTTAGACTGAACTAAGAGCTTCCTCCCTTCTGACTCACTTTCATAGTGCTAGAAGTTGCATCCACTCATCAGGATGAAAGGCTTTCTCCAGTTTAGATTCAAAAAGCTGCAATATCAGTGTAGGCAAGAGATGTTTGCTCATACAATAGTGGCAAGACAAGAGAAAGGAGGGATAAACAACTGATTTCTGATAGGATTTGAAGCAGCTTAGCAAGATGATGTTTGGTCCTGTACCAGGTGATCAAAGGCTCATGTCTGGAGAGGTTCCAGGGATGCACATACTACTGTCGATTTGCTTTATTGATATGCTGTCAAATTTCCTCTTGAATATTTACCTTTATACCACTAGCCCAGTGCTGCTCTTAAACTCGATCAAACAAGCTTCTCTTTACAGCAAAGAGCAATTAATTAGGAAACTCATGGCCGGTCATGATGCTGAAATCACGTTGCTACGGAGTGCTCAGCACTAAACAAGACATCTCTGTCATCCTCTCCAAGGCTGGGAGAGCATTGTGGAAGAGAGAGTGGAAAGGATGTAATAACTATAGAGAGAGTGGAGAGGATGTAATAGCTCTAGTGAAAGGAGCTGTCTTATGGTCCCCTAAGCATTCAGTCAAGATGGGGGAGGAACCCATGCAACTTCACACAGGTGAGAAGCTAGTGACAGTAGAGGATTGCTTCAAGAAAAAAGTCCTTGTGCTTCATGATGTAGTTCATCAATGATGTAGCCACACATGCTCCAGCAAACAACTTCATACTCCTGCTTATGTGAAGAGCCAGGATAACACTCCGTGAGTCACAACCAAAGAATAGAAACAAAACAGAAATGATTAGAATTGGAGGGTGAGTTGGCCGCAGGAAGGGGAAAGTATTGTATGAGGAGAAGAGAGGGTGGAGTGTGACCATAATGTACTGCATACATGTATGAAGTTTTCAAAAAATCTCTGTAAGAATAATAATATCAAAAGATAAACAGATATAAAGAATAAAGTTTGCTTTCTGATTCATGGAGTAGATTCATGAATCTATGTTTTATAATTATGATTTCAAACAATTTGCTGCTAATAAATAATGAGAATTTAATTACAAACACTAATTTTAAAATTAACTATGTTTATGTATATAATTTTCAGATGTTTTATATGTATGTATAGATGTATATTTAAAAGTATATTTATGTACTGCCGGGCAGTGGTGGCACATGCCTTTAATCCCAGCACTTAGGAGGCAGAGGCAGGTGGATTTCTGAGTTCGAGGCCAGCCTGGACTACAGAGTGAGTTCCAGGACAGCCAGAGCTACACAGAGAAACCCTGTCTCAAAAAAACAAAACAAAAAAAACAAAACAACAACAACAAAGTGTATCTATGTACTGAGGTGTATATGAAACTTACATTAACATATCTTTATTGAATTAAGATTTGAATATCTTGAATTAAATGGCTAACAGCAAAATGTGTTTCACACTATATGAATTCTATATGTAACAATTAACAAACTATATTAAGAATAATGAAAATTTTTAATATATGAAAATTAAACATTTATTTAACTATATATCTGAAACAATTTGAACTTTAGTAAATTGAACTTTTATAATAAAAAAGTTTAATTACTTCACTTCATAAAATAGAATGTTATCAGTGACAATAGGCATGTACTCCTACAATTAAATATTTTGCAAAATCTTAACAGGGACTTTCAGAAATATGTTATTAATGTAACCTAAATTGAGAGCATATTATATTAGTAATTTTATTTTCCTGAATAAATTGGTGAATTTATTTAAGGAATGATGAGATACAAACATCAACCGAATGTTTGTGGAGTGTTTAGGATTGAAAGGAAAACATCGAGTGAGATAACTCAGCAAGTATGGACCTTTATTGTAAAGTTTTATGATGTCTCTTTCTTTGTTTCTTTGTTTCTTTCTTTGTTTCTTTGTTTCTTTCTTCTTTCTTTCTTTCTTTCTTTCTTTCTTTCTTTCTTTCTTTCTTTCTTTCTTTCTCTCTTTCTTTCTTTTCTTTCTTTCTTTCCATCCCAAAGACTGCCCCACTCCAGGTCATCACATTTCCCTCTCTCAGAGCCCTCCTCCACCCCCTCCCCTTTTCCTCTGAGAAAGTGGACTCCTCTCAGGGTACCCATCCCCACTAGCACCTCAACTCTCTGCAGGATTAAGCAGTCCTTTCCCACAGAGACTAGACACAGCAGCCAAGTTCGACAGTCAGGCTACAGCTTTAGGGACTGCCCCAAGTCCAGTTGTGTTTTTATTTTTTTGAGATTATAACAAAATTCTATAATTTCTCTCTTTTCCTTGTTCAGATCATGTTTAAGCAGTCCTGCTATTGAGACTTTATGGGTTTAACTTTCTATTATTTTTATTGGTTGACAATGTAATGAATTGAGATAATACATTTTTAATCATTTTTATTCCTTATTGTGTGTTCTCACCCACCTGCCTCTCCTCCTGAAAGTGTTTTTCTCAGAAAATCCCCTCCTAACTCAGTATCTACTTTCTGTGTGAGATTCATTGAGTTTATTTTAATCAGTGCACAGATTACTTGTGAGATTGCTTACTGGGGTAAAGGCAACTCATATCGATGCAAAAATACTCAATAAAGTTCTTGCAAACTGAATCCAAGAACACATCAAAAAGATCATTCACCACAATCAAGTAGGCTTCATCCCAGGGATGCAGGGATGGTTCAATACATGGAAATCCATCAATGTAATACACGACATAAACAAATCAAGGAAAAAAACCACATGGTCACTTCATTAGATTCTGAAAAAGCATTTGACAAAATTCAACATGCCTCCATGATAAAAGTCTTGAAAAGATCAGGAATTCAAGGCCCATACCTAAACATAGTAAAAGCAATACCCAGTAAACCATTAGGCAACATCAAACTCAATGGAGAGAAACTTGAAGCAATCTCACTAAAATCAGGAACTAGATAAGGCTGCCTTCTCTCTCCCTATCTATTCAATACAGTACTTGAAGTTCTAGCTAGGGCAATTAGACAACAAAAGGAGGTCAAAGGGATACAAATTGGAAAGGAAGAAGTAAAAATTTCATTATTTGCAAATGATATGATAGTACACTTAAGTGACACCAAAAATTCAACCAGACAATTCCTAACACTGATAAACAACTTCAGTAAAGTGGCGGGATATAAAATTAACTCAACCAAATCAGTAGCCTTCCTCTACTCAAAGGTTAAACAGTCTGAGATAGAAATTAGGAAAATGATACCCTTCACAATAGTCACAAATAATATTACATACCTTGGTGTGACTCTAACCAAACAAGTGAAAGTTCTGTATGAAAAGAAGATGTCTCTGAAGAAAGAAATCAAAGAACTCAGACCTTAGAAAGATCTCCCATGCTCATGGATTGACAGGATTATCATAGTAAAAATGGCCATCTTGCTGAAAGCAATCTACAGATTCAATGCAATCCCCATCAAAATTCCAAGTCAATTCTTCATAGAGTTAGAAAGAGCAATTCTCAAATTCATTTGGAATAACAAAAAACCCAGGATAGCAAAAACTATTCTCAACAATAAAAGAACTTCTGGGGGAATCAGCATCCCTGACCTCAAGCTGTACTACAGAGCAATAGTGATAAAAACTGCATGGTATCGGTACAGTGACAGGCAGGTAGATCAATGGAAGAGAATTGAAGATCCAGAAATGAACCCACACACCTAAGGTCACTTGATCTTTCACAAAGAAGCTAAAACCATCCAGTGGAAAAAAGACAGCATTATCAACAAATGGTGCAGTCTCAACTGGAGGTCAACATGTAAAAGAATGCAAATTTACCCATTCCTTTCTCCCTGTACAAATCTCAAGTCCACATGGATCAAGAACTTCCACTTAAAACCAGATACACTGAATCTAATAGAAGAGAAAGTGGGGAAAAGTCTTGAACACATGTGCACAGGGGAAAAGTTCCTAAACAGAACACTCAATGGCTTATGCTCTAAGATCAAGAATCGACAAATGGGACCTCATAAAATTGCAAAGCTTCTATAAGGCAAAGAACACTGTCAATAGGACAAAATGGCAAGCAACAGATTGGGAAAAGATCTTTACCAATCCTACATCCAAAAGAGGACTAATATCCAATATATACAAAGAACTCAAGAAGTTAGACTCCAGAGAACCAAATAACCCTATTAAAAATGGGGAGCAGAGCTAAACAGAGAATTCTCAGCTGAGGAAACTCGAAGGGCTGAGAAGCACCTAAAGAAATATTCAATATCCTTAGTCATTAGGGAAATGCAAATCAAAACAACCCTGAGATCCCACCTTATACCAGTCAGAAAGGCTAAGATCAAAAACTCAGGTGACAGCAGATGATGATGAGGATGTGGAGAAAGAGGAACACTGCTCCATCGCTGGTGGTGAATGCCCAGAAAATTGGATATAGTACTACCTGAGGACCCAGCTATACCACTCTTAGGCATATACCCAGAAGACAGTTCAACATATAATAAGGAAAACTGCTACACTGTATTCATAGCAGCCATATTTATAATAGCCAGAAACTGAAAACAACAGAAAATGTCATACATTTACCCAATGGAATACTACTCAGCTATTAAAAACAATGACTTCATGAAATTTGCAGGCAAATGGATGGAACTTGAAAATAGTGAGATAACTCAGTCACAAAAGTACAAACATGGTATGTACTCACTGATAAGTGATTATTAGCCCAAAAGTTCAGAATACCCAAGATTAAATTCACAGACCATATGAAGCCTAAGAAGAAGGAAGACCAAAATATGAATGCCTCAGTGTTTCTCAGAAGGGTGAACAAAATACTCACCGGAGCAAATATTGAGACAAAATGTGGAGCAGAGACTCAAGGAATGGCCATCCAGAGAATTCCCTACCTGGGAATACATCCCATATACAGCCATCGAACCTGGACATTATTGTGGATGCTGGGAAGTGTTTGCTGATGAAAGCATGATTAGGTGTCTTCTGAGAGGCTCTATCAGAGCCTGACAAACACAGAAGGGGATGCTGGTAGCCAACCACTGGACTGAGCGTGGGGCTCCGGATGGCAGAGTTGGAGAAAGGATTGAAGGAACTGAGGGGGTTTGTAGCCCCATGGAGGTAGCAACTGTGTCAAATGGCCAGACCTCCTGGAGTTCCTTGAGACTGGACCACCAAGCAAAGAATACACATGGAAGGACCCATGCTGCTGGCCGCATATGTAGTAATGGAGGTCCTTGTTGGACATCAGTGGGAGGAGAGGCCCTTGGACCTGAGGGTTTTTGATGCCCCAATGAAGGAGAATGTTAGTAAGGGAAGCTAAGAGTGAGTGGGTGGGTGGGGGAGCACGTTCCTAGAGGCAGGGAGAGGGAGGATGGGATAAGGAGTTTCCAAAGGGGAAAACAATTTGAATATAAATAAATACAAAAAATAAAACCTACTGTTTTGTGTGAAACAGAAGAAATATAAGGTTCGCTTACCTCCTAATTTCTTACAGACTTCCTTTTTAATTTATTCAGAATCAAGTTGAGTAAGTATTTAAAATTTTATTAAAATATTATTTTAAAAATAATTTTTACGTTTCCTTTTGTTTGGAAATAATACTTAAAATAAAAGACATATAACTATCTAGCCATCCAATCTCCACACTATTGCTGTAACCTTGAAAATCTTCTTTTCTTATGCTTTTATTTTAATTCATATCCTGGCTTATTACTATTTCTTCAAGATATATATAATATCATTTATTTTGTACTACTATGCATTTTGCTTCTTTGAAGTGATAAATATTACTGTGTTTTTTAAATATACACATAAACCTTTTTGTGGTTACACATTTTTACATAATGATACATTTCCCTTAAAGTGTTTTACCATTTTCTCCAACATATTTTGGCAACCATTCTTCTATAGACTACGCTATAAGAATATCTTTATTTGTGTTTTTACCTGATTGTTTTAATGCTTTTAGAATGCCAAGTTCTCTGTTCTGACACACACATCAGAAACCTGACACCTCAATTCTTCTTTAAAACTTGTGAATTTCTTAAGTCTATTTTATTAATTTATGTATATATGTATTCATTCTTGTACACATACATGTCACCATGTCATTGTGAACACCTTGGAGGAGTTATTTTTCTACTTGAATTATATAGGTTGGGTAATTAATCTCAGGTCATCAGCCTTGGCAATAGTGCTCCAGTGTAACTCAACAAAAACTTTGTTCTCTGAGTTCTAAGAGCTAACAAATACACAAACTTGGCAAATGATATTTCATTTATATTTCTATGATTTATTTTTTTATTTGATCCCTATAAAATATTGTTAAAAGACAATGGAATGAAATAGACGATTTGTAAATCTGAGTTCAGGTAGTTCTCCTAATTTCACCTGTGTTTCTTCTGCAAATTCCTGCTTCTGACCCCTTTCAACTACCACATGTCAATATTTACAAAGCAATAATGCTTGTCTAATAATGAAAATATAACAAAACTAGACAAAAAAATCATGAGCAACTACTTGACTGTATACAGATTTGGATACAGTTATTACTATACATATAGGAATTTCAAGAATAAAGACACATTTTGTATAAAATTAATGCTAATTAATAACTGATTAATCTAATTATTAATTGATAATAAATAAATCTAATTAATAACTAACTAATCTGAGCCTCTATAAAAGCCAAGACCTTATTCATCCTTTTTGTCTAGTTTTGTTATATTTTCATAAATGTTATTGCTTTTATTGCAGTTTGGGACTGATGGTAATAGAACTCTCTCTGTGCTGATTCATGGTTGCAAAGAGAAATCATACATACAAAGATGAGGAAAGTCAGTATGAGAGCTGCGAGTTATTTCATTTAAATCTAAAGAAGGAATGTGAGTGACCCAAGCAACCAGAAATTTAGAAATCACTATGGCATGCATGATCCTTTACAAAACCCAAACTTTAACAAATGCAATGCTTTATATTCTTTGTTTTAATTAATAATAATAACAATAATAATAATAACGATAATAATATATTCAGTATATTAAGGGGAACATTTCCTATTAGAACAAAGATACAACTTTTTTTAATTTAGACTTTTACTTTCTATTCTCTGCATATCAAGCATCTGAAAAGTGGTTGCTTTGATTTTCAGAGTCCGTGTCAATCTCTCCAGTATTCACTTGACCTTTCTATTCAATCGGTAAGAGTGGCAGAAGTAACGACTTCCTCATACCATAATGATCACGAGAGAACAAATAATTTTGATAATGACAGCATGCACTTACTGGAGAAATGTTCTAAAAAAAGAGAGAGACTTATTATCATTATTATGTAATCTTTTTCTGTGTGGAAGGCTTTCTAATCATAAGGCTTCACTTATTTCTGGTGCTTTCTTAAGGACTGAAGAATGACCTTAAATATGTGTCTTAAACCTCCAATTTGAGAGACAGTGATGGGATCAAGGTATGCCTCACATGACAGTTATCTGCACTCAGGATGACTTTTGACTTGTCATCAGTCTACTAATTGTTCCTATTACTTAATGTGCTTCCATGTTTTACTCCAATAAACAGTAATTATAGCTGCTACTTTAATTACTTTTTTATGTTTGCTCAATCTATTATTTTGTTCAATATGACTGTTTTCTCAAAACTTCTTATGTTCGCTAATTTAATTTCTTGAAAGAGCATTTGCTTTGAGACAATTTTCTATAAATCTCCTCTGTAAAGAATGACACACATTGCATTAAAATTAGCAAGCACAGAGGTGGGGAAGTGAATCACACAATAAAAAACTTGCTTTTCAAGCATGAGGCCCCAAGTTTTGATCCTTAGAACACAAGTAAAGGGCTAGGCATGGCAAGTATGTGACCATAATCACAGCATTGGAGAAGCTGAGATAGAAATGTTACAGGAGGTTGCTAGCCAGCCAGTCTACAGTGTATACAGAAGTATAAGAGGTCTTGCACATAAAAAGTGGGATACTAGGCACATAGAGTTGAGAATATGCCTTTTGTTTAGTTACTTTTTAATACAGGAATTTGCTATGTAGTCTAGTCTGGCTATGAATTCCTGATCATCCCCCCCCTACCTCCCAAGTAAGTATTGTAGGTATTCCAATCCCTGATGATTAGATCATAGCTGTGTTTTACACAGGGGGGCGGGAGGGAGGGAGAGAGACAGAGATAGAGAGAAAGAGAGAAATCAATTAAATTAAAAAGATGTTTCATTCTAAGCCTTCTATTTTCTTTCAGCTAAAGATGTCACATAGTGTTTATGTCCCCAATGAAAATGAACAGAAGTTAGAAGAAGGAGTAGGACTGCCACATCCTGAACCATCATCTTATTGTTGTAAAGTTACAAGGACTATGAGTTCCTAAGTAGGTTCTATGGGCCCCTTAAGAAGCCTTGTGGATGAGAAAGTTGTTCCAAGTTTTATTTTGATCATGAAAAGCTGCAAAACGATCATCCTGGTTCTCCTTTATGTGTGGACTGTGGATACCTTTAGTTCCACGCATTGTATTTTCACACTAAACCTCCAACATTCCCTGATCCCTCCAGTATTCCACTCAGGAATTTCTGGCCAGGATCCTCGGTAATATCATTTTCCTTGTATGTCTGAAATTGCTTGTTCAGGGAAAGACTAGGTTTTCACACATCTCCAAATGCACCCACATCTAGAGATGTGTCTGTCCTTGTTCTCCACAGCTTCTTCCTATCATTTCTTAAAGCCATTTTCTGCTCTGAAGCCCATATCAATACGTCCATTTCTCTTCTTCATGAAATAGCCCTTCTTTCCAGACTGTTTTCTTTGTCTACTTTGCTGTTCTTACAAACATGTCTCACAATCCATTCCTAGTTTTATGTGTTACATGGTTTCTGTGAAGATGTTAATGTATCTACTCACCTGAGATAGAGAACCAAAGGGAGATCAAAGTATACATCACTGAACTCCAGTTTGGTGAACCAGAAGGTTTATTGGGGTTACTTACAGAGCAGAGATGACTCAAAGACAGTTGCATCTCCAAAGCTCACCCCAGTATAGGTGACAGCTCACAAAAGTTGGAAAACTGAAACACACTACCCAGGCTGATGATTGATTGTGGAGTTGGGGAGTGTTTTCTCGAGAAAGATCAGTTGGTCTTGACATTTTCCAAACAGTATGGCTGATCTCTTCCTCTGTCAGGCAGCTGAACTAGTCTGAGTGTCCTCTAGATAGATAACTTGACTTTTCTGATAGTGGCTTTCAGTAGCCTTTATTGTTTCTATGTGCTTGGAGAGAAAGGGTTCAAGCATCCAGGGAATTTCTGAATGCTTTGACTTGTTTAATTTCCTAAGCTTAGCAAGCATCTCTATTAAATGAGAAGTCACTGATGTTTTGAGCATCTTATGTAGCAAGAATCTCCCTTCCAAGACACAATTTAATTTCTAAAATTTGTTCTGACATGGAAGTTATTTTTTCTGGTTCACATACTTATTTATTTATTTATTTATTTATTTATTTATTTATTTATTTTCATACAGAGACTTTCTATGCAGCTCAGACTAACCTCTAGACTTGTCTCAGACTCATGATCTGGTTTTATGAGATATCACTGCTCACATTACTGTAATTACAGGCCTGTAAATCTTCATTTCATTCAATATGACATAGTATTTGCTTTTCATACATTTGGAACAAAATATCTAGTAGAATTATTAGGAAGGACAGATTTATTTTTGGCTCATTTTTAGAGTGATTTAGTCCATCCTGAGAGAGAAAACGTGACAGAGTAGAGCTCTGTCCCAGGCGGTGAGAGGCTATGATGCTGTTGATTACTGTATCTGTAGTGAACCAGTCAATGCAGGATTGAGGTTTGAAATGGAGTCAGCTATGGCTACAGCACCATACCCTTCCCTTATCACTACCCACATCCTCTAGTGATCTCCATCTCCTAAAGGCTGCGCAGCATCTGAGCACAATGTATCCAGCTGGAAAACAAGTGTTCAAACACGGCAGCCCACAAAGAGTATTTCACATTTCACAAAGAGTATTTCAGATGGGAAACTCATAGTGTTGTGAATTTGCCATTTGCCAACTTGGCAGAGTCCGTTCTTTTCATTTCTTTCTCTCTTTTCTTTGTTCCCCTACACAGAACTTTGATCCCAAACTCATTTTTTTTTCTTTCTTTTCTCCAAATATTTAACTCCTAAGCCTTATGTATACACTGGATTTTATTCCTTCAGAAATAAAACATCCTCACTCTCTGGCTTATAACCATCTTTTTTTTTTTTTAAATTTTATAGTGTAGTAGTCCAAGTGGTATCATATACCTGTAAGATTAAATATTCATATCTATATGACATGAGTTTTTAGTCTCAGCTAATGGAATCATTTGATAAAGCTTTATGCATTTCATTGCATCTGTGACTCGTCAAAAATAATTGTGTATCACAAAAGCTATAGTTGATAAGGAATGACATAACCTTAAGAATGTGAGAGAATGAATCTAGAGAAAAGAAAGGCAAAGGAGAGGGGATTAAGCAGCAGTATACAATACAAACGAGGTGCCCTGCAAAGAAACCAACAGGCCGTGTTTGAGGACTGCAGTTGTGGGGAGCAGAGATATAATAGATCACTTTCTATGACATCATAATTGAATTTTTAAAATGAAATTAATGGATAAAATATGTGAATCATACATAAATTACTACTTTTATCATCAGCCTTTGTTCAAAATGGCCAGATATATCACATGTATTTACAAATGTATGGAGATATCATGTCGTGAGGATTATTGAGTGCATCCCAGAATAACTTCTGCCTCCACCACTAAATTATGCCTAAATTAAAGAGACAAGCAGATTTCAGTGTGTGTTTCTTATTATTTCTGTAATGATAGGATCTTAACTGCAGTCTAATGATAGTTCTAGCGACTCCATTCTGAGAAACAAGTGAGATTCACACATTAATTTAAGCAAATAATCATGAAGTTAATTATAGCTCTGTGTTCACTCCCCTCTCTCTCTCTTGCATCCTTGGAAACTTGATACACTCAGTTCATTAAAACAGCAATTTCTGTAAGAGTTACAATGTTTTATTAAAACATACCGTCCCCATAAAAATCTCTTGTTTAGCTCTAGAAGGGGAAGCTTCTTTCTATTATAAGAAACTGATAACTTTTTAATACATAAACAAATGGCCAACAAACTACAAAATGTTATCGATATTGATGTTCCTTTTGCTTCCAATTAACAGTGTTAACCAGAGGACAGTGCCTGACTTTCGTGTTGATCTTGACTGCTTGCAGAAGATATGGCTGAATTTATGTTTTGCTGCTTTATGAATGAGAAATGATTCTTACAGTCTTAACCTTTCAACACTTGGTCCCCAAGAGGTGCTGCTGTTTAGGAATATTATGGAGACCTTAGAAGGAGGAATTTTGCTAGACAAAGTTGTGGCTTTATAGCTTTGTCTTTATAGCTATAGTCCCAGTTTCTGTTGACTTTCTGATTCCTGAGTGTACATGCATGTGACCAACCAACCATTTTCTTCTGCTGTCACCAAACCTTTGCTGTCTGATGCCATGCCTTTCCTGCCATGGTAAACTGTATTCCCCAAAGATTATAAACCAAAATAAAGCATCTCTTTCTTAAATTGTTTTTATTGGGGCATGTGATTGCAGAAAGAGAAAAATTGGAATTATATATGTGTTGACCTTTGAAACTATAATATAGGTTTTATTTAATAACACATACTTAATTTTAAATATGTTCACCAAATGAGTTCACTTGCTCCACTCCTATTATTAAAAATGGTCAGTGTTCTTCAGTGAAATCTGTCTTGACAGACCTCAGTTAATGCTCAGGTATTTCCCTGAAAACCTCATGTGAAAGAGGTACAAAGAATCAGCAGTGGGGCGGTCATGTAAGAGAGAATCTACAGGCTTTACTTAATATCACAATAAGCAAGTAACTATTCAAAGTAGGATTTTAAGCAAAGATGACAGAGCTATTGAACAGTGACTGAGAGTCACTTCATTCATTCAGCTCTATAAGGAAGTGATTGCAAAGCTGACCACTTCCCACAGCAAGAAAGAATCCTGTCCACGGGCCACAGCAGACATGCTCTCTGGCACACTCAGGGAGCAGGAACAAATTATTTCTTGCTTCCTCCAAAACAATTAGCATCTCAAGAGCAATTGATGTTATGGAACTGGGCTTGAAGAGCTTTTCCTGTGTTTACTCCATAGTGAAGATGGGACCAATAACAAATACGCCTTGCTCATCTTGCCCCCAGCCACACGCATGAGGTATAATTAGTTGGACAGTCCTTCTCATATCAATAATGAAATTACTATCTTAATAATTATTAAATAAGTTTTATATGTAAATAATTATAAAACTGTGTATGTGTTTGTGTGTAAGGATGCCACTTTGCAGCTGCAAAAAAGAGCCCCTAGGGACATCAGATTCCTGGGGACTGGAACTACTGGTAGTTGTGAGTTGTCCAGCTTGGGACCTAGGAACTGATCTCAGGTATAAGAAAAAGAGATCATCCTTAAATACTAAGCCATCACTCTAAGCCCATTTACTATGTTTTTAAGTTTTCTTAGGAAAATGAAATGAATGCATAAATGTGTATGTTATATATGATTAACATTAATTATTTTTGTTGTAAAACTTATGTTGTTAGCTTAAGAAGTTTGGAAATTAATAAAAGATATTTGTGTTTTAGATAAATATATTAGTTTTATCAAATGTATATGATATAGAAGAACTACAAAAATAGATTTTGGTATAAAAATTGAAAGATAGCACTCTTTAAGAAATACTGTTGGAAGACCAGCAGTCTCAACTTACCCTGAACCCTGAAATTTCTCTGACACTGAGCGACAAACCAGGCAGCATATCAGAGCTGGCATGAGACCCCTGACACATATACAGCAGCAGAATGCCTGGTCTGGCCTCAGTGGGAGAAGCATAATTGGAGAGACTTGAGGCCCCAGCGAGTGGGGAGGCCTTGCAGGAAGAGGGACATCCTCTTGGAGACAAGGGGGAGGAGGAAAGGAATAAGGAACTGTGGGAGGGTAGACTGGGCTGTAAAAAAATTAAAGTGATTAAAAGATTATCATATTATCAAAGCACCTAAATACTTACACTTAAACCGGATAAAATGAAAATAAAAAAAGGAACACAAGTAAATTTATACAAAATAGAAATGGTGCTTTTCTATTGATAATATAAACATAATGCTCACACAAATAAAAGCATCATCAGAGACATGTACTAGATGTAATTAGCTGCAGTTGAAGTAGCCAGGCACAGCTATGGCTATCTGTTCTACTGTTAGCTACTTCCAACATAATTTGCTTATCCTTATTTGTTGTGGCATGTAAAATCCAAAGATCTCATCCTTGCCAACCCCAGTGATTTATTTATGAGACCGATCAATGTGCAGTCCCTCTCACTATGGTTGAATTACTCTGAGTGCTAGAGCTATCATACAGTCATATCTATTCTACATAGGAGGCAACATTAACAATGTATCTGATTAAATCAGCAGAAGATTGAATCTAACCCACAGCATAATGTTGCTGAGTCTAGGAACTCCCACTGTTTTTAGAAATATCTGGACATGTGTACACAACAATACTGTTGTTCGTAAGTGTGTTTGTGCAATTTTTGCTTGTTTGTTTGTTTTATATTTACTTTAATCCAAATCTATCTTTCTACTCCCTCCTCTTCTACCACTCCCTCCTCCAAATCTCTCCTTCCCTTCATCTTCTAGTCGTACCTTCCTCCTCAGAAAAGAGGAGGTCTCCATGCGTAGCGACCTGCCTTGGCATATCAAGTTGTAGTAGAACTAGACATATCTCTCATTATGATTAAACAAGGTAGCCTAGTTAGGGGGAAAGCATCCAAAGGCAGACAACAAAGTCAGAGATAGTCCCTGCTCCTCTTGTTAGAGGTCCCATTGTTTACACATGTGCCAGGGTCCTAGGTCCATCCCATCCATGCTGTCTGTTTGCCTATTCAGTCTCTTTGGGCCCCTATGGGTCCAGGTTGTGAATTCTGTAGGTTTCCTTGTGGTGTCCTTGGCCTTCCTAGCTCTTTCCATCTTTCCTCCCTCTCATTCATAGGATTTCTGCATCTCTGTCTATTGTTTCTCTGTGGGTCTCTGCCTCTATTTCTATCAGTTGCTGGTAAAGCCTCTCAGATGATAGTTATGCTAGGCCCCTGTCTGGTGTTACTGGTATGAACTGGCTTTTACAAGAGCAGCCAGAGTTGTGAGGCAAGAAATAGACAGTTTACCCTATTTATTTAATTTTTAAGCATGTGTGTGCCAACAAACCATCTCTAAATTACAGAATTAATGTTTTGTTTCAACACATGAATTTTATCGAATGAGATACGTGCTTAGTCTAACAACTTGCACTATTTTCTGTTTCAATATACTTTAACTGTCATTATATAAACATGTTCATTTCAGTAGTGAATATTTTCTCATATTGTATAATACATCCAAAGCCTTTGATAAAGTATCCAAATGTTTAATATCTAAATTTTAAAATTAAAATGTCATATATTTATGTTGGTTGCTTGATTGTACTTCAAAAGAACTAACAGAAAAAAAATGTGTAGCAGAGCTTATAGCCATTATAAGGCACACAGATTTATTTAACTATATGTGATCTCTCTTTTAAAATAGAACTCAATATGACTGACACATACTATGTAACAAATTATATGTTCATTAAATTACAATACAATCTCTAATATGTTACTCAAACTGACAATGTCAGTATGCAGTCTGCTCAAATACTGAACACACATCTCCAATATTTTTTCTAATTAATGTCCATGCCTTTCTTGCTGGAATCTGAATGCATTATCTTATATAAACCTTTTTTTTTTCTAATGGGAGTATAGTAACCATCTTGAGACTGAGGGGTCATTCATCTTCCCGTGACACTGATGAACTCATATATGTCACAGAATTAGGAACAGTCAGAAAAGGAATGGGCAATGATGGAAACAGAAACTGGAAATAATGTGCTTTACAGATTTGGAAAGAAAATCTGAGCCAAGAAATTCAGGAGATAGCTTGAAGCCAAGAACTAAAGGAAATAGGTGCTCTCCTGAACCCCTGATAAGAATGTGCATTATTAAAAATATTTATTTTTTAATTTTTTACTTGCAAAAGGGATTACCTACCCTTATGTAAGTGCATCGCTTGAGAGTCTGTCTCCCATGGAGGTCATAAAATGGCATCAGATCTCTAAAACTGGAACTACAGAAAGTTGTTAGCCTGCCTAAGTCTGTGCTAAGATCCTGGCCCTCTGCAAGAGTCATATATGCTCCTTACTAGTAATCCATACCAAGAATGTACATCTTTTAATGTCATAACTGTAGTATTGCTAACTTTAAAAATACAGTTGATTTGTTGTTGTTGTTGTTGTTGTTTTAAGCCACTAAGTGTGTGATACTTTGTTTTAGTGGCTAGAGAAAGCTAATATAAATTTTAGTAACAAAAAGTGGAATGTTGCTATACAAATGCTTAAAAATATATGAGTAGTTCAGGAATTGGAAATGAGAAGTGTATAAAACAATTAGTAAATTATTTAAGTCATTATTTTGATTTTCATGCATGCATGTGTCTGCAGGTTTATATGCACCTGTGTATTAAAAATGCCTCAGGAACTTAGAAGAATGCATGGGATTCTCTAGACATAGATGGAAATCAAACAGCAGTTGTCCAGAAGAGCTTCAAGTGCTCTTATTCACTGACTGATTTCAATATACCCAGAACATTTTGTTTAAAAGCATCATAGAACACCTAAGAAAAATAAAAGAAATCACTAAAAGTACCCCAAGCAAAAATAAAAGTCTAGGGCCATATGTTTTTAAATTCAGAATTGTACAAGACTTACAAAAAAAGAGCTAAATGCCAATACTCCTCAAATTATTGCACAAAATAGAAACAGAAGGAACACTGCCAAACTCATTTTATAAAGCCACATGCGCCCTGATACCTAGCCATCCAAAAATTCAAAAAAAAGAATTACAAACTAAATTCCTTTGTGCACATTGATGAAAAAAAGAAAGAAAACCCAATAAAATACTAACAAACAGAATCCTAGCACACATCAAAAAGATCATCCACAATAATCAAGTAAGCTCCATCCCAGAGATGCAAGATGATACAACATATGAAAATCAGTTAATGTAATCCACCATATAAACAAACTGAAAGGAAAATATATAATTATCTCACCAAATGCTGAAAAAGCCTGTGATGAAATCCAACACTGCATCATGATAAAAGTCTTGGAAAGATCAGGGACTTATCTAAATATAATAAAGTCAATTTAAACAAGCCTATAGCCAGCATCAAATTAAAGTGGGAATAAACCAAAGCAACTCCACTAAAATCAAGAATAAGACAAGACTATCTACTTTCTCCATATCTAATCAAAATATTACTTGAATTTCTAGCTAGAGCAATAAGACAACTAAAGAAGATCAAATATATATAATTGGAAAGAAAAAAGTAAAAGTATATTCATTTGTAGTAGATAGGAAAGAATTCATAATTAATCCCCAAAATTCTACCAGGCAACACCTGAAGCTGATAAATGGCTAAGTACAAGATTAACTAAAACAAACAAACAAACAAAATCAGTAGCCCTACTGCAGATTCCAAGAAGTGCTTGCTGACAGAAACCTGATATAGCTGTTTCCCGAGAGGCTTTGCCAGAGCCTGACAAATACAGATGTGGATGCTTGCAGCCAACCATTGGACTGACCACAGAGTCCCCAATGGAAGAGTTAGAGAAAGGACTGAAGGAGCTGAAGTGGTTTGCAACCCCATCAGAAGAACAAAAATATCAATGAACCAGACCCCCCAGAGCTCCCAGTAACTAAACCACCAACCAAAGAGTACACATGGAGAAACCTATAGCTCCAGCTGCATAAGTAGCAGAGGATGGCCTTGTCTGGCATCATTGGGAGAAGAGGCCCTTGGTCCTGTGAAAGCTCGATGCCCCAGTGTAGGGGAATGTCAGGACCGGGAGGTGGGAGTGGGTGGGTGGGTGAGGGAGCACCCTCATAGAAGCAGGAGGAGGGGGTATGGGAAACGGGATTTCATGAGGGGAAACTGGGAAAGAGGATAACATTTGAAATGTAAATAAATAAAATATCCAATAAAAAAATCAGTAGTCTTATGTGTAAGTAACACACAGGCTGAAAAAGAAATCAGGAGAACAATACTCTTCACTATTTCCACAAATAACATAAAAGTAAACAAGTGAAAGATCCTTATGACAAGAACTTCAAGTCTCTTAAGAAAGAAACTAAAGAAGATAGAAATCAGAAGATAGAAAGATCTCCCATGCTCATAGATTGGAAGGATTAATATAGTAAAAGGGTCATCCTACCAAAGCAATCTACAGATTCAATGCAATTCCCATTAAAATCCAACACAATTATTTACAGACCTTGAAAGAACAACACTCAAATTCATATAAACAAACAAAACAAAACTAACAAACTAAAAACCTATATTCGATAATCCCGAATAATAAAATAACATCCAGAGGTGTCAGTATCCCTGATTCCAAGCTCTACTAAGTAGGAATAACAAAGCCCAGACAGGTGGATCAATAGAGGTGACCTGAAGACTCTAATGTAATTCTACATACCAATTAACATCTGATTTCTGTTAAAGAAAGCCAAGTTATACAATGTCAAAAATGGAAGTATTTTCAACAAATGGTACTGATCTAACTGGATGTCTGCATGTAGAAGAATGCAATAGATTCATATCTATCACTATGCACAAAACTCAAGTCTAAGGAAGCACAGGAGACAACTTCCTGAATAGAACACCAAAAGCCCAAACAGTAAGGTCAACAATTAATAAATGAGACATCATAAAACTGAAATCTTCTGTAAGGGAAAGGACATTATCAATAGGATAAAACACCTGCCCACAGGATGGGAAAAGATTGTCCCAAACCCCATACCTGACAGAGGGCTAATATTCAAAATATATGAATGACTCAAGAAACTACTCATCACCAAACCAAATAATCTGATTAAAAACTTGGTACAGATCTAAACAGAGAATTATAAACAGAGAAATATCAGATATCTAAGAAATACTTAAAGAAATGTTCAACATCCTTAGCCATTAGGGAAATGCATTTAGGATACATCTTATACCTGTAGGAATGGCTAAGATATAAAACACAAATAACAGCACATGCTAGGGATCAAGGGAATTCTTTTCCATTGATGGTGGGAGTGCAAACTTATATAACTCCTTTGGAAATCAATATATCGGTTTCTCAGAAAATTGTAAATTGGTCTGCCTCAAGACTCAGCTATACCACTCCTGGGCATATACCCAAAGGACAGTCCACCATACCAGAAGCATACCAGCTCAACTATGTTCATGGCTGCTTTATTCATAATAGCTAGAAACTGGAAACACTCTAAATGTTCCTCACTTGACAAATGAAAAAAAAAAATACATGGCTCATTTACACTATGGAGTTTTACTCTGTGGTTTAAATAAATGAAATCCTGAAATTTGCAGACAAAGCAATGGAACTAGAAAAAATATCCTCAGTGACATAACACAGACAAAGGAATTCAAGCATGATATCTACTCATTTATAATTGGAAATTTAAAGTAAAGGATAACTGTGTACAATCCACAGACCTAGCAAAGCTAAGTAACAAGAAGGGCTCAAGAGAAGAAGAATCGATCTCCCAGAGAAGGGAAAATCAAGTAGATCTTGTGGTTGGAGTCAGTGGATTTGGAAACTTTTCCAAGCCATACTCATGTTTTTATAACACACACACACACACACACACACACACACACACACACACACACACACTATAAAACTCAGATGTAATATAAAATGTAATATAAAATATAACATTGCATTTATGTCCTCTGTCTTTTCTGAAGAAGCCAAAAGCCATCCTGAACTACTTTACTGTAGATCTCCCTCTTGTCTCATCCTTAAGATACACATGGGAACTCCCAGACATTCTTCAGGATCTCAGTAGCAATGTTTCTGTCCTTGTTTAGGAATGATATATAAAGGACAAAATGAAAGAAATTGCTTGGTTGAGCAAAATCCAAATTGGCAGGAAACAGCCTGAGAAAATCAGTCAGATATAGACACATGCCACTCTTCAAGCAAGAATAAAGTAATAGTAGAAAGAACTTTTCAGAAGTCTAACCTTGGATCCATGGGGTCCAGCTGAGAAGCCCAGGCACCAAGGCTAGTGTCTGTAGCATGAGTCATACAGCAAGCCTCCAGGATTATAGCTTATTTCTATACCTCCAGACATGATAGACTTTGCTAGTTAGATTTTAAAATTGCTCAGGACTACCGGGCAGTGGTGGTGCACTCCTTTAATCCCAGCACTTGGGAGGCAGAGGCAGGAGGATTTCTGAGTTCGAGGCCAACCTGGTCTACAGAGTGAGTTCCAGAACAGCCAGGGCTACACAGAGAAACCCTGTCTCGAAAACCAAAAAAAAAAAAAAAAAAAAAAAAAAAAAAAAAAAAAAAAAAAAAAAAAAAAAAAAAAAAAAAAAAAAAAAAAAAAAAAATTGCTTAGAACTATGACTTTCCTTATCCAATTATCTCTCACATTTAATGAAAATGTCTACAGTGGTTGTCTTATGATGGCCTCATTGCTTGTGAAGCAGATTATTTCTGTTCCAGCTCCAGGGGGTTACAAATGAGAGGGCATTTTGCTCATGGTAGAATCATAACAAGGGTTTCAAACATACACAGTTGATTTGATGATTATTGAGACTTCTGAAAATGAATTCATCAAGGTTTTATATTTATCGAATTTTTTATTTATGTATGATGTGGTGGTAGATGTGCCTGTGTGGGTGTGGTGCAGGTACATGCATCCTCACCCCACAGAATCTATAGGGAGGTGTTGAGGGCTATGTTCTTTCATTTTCTGCCTTATTCCCTTGAGAGAGGGTCTCTCGCTGAAACTGGGCTTTAGCTTGACTCACAAACCTTAAGTAAATAATCACTGTTCATCTTCACATAGCACAGAGTTTTGGATCAATAATCCACAGTGCTTAGCTTTTTACATGAGTCCTGAGGATTTGAACTCAGGTCTTTGTTTGTACAGGTGTTCTTATGCATTCAACTATTTCTACAGCCTTGAACAAGGTTCTAGACTTTGAATCAATATAGAAAGTAGTTGAGCTGTTCATTTTAAGAATGGCTATGAACTTTGCAGAGACAGATGGAAAAACCCTGGTGGACTAAATGGTGGTCACTCATATATCAGTGAAATAGTCATTAAATCCCATGAGTGCATTGCCTTTCTGCATACAAGGAAGTTACATAAATGGCCAGAAGCCTTAAAGTTGGAAATTGTCAAGGACCAGCCTCGGCTAGGTCCAGGTTCTTAAGAGAGGGGTGTTTGGGGGCTGCAAAAAGAAATGACTGGAAATCAAATTGTGGGGACAACAAATTGTGGGGACAAGCTGGTGGCTTTGGTTCTGCTGAGATGGCTTTCTACATTGTCTCTCCTCTCTCTCTCTCTCTCTCTGTTCTACTTTGTGTTCTACTATGCTCTACACAGATTTTTCTTGCTATTTTAAAATCTTTCTGGTTGAGACAGCTCTCTCTGGTAGTCAAAATTCTAAAACTCTCTGGACAGCTCAAGGGTTTTCAGAGCAAAGTCAGAAAAGCAGCTATAAAAAAATTGTGGATCTTCTGATCAAGTCAGAAATCCTATTAGAAAAATTCTAAAAGAAAGTTTTGGATTTTCCAATCAAAATCAGAAAGCCAGAAACAATTTTAACAGAACTGTGTTTACTCTTTAAACAGACTTCTCTGTGTAGTTGCTAGAAACATTCTAAAAGAGCTATGTCAGCACTGTAAGTAATCCTGGGTCTTTTTGGTCAGAAATCCCATTCGAAAAATTCTTGAAGAGCTGCTTTTGCTCTCCAGAGATCTCCAGACAGCTTAGCTCTTCCTAGAGAAAATTCTAAAGAACTGCTATCATGTTTTGTTAGCTCATCTCACACAGACCAAAAGCCTCTGTTTGTTTTGTTGTTGTTGTTGTTGTTGTTGTTTTACATACCAGTTCACTTATTTATTCCAGGTCCCCTTTGATTATCGTACTAGCTGTGTCCTAGGGTGATCTTGAACATAGGAATCTGCGTGCATTTGTTTCTGACTGTCTTTGTATCTTTTTGACAAGCTGGCTCATACTGTAGCTACCTCTGTTCCTTTAGATCTGTAAAACTCCTTATACAACTCATATCACATCCATATATTCTTGCATAGTTGAGAAATTATACATTTATAAAATCATGTTTTACAGAGTTCTTTTCCACAGCTTTAAGGACTGCCCTGAAGGTCCCAGCTTTTACCATTTTGCTGAGACATTAGCCACACCTTTGCTTCCAGGACTCATGCTATTTTTTTATTAACACTGAATCTTATTAACCTTAGAGGAATGTGAAGATGTTTATATTATTAATCAAACAATCCTTATGTCCAAGGCAGCCATCCATGCTCAAGGAGGCCCATGTCTACTGTCCCTCTACACCAAGGCCATGCTGAGCCTGGGAAGAAATTTTACTAGAGAAATCAGATGAGCATAAACGAATTTAAATCAGTCTTTATAATTTGTAAAAAAAAAAAAAAATCAAAAAACAAAACAACAAAATCCCATATTATTTTAGTAAGAAGAATTTGAGATCTTTTAAAAGATACTTAGTAAAAAAATTTGAGGGTTTACAGATTAATACAGATATACCTATGTGTGAAAAACAGGCTCCTAAAGCATTAGTTATCATAGCTATATTTTCTACAAGGAAAATAGTTATAAGAGTAGAACCAAAACTGCTTTCCTCCCTTTCGCTAGAGAGAGTCCATCATGAACCAAGAAACACAATGGATTCTTCAAGCCAGTTACGACAAAGAAAAGTCTTCCCATGAGTCATCAACAATATATAAGCACCTGTAAACGTTTTGGTTGTAAACCTCTGAACAGAACAGTGCAAGAAACAGATTCATGTTGTTTTAGAACAGATGATTTGTGATAATTTATGAGTGTCCTAAGAATCAAATACATTTAGCTTACTTGTTGGATTAGGAGGCAATGCATTTGGCTTCATCGTCATTCCTCATGAAGAAGATATTTATGTCTTTGTTCAAAATTAAAATATTACACAAGGCATGCATGAAATTATTCTGCTGGACTTCACTCTAATCTTCATTATTTCTCAAATATGTCCTATATTTGAGGGATTTCTGCAAGCATCATGAAAGCGTAAAATGAGCCTCCCCTAATACTTAACTCGCATTTCAGTTGCTCTGTTTCCTCTTCACTGCAAGAATTAGTTACTCCTTTCTGGAAAGAGTTATAATGGCATCAGACCCTAACATTTCCTACAAAATTGGAAATGTCTCACAATTGGCTGTCAGTCCTAATCAGTTTTTTTCTTCTATAATCATTCCCAGAGTGTCTGACACATAGGAAGAGTCAGTGTATATTTGTAGCTGATTCTAAAAATATTCAAGTTCATGAAGGAATGAAGTGAATGCATGAGTGATACAATCTGAAACCTCAAAGTTAGTAGCTGAGTAGCATTGTGGCCCAAAATTCCCTTCAAATTATGATTATAAAACCATACTTTAAAAGTTAAACTAATTTTGCTGACTTGGGTAATATTTAAGAATAACAATATCTAGGAAATAATTTTAAGAACTAGGAAATAATTAGAGAACAGATTTAAAATATAAAAGCTAGTAAAAGAACATATATTTCTAGGTTGCCTATAGGATGCAGGAATGGCTTGAATATCTATAAATTTCTAATGAGGGGTAATTCTTTGCTCTTTCAAAAAATAAGATAAAAAGTACTGAAGTGATCTTAAGGATATTTTAAGATTAGACCCAGGAGAGAGCAAAAAGAAACAAAAAAGCATGTACCTTTACTATAATTCAAAGGCCCTAAATAATAAATATATGTGTCCTTCTTTTGTACAAATTAGGGAGAATGATAGTAATTTTCTGCCCACATTTTAAGATCCATTTCTACTGTAAAAGAACAGAAGTTTTTCATCCCAAGTACTTTTCAAACACTTCATAGTTGGATTTTTCCAACTTTGGAGTAAGTCTTTTCTTTTCCTTTTTTTTTTTTTTTTTTGATACTTTATTTACATTTCAAATGTTTTATGCTTTCCATGTCTCTTATGTGAAATTATAATGTAGCTCATCTTTACTTCTCTAGATTCATATATTTTCCTTTAAAAATTTCTCCGAGTGCATTCTCACTAACTAGTCTCCTGGCAGAAACATTTGGAAAAACTGAAAACCAGAAATACAGCTTTTACCTTCATAAAGACTATAGTTCAAGGGGAAAAGTATTATTAAAACTATCAATAAAAGGTTATAAATATAACATAAGGATCAAGTATATGAAGGAAGGGTAGCAATATTAGAAAAAGCTATATGGGACTGAATTAATTTAATTAGTGGAGAGTAAAGGTATTTCTGAAAGCTTGTTCTTGAGACTATATGAATGCTTATAGAAACATTGTGAATTCCATGCTGATATAGAGGTATTATTTATATCTGCCATAGACTAAAGTAGTTGCTGAAGGAGCTGGGAAATGGCCCTGAAGTTACGAGATCTTGTTGCTCTTCCAGATGGCCAAAGTTGGTTCCCAGCACTCATATTACAGGCTAATGATGTTTATAACTGTAACTCCAGCTCCAGGAGATTTATCATCCTTTCTTGGCCTTTGTAGCTACCTGAACCCCTGTGTAGACACACACACACACACACACACACACACACACACACCACATACACACACACAAAATCTTTTTTAAAATGTCGAAAATATAGTGTGATTATCTAATACTTGATAATAAATACTACCAGAACAAAAGTTACCAGATGATTTCCACCAAATTCTGACTCATAAATGGAGTAGTTGGATTGGTAGAAATGCTTAAAATGTACATTTTGATAAAATGCTTGGCTGGTCCTTGTATTTCACCTTTAAATAGATTTGAAAAGGAATCATTAATATGATAAAACCAGAAATTTACTATATCTTAAATGCAGGAAGTGAGAACAATAAACTCAGCAAAGTAGAAGGAAGCTCAATAGGTACAATGACACGATTTTAATGAAAACAGCAGAGATCCCTAACACACAATAGCTTCAAGGATGGTGTCCCCTTACTAAAAGGACATATGTGTACAATAGCATCACTCCATGACTCATTTGGAATATGGAGAAATAGTCATAGAGCAAAGGAAGACAGTGGGATCTTCAAGCTCAACATAACAAAGAAAGAGATCTCTCATGAAGCCTCCAAGAGAAATGAATCCCTGCCAACCTCATGATTTTAAAATTCTGAACTTCCTTCAGTCTAAGTCCAAGGTAGAGACAATATCTGACATGTGATGATGTTAATATTTCTTGGAAAGAATGGTTAAGATTACATGACATTGGCATTTACCTTGCACCTGACAGTTGCCAATCAAGTCTAGATAACCTTTGTATGAGTCCCCTGGAAAATACTGAGTGCTCTCAGGGAGGGAAAGGTAAGGATTCTGACTCAACCTTGATTATTCTTTGATCATTTTATCAGCCTTCCAACTAAATCCTATAGCTTTGGTTGTATTTGTCTACTGGGATAACTTGTTCAAAATAAATATGTTCATGACTATCTGGTGGTGTTCCAGGCTACAGTTGTGATTTCTGGCTTGTTTATCTTCAGAGAAGTGATGCATATATTTGCTGTACACCATACATACAAAAACTTGTCTTTAAATCTGAGTGAAAAGTTGGTAAAAGGTCTATGGTTGAGACGAGGGGTCACTTGGTTGAATACTTGCTAATTATACACGAGGCCCTGGGTACCATGCTCAATTTTTACAAAAAGAAAGCATGATGACAGAAACTTTTATTTCCAACATCTGAAAAGAGGAGGGAGAAAAATCACAAATGTGAGGTCTTCCTCACATACATAGCAAGTTTTTGAGACATGAGACTCCATCTCAAAAAAAAAAAAAAAAAAAAAATCAAAGTCAAAATAAGGTGAATAAAGAAAACAAACTTCTGAAAATAACTATGACTTATTGCATTGAAAATGCATTGGGATAATCTATAGGCAATAAGTATATTTTTATTAGAATTTATTTGTGGAATTTCTTAGAAGTAGAAGAACCAATGAATCCAGTAGGAAGATCTGGTTCAAAAACTTACAGATACGTTGCACTAACATAATTTTTGCCCTTTGGAGATGTGAGAATGTGGATTAAATTAAGGGTTGTAATATGTATTAATCTGAAATGGTCAGCTCATCATTATTAAATATTTGTACTTATTTATAAACTTTTACAGAGTTGGAATCAAGAAAGAAATCATTTAGGAGGGAGTGATTATCCATGTTCACAGTCTAGATTTCTGGCTGATGGGCATGGCATTTTTCTAAGTATTTTCAATATTTTTTATTAATCATTCCATTCATTTACATCTCTAATGATTTCCCACTTCTCGGTTATTTTGAATTTTATTCAATTCACAGCCACTTGTTTGACTAGAGCTAAAAGAGGTGGCTTGGTTTTGTGCGAAGAAAACCAATTGGAAATGATAGATCTAAGTGTAAATTTGACTCTAGCATTTTCTATATGTGTGATGTTTACTAAAACATTCTAGAACACCTTTTGTTCTTCTTGTATGCAAAAGTGCATAAAATAATACTTAATTTTTGGAATGTGATTAGACTCAAAAAACTAATAATCTTGTGTGCTTGATTGGACAGGCACTGAGAAAGTCCCATCTTCTTCCTTGCTCAAAGCGGCAGATGCTGGCTATGCAGTATACATGCAGTATTGCTGCCCTGGACTTGGAAGTGTAATGGATGAAAGCATTAGGAAAAGTCACATTGCATCTGCACCAATGAAATGTAAGGATGTGCACTGGAGCTCTTCCTTGACCTAGAGGAAAGCTAACTCAGAGACCAGTCTTAGTCCCTCCTAAATAGATCCCACTTTGTAAGCTTCTGATATTGGAATAGCTATATGGAAACATTGAGATAAGTGGAATCCACTGAAAGATTTGTAACTGAAAAAAATAAAAAATCCTGGTAGTGCTTTATGTCTAGGTTCCTAACAAACGTAGTTGCAGCTTCTCTGGATTCATCATGGCCGCTGTCACTTGGCTCCTGCAAAATCCTTCTGATAGGCAGTGCTTCTGCCCTGTAGGGAAGTTTCCATCTTTATATAAAAGGAAAAAGCTTTCTAATCCATGATCAGTCTGGATTGTATCTTTACCCCGTCTATGCAGCTATCATTTCTCTTTATCATCTCTCTGTCTTATATCTATTTCTATCCACAAACTGTCTCTGTCGCTATATATAAATAGAGGAAAAGTTATATAAATATATATATATATATATCACAAAATTATCTCAAAAGATTTAATGTGAAAAGAAATGTGAAAAAGAACCATTCAACAGAAACATGAAAGAAAATGTATACGATCTTTAGTGATACAAGGAAAAGGAAATTAAAATTTAGACTTTGCTTTAAAAAAAAATCTATTGCTTACATGCTGAACAGAGTGAAGAACACCTCCAGACAGAGAGAAATCATATTTAACACACACAAATAATAATAAATATTATATCCCATATATAAAAAAAACCTAAGAGTGAGCTGGGCAGTGGTGGAACACGCCTTTAATCCCAGCACATGGGAGGCAGAGGCAGGCGGACATCTGAGTTCGAGGCCAGCCTGGTCTACAGAGTGAGTTCCAGGACAGCCAGGGCTACACAGAGAAACCCTGTCTTGAAAAACCAAAAAAAGAAAAAAAGAAAAAAAGAAGAAAAGAAAAAAAGAAAAAAACTAACAGTGGCTATGAATCTGTACAAGATCAAGAGCCTTAAAATTCCACAATTTGTGGACTAAGTGCTCCTGTGTCCCTTCACTATCTGAAACTATTGGTAGTTGATGTCACCTAGGGATGAGAGCATCACTTCCCTTGGTTGTGTAGCAACTGGCGGGTTATTCATGCCCAAGCTGATAACACCACATGCTTAGACATATGACCCGCAGTAACTGAACACAGTGACACACATGCACACACACACACACACACACACACACACACACACACACACACACGCGCACACACACACACACACACACACTCAAACACACTCATACACACACTCCACTAGATGGGAAGAAAGAAGTTGTGAGGATGCCTAATATCTGTGAGATTTGGAGAGGACAGGATGAATACAATAAAGACATACTGTAAACATAAGTATGCTCAAAGGAAACAAAATATTATTTAAATAAGAAACCAATAATCCTCATATTGCCAAATAATCTGAACAGACACTTCTCCAAAAGAGTTGCAATTGGTCAGTAAACTCTATAAGTATGTTATAGGATTTTACATGAAATAACAAAGGAAAATATTTGTACTAATTAGAATCTTGACCCACCACCAACCCACAACACAGGCATCAACAAGGATGACATTTGCTGATGAGAATGGAAAACATTTCATCTTATTCTGTACACATGGGAAAGCAAAAAATGCTGAAATATTTTTGGAAAATGTTCCTTTGTTTCTAGCAGAGTTAACTATGAACTTAACATAGCATCTATTCTCACACTCCAACATACTTATAACTAATTAAAAACTCCTGCAGAAAATCAAAAAAGTAAAAATAAAAAGCCAAAGTTCTAACGTAGATGGAGAGGAGCTCTCCAGACTCAGTTCCTTAAAGAAAAGGTGTTGGCACTTGATATTTGGCAAAAGGAGTGTGAATCATTATTTTTTAAAGATGTTCTGGTGAATGCCCTATATATGCACATATAGGCGGCAGTAATTGAGCTGAATAAGTTATCATAAGGAGATGGAATGGGCTGGAGAGACGGCTTAACCGTTAAGATCACTGGCTGCTTTTCCAGAGGACTCCAGTTCCATTTCTAGCACGCACATGGTAGCAAGCAAACACTTATAACTCAATTTTCAGCAAAGGTGACTTCTTATGCTGGCTTTGGTGAACAATCCCACTAGTTGTACACAGGCTTACACACACACACACACACACACACACACACACACACACACACACACACATGTAAAACAATAAATGCATATAATTTAGAAAAACAAAAAAAAATTACAAAATTGGGAAAGGGACATGGTGAAGAAACATTCAGGGAGTTGGAAGAAGAAGTAAAAAATAGAAATTATTATATTTAAATATGTACTTACATGAAATTCTAATAAAGAAAACTTACAATTAGCAATATACTTACAAACATACACCACAAAAGTTCATGTAATAAGGTTTATAATATATGTGTTTTAAGTCACATGAATTTGTAACAAAGCATGTTACATTGATTGATCAATCAATAGATCAATGATTACACCAATAGATCAATAAATATGCTATCTTGAATCCATAAGACAAAAAATTCACCTGATGAAAACAAATGAACTATGAAATCACATAAACTGATCAACCTTAAATGCACATTGCTAAGGTCATCCCACAAAGGCTATGTGTTGTCTAGATCTAATTACATCACATTCTTCAAGGTACAAAATTATGCAGCTGGTTCAAGTTTTCACTTAGGAAGGAACATCCAATATGTAAATTTCCTGGGGCAGTGAAAATGTTCCATTTGAGTGACTCCATGGGGCTTTGCATTTTATAAAATCCATGGTAGTTTACGGCATGAAAAGTGAACATTATTGTATGCAAATTTTTAAAAAGCATTGAAAATATCAGAGGGTGCCAGGCTATAACAGAGAGTGGAATACTGAAAAAATAGTCAACGTATATAATGGATGCATAAAACAAACACGGGAGATGCTGTAGACTTAAGGAATGCTGACCTAAGTTTCTTTGAAATGAGTGGGTTCTGTGAGACTGAGGAGAAAAAAAGATGGGGACAGATGATAAGCATAGGAATATGATTTTCATATTCTTGAATTGAAAATAGAATCCATAGATGATAGATGAAGGGAGCTACATCCTCAGAGCTCCAGTGAAAAATTACACATGGACACAGGAAAGTGAATAAAACCACAAAGTCGCAATCTATAGCCGGAGGTGTCACCACCCATTCTCTCTCAGTTCATAAGAGAAGATGCTGTTTATATATACAAATTATACATGAATGTTACCAATTCCAGTGTCTTCTATGAGCTAAGAAAACTTGAAAATGGTAACTTGTGAAAATGAGTTCACCTAGTACACAGATTTTGATTTCTAATATTATCTTTCAATAAAATAATTAATAGAGGTATAACAATATGAATCAATGCTTAAAAGTGCTAGCTAATCTTTCCAATAAGCCAAGTTCTGTTTCTAGCATCCATGTAAGGCATTTTACAGTTGCTTATAACTCCAACTCTAGAGGACCCAACAGTGTCTCTTACTTCTTTCCCATAAATGGACATACCCCATGCACACACACTTACAAACCACATACATGCACAAATAAACACACAAATGTGCATATACATAAATAAAAATAAAATCTACAAAAAAGGTTCTTTGTAAAACTGTCTAGTTTTAATATGAGGCAGAGCAAATACAAGACCAGAGTCTCTGAGCACAAACCTAGGTACATGCACATGTACAGTTGGGAGTGTATTTCCAAGTGTTTCTAAGACCAAAGGCACAACAATTTGAATAAGAAAATCCACAAGTGCTCTATGCTTATTGTGTTAAAAAATAAATATCTATGCATATTTTATAAATGTATATAATTTGAATTTGTTATAGATAATTAGTAAAACACAAATATAAAAAGTTATCACAATTAAGTTAACTCAGCAAACCTTGAATTGACTGAGTAAAATTAAACATTAAAATGTAGTTTTATCTCTTAATGTCTTTATTAAGCTTTGTATAGAGATTTACACACAATAATAGATACCGTGCAAATATAAAAAACATGTATATTTATATATTCATTTATTTTTGCTCATCCATTTATTTCTCTGTATATGTTGAGACTGAGTTTCTAGCCCAGGCTGACCTCAAGCTCCTTATGTAGCTTAGAATGACCCTGGCCTCTGTATCTTCCTGTCTTTTCATTCAAAATTCTGGTATTAAAGGCATGTGTCACCATCCTGTGACTACATCCATGACTATGCTGGACAAGCTCTCTCCCAGCTAAGCCACATCTCCAGGCCTATACCATGCATTGAAATAATCAATTCAAACAAATATCATCCATAAATCCAAAGCTGTCTATCGCGTTACAATAGAGGAAGATGTATCATTACTCTGTTAGGAAACGTAGAACCTGGTTTTCACATGTAATTTTTCATGTCTGTTATCATTCTCAATGATAAAAATAAATTACATGCTGTTCTCCCACCCACATATCATTCCATTCCATTCATCTCCCAGTGTTAGCCTTGTATACTATACATTCCTTTGAAATCTCAAGTGGATTTATGATGTTATTGTCTGAAAAATGGTTTTTTTTTCTTAATGTAGCTCCTACAATGAATCTTTTACTTTGGAGATTTATCTGCATGAAAAAAAGAAAACTAAATAATTCTTCTCTTTTTACATCCATCTGATCCTTGGATCCCAGCAATCAATAAGCCTTCACTGAGGGGCACTGCTGTGTTTTTTCTCCCTGTACAGGAGTTTGAATCCACTGTGTCACATGAGTGTGACGCTACGTGCTATTATTAGATCACTGACAATAATGCAGCTCTTGCTCATATCTAGAATTTGGTAAAGCGGTTCCTCTAGAAAGTCCAGAATTTACTAGGAAAAACATCATTTTACATATTCCATGCTGCGTCATTTCTCTTCTTCCTAGACCATTCGCTTCGCAGGCAGTTAAAGTAAGCATTAATCAGCAATGTTTAAATGATACCAATTAAATAGAATTGCTAAAATCTTCACTTCATTTGGCAAAATTCATTTTCAAATATATTTTTCAATGCCTAATACAATTATATCTGTATATATTCAGTGAGAATAGAATTAAGGTATATTTGCTTCATTTGTAGACAGAAACGAGAAGGTGAGGTAGACGTTCATAGGGAGGAATTAATGAAGCTGACTTTCTGTACATCTTGCAAGAGTTTTCCCAATATAAGCAATCAGCATAGATTTTTCTATTGGAATGTAAGGAATTTGTACTGTGATTCAAGATTATTCTTCAGTGTTTACATATGAATTTCACAAATCTTATTGAGGCTTAAATGGCTCATGTTGTTCATTTATTAGAGACCTCAAATGGAGTTCGATTTCTGTTTCATTCTAAAATACCATCATTCCGAGCTTTTGGGTACAAGATACAATTCACAGATCACATGAAGCTCAAGAAAAAGAAAGACCGAAGTGTGGATCCTTCAGTCCTTCTTACAAGGAGGAACAAAATACTCACAGAAGGAAATCCAGAGACAAAGTGTAGAGTAGAGTCTGAGGGAAAAGCCATTCAGAGACTGCCCCATTTGGGGATCCATCGCATATACAGTCACCAAACCCAGACACTATTGTGGATGCCAAGAAATGCTTGCTGACAGGAGCCTGATATAGTTGTCTCCTGAGAGACTCTGCCAGAGCCTGACAGGTACAGAAGCGGATGCCTGCAGCCAACCATTGGACTGAGCACTGGGTCCCCAATGGAGGAGTTAAAGGACCAAAGGACCTCAAGGGGTTTGCAACCCCATAGGAAGAACAACAATATCAACCAACCAGACTCCCAAGAGCTCCCAGGGACTAAACCACCAACCAAAGAGTATATATGGAGGGACCCATGGCTTCAGCAGCATATATAGCAGAGAATGGCCTTATTGGGCATCAATGGGAGAGAGGCCCTCGGTTCTGTGAAGGCTCAATGCCCCAGTATAGGAGAATGCCAGGGAGAGGAGGAGGGAGTGAGTGGTGGGGGGACAACCTTATAGAAGCAACGGGAGGGGTTGTGGTGGGAGTTTCTTGGGGTGAAACTGGGAAAGAGGAAAACATTTGAAATGTAAATAAAGAAAATACCCAATTTAAAAAAAAAAAGAAGAAAGGAAACACACACACACACACACAAAATATAATAAAAGACCATCATCCGTTGAACTCAGATCTTGCTTTTGCCCCCACTCACATCATCTTCTCTATCACACCCAGACTTCTCATTATTCTATCGTCTAGGGTCTTTTCTGAAAGCTAACTCTCAGACTGGCCCTTCTTGAGCCCTCTTTCATTACTTACAGATATATTCAAACTAGTTACTCACTCTAGTCCTATGTTACCTTTTGTTTTTAGTTTCACCCAAATGCACTGTACTGTTTGCAATACTCTAATCTACTGAAGCATATTTCAGTCCCTATGAGCAGAAACCCCCATCCTTTTTCTGTTTTTTCCCTTTCAGTCTATGTTAGTTCAAAACTAAAATGTACCAATCAAATGGTAGATTCCAAAAAACAACAGATATAAGAAAGTGCAAACAGGCATATGCATGTGTGCGCACATTATACAAAGCAAGAAAAATAGATAAAAGGAAAGAAATGACAAACAAAATAATCCAAGAAATGTCCTTGTAAGCTCCCAGTATCTTACACAATAGGAAAGGAAAATGAGAGGTGTCATTCTTTGCAGTGCAGAAATGTTGGCCTGATAGATGGAAATAATTTTGCCATACCTTCGAATAAGTTTTTCCTCATAAAGTGCAAAGTGTGATAGTGTAACATAGTAATTAAAAATGGATTAAACATACGTGAAAAAGATTGGAAAGAGAATTCCAAGAAAAATGCATGCCTGTCTGCTATGTGCCCCTCCATCCTTGACCCGTATCTTAGTCTTTTATTCTGTTGCTGTGAGAAGGATTTAAAGACAGGGTTTATTTTGGTTCATATTTTAAGACTACAGCCCAGCACTGAAGAGAAGTCAAGGGAGCAAGAGGCTGAAGCACATAATCCCATGCACTTATACCCTGGAAGAGACCAGTGAGTGCTATGTGCAACTCACTTCCTCCTTTTTCTAGAGTCCAGACTCACCCTTAAAAATGGGGCCATGCAAAGTAGGAAGGTGTCCCCATGTCTTTTAGCCCAATCAAGATAATTTCCCACAGATATGCCTATAGGTTAAATTTACCAAGATAATCCCTCACGGTGTAAGTTAATGTCTTGTCTCCCAGATGATTGTAGGTCCTGTAACGTTGACAATTAACACAATTATAGCGATATAACTGATTTGTTTGGAAGAATTTTAGAACATGAAACTGATAATTACAATGACTATAGTTAAGAAAATAGCTGTACATTTCATATACAGTTATTTAAAATAACATCTTCAGTTATTGAAGCTACTGTTATGGAATTATAACTTTTTTATGTTTCTCAAAAATTCATTATTGGTACAAAGAAAAAATGATTACTTTGTAATATTTTGGAATTTGTTTAAAGTTTCCGCCAGGTCCAACAGTATTTTATTAGTATCTTTAAGTCTTCTAAGCAGAAGATTCCATGTATAAATAGGAATCACTTACCTTCCCGGTCTCATCTACAGATGATGCTCTCACTGCGTTTTTCATTTGGCTGACTGAATCGTCCATTGCCACTAACTCTTCTGGTTCTTTTCAGAATCTGTTTCCTTGCTCAACTGTCATAGGTGTTTTGGAATTCCTCATCCACATGGCTCAACCTTTTGTGCACACTTTAAACCTTCGTATCTTGGTTCTGTAGTGATATCCTTGCTTCCTCACAGACATGAATGAATTCTCTGTGTGAACATTGAATTTTTTTTTTTTTAAGCAGAACTATTTTTCTGGCCATCTTGCTATCTATTCCCTTTCAATTCAGTTATTCAATCATGAGCTTTGTGCAGTGTTGTGCTGGAATGCCTAAGAAATCTGAGCTTTCATCTGATTGTTATAGTTTCCAAATGTTAATCTGGAAAATATTCTTAAAAATAGATTTGTTTTTTTTCTGTTTGCAAAGTTCCATATTTATCAGTAAACATTTGGGTTTGTTTTTTCTGTTTATTTGTTTCTTAGTTGCTTGGGTTTGGATACAAAGCCTGTGTAGTATGAGCTAGCCTTAAACTTGTTGACTTGGAATTGTGACCCCCTTGCTGCAGAGTCATGCTGCTCTGTAATCTCAGCCCTGAGAATGCAATTCAAACCAATAGAGTTCATCCTTACATTCCTTATTTTGGAATCAGTATATATAAAACTCTATTTTGTTCTCATATTCTGACAATTATGACACAAACATATGACTTACATTCATACACACACACACACACACACACACACACACATACACACATATATACACACATATATGATTAGTTTGTGTTTTACTGCTGCTGTGATCAGACACCATGACCAAGGCAACTCTTATATGGAAAACATTTAACTGGAGCTGGCTTACAGGATCAGACATTCAGTCCATTATCATCAAGGCAGAAGCATGATAGCACCCAGCCAGGCATGATGCAGGAGGAGCTGAGAGTTCCACATCTTCATCTGAGGACTACTAGCAGAATACTGGCTTCCAGACAGCTACAAGAGTCTTATAGCCCACACCTACAGTGACACACCTACTCCTAGAGTACCACACATTCTACTCATGCCACTCCCTGGGCCAAACCTATACAAGCCATCATATATAAACCTACATAGTATGAGCTAGTCTTAAACTTGGTGACTTGGAATTGTGATCCTCTTGCTGCAAATTCAAGCTGCTGTCAGTCTTAGCACTGACAGTGTCTTTAGTATACCCAAGTGGATATTTTAAAGTAGGATATTTCCTAGTATGTACTTATATATGTCTGTATGTAAATACAAACATACATGCATACAAATATGTGTATATGTAGGTTGCAAGTACCTAGTGTGGTTGTGTGCTAAAATCTTGATACTGGATTTTCTAAACAGCCTATTCAATTCAATGTGAATTCATATAATGTAATTATTATCAATTATATTTACTTATTATGATATATTAACTGGGGATAACATTTGACTTTCATCTAAGCATTTAAAGATGAATCAGATACAATAATAAAATCATAATTTCTTCAAATCAAATCCTCATAAAGACTCTGTAAAGGGGATATTTAAAAAGACACCTAAACCATTATTTTTCCTAAATTAGTTCACTGAAAATTACCAAAAAATCAGCCTCATATCAGAAACAGTTTCCCATATACCAGCAAGGAGGATAATAAAAATATATTGAAAATAATTTCAATGAAATAATTTCAGTGAAAACATGTCATTTCAAAATGTAGACATTAAAAGTGATATAAAATGTTTCTTATTACTTAATAAGTATTTTCAATTTCATAATTTAATCTCTCTCACACATTGCAACAAAAGTTAATGTACTTGAATTATTTTCCATGACAATTATTTTTGTTCATTTTGCCTGTAAAATTCTATAGTAGCTTATCAACACCTACCTTCTTCTTTCAGGGGAATGTACTTCTGTGTGAGTCTTCCATGCAATTACTGTGGTTCATAAAATCTCTGTTATTATTTTGACTTCGAATAATATGCTTTTTACATAAAAATAACTTATAGTTATTCTCTTCTCTATTGGTAATTATAACTGAAGTCCATTGCAGTAATAAACTTGGGCTGAGCACTTGATGGACCACTTTATTTTATTCCAATGATCCTTTTTCTGTTATGAGTATTAATTATGTCATCATAAATATGATACGCAGCAACAGTGAAGCATAAGACACCACACTTTTAACTATTGCACAAATGCTGGGTTATTTCTGAAATTTATTTGGGAAAAACTCCAAGTTGTTACTTATGTGTAATACTGAAGAGTGTCCCAAAGCTATCCCGCGTGTTAATTATCATCGAAAGAAGTAGGTATATTAACATACATTATTGGACAAACAAACATCCTCATGAGATGTGGCCTGACAAACTATGATAGCTTTACTTCTAACTTTTCTACAAAGATATAAAAAACAAAACAACAACAAAAAGACAGTGCTAGGGCTAGAAACAAAGAAATTCCACTTACTGCCATCAATTATGAACACTGTAAAAGGTGAGAATTAAAATACAAGCATTTCATTTTCAGGATTATCATGGAAAGTACAAAATTTTGTACTTTACATATTCTTTATAATGCATCCCATATATGCCCTCTTCTGTCCATTCCAAGAATTAGTATTTTGATTTTCTATAACTAAATATAATTAACTTATGGTGATAGAAAATATGTTAGTGTACCTATGAAACACGAATTTTCTAGAAAATGAGAAGTAAATACACATATAAATGAAAAACATAGCCTCTTAAAAGCATTGTATGATTATCTTATTATTATGATCTCCAATAGTAATTATACAAAATTCTTAAAAGATAGAAATAAAACCACCCCAAACTTGAGCTCATTAATCTGTTCTAGTTCCATAGGTTACACACCCATATTTGGAAATTAACTGGAAAATAATTTTTGTCTAATCATTGTAACTGAGATATTTCAAACTATTAATTTTATTTTCAGCTAAGCTATTCTTTATCTTGTTACTAATAAAATTTGATGACTAAATATTTCAAAATACTTGTATTATCTAGGGTTTTAGAGTTTGCTGAGTAGCTATGATGTGCATTTATTTACCAACACCCACATGGGGCACCTCACAATTGTGTGTAAATTCAGCTTCCAGAGCTCTGATGTCTTTTTCTGTTCTTCTGAGACCCATGGGTATCTATATTTACACAGAACACACACACACACACACACACACACACACACACACACACACACATACACACACACAGACACACACACACAAATGCATACACAAACACACAAACACACACACAAACTTAAAAGAAAATATTTCAAATACTTTTTCGTTGTCTTTTACTTTTGTCAAGATCAAATTAACTTTTCTATTTATTTTGTGGTTTGGGGGATAGGTATATGTAGCCTACTATATTTTTTAGAAAGGTCCACTACAGCCTTCTCTTGCCAGGATTTATGGCCTCACTTAGAGAAACATAAACAGGAGCAAATGACTCAATATGACCTAATTACTTGTGATGACCTATGGACTGTCCTTGGATATTCACATGACTCTTTTAACTTCATTTCATTCCTCTTCCCCCAAATGAAGACTTCCTCTGTTCTTAGGCTAAGCCTTCCATTCTGCGACAACCAGATTGTAATAAAAAAATTCTTTTTTTTTCCAAAATAACTACTAAATAATAAGTGTGTAAAATTCACAACTTATTTCCAAAATTTTAAGCATTTGATATCATTTTCATTGCAAATTCATATATAAGATTCTTTTTAAAACATCTTATATAAAGAATAAATGTTCGGAATCCCCACTATACAACTCACAGACCATATGAAACCCAAGAAAAAAGAAGATCACACTAAAGTGTGGATGCTACAGTACTACTCAGTAAGAGAAAGAGAATAATCTCTGGGAAGTAGAGGGAGAGAGGATTCTGGGAGGGAGAGACAAGGGAGTGAGAAAGGGGTGCAGTTCAGATATGGGAGGAGATGGGGGAGAAGTACAGAAAGCCAGAAATTTGAAAGGTGTATAGCAGTGGGAGACGGGGAACTGAGGGTAGCCACTAGAAAGTCCCAGAGGACCAACAGGGAGGACTTTAACCAAAATACCCAACAAAGGCGAGATAGAACCTGTAGAGACTATATACAGTGGATAGGCATGGCTCTCAGTTGAGGAATGGGGCCACTCACCCACCTCAAAATATTAATCCAGAATTCCTCCTGTCAAAACACTTGGGAGGCAGAGGCAGGCGGATTTCTGAGTTCGAGGCCAGCCTGGACTACAGAGTGAGTTCCAGGACAGCCAGGGCTACACAGAGAAACCCTGTCTCAAAAAACCAAAAAAAAAAAAAAAAAAAAGGAAATGCAGTGACAAAGAGTGGAGCAGAAACTGAAGGAAAGGCCATCCAGAGACTTACCCACCTAGGGATCCATCCCATCTGCTGACACCAAACCGAGACACTATTGCTGATGCCAAGAAGTACTTACTGACAGGAGCCCCTGAGAGACTCTGCCAGAGCTGGACCAATATAGATGCAGATGTACATAGCCAAACATCAGACTGAGCGCAGGGACTGCAGTGGGAAATTTAGGGTAAGGACTGTAGGAACTGAAGGGGTATGGAACCTCATAGGAAAAACAAAAATACCAACCAACCAGACCTCCCAAATCTCCCAGGAACTAAACTACCAACCAAAGAGCACACAGAGGTACACATGGCACCTGCTGGACTTAAAACAGAGGATTGCCTTATTTGGAAATCACTTGGAGGGGAGTCCCTTGGTCCTGTGGAGGCTTGATGACCCAGAATAGGGGAATGTTAGGCTCCTGAGGCAGGAGTGGGTAGGCAGGTGGGGGAGGACCCTCATAGAGGCAGGGGGGAAGGGAGGATGGGATAGGGAGCCTGTAGAGGGGAAACTGGTTTGGAGAATAACATTTGAAATGTAAATAAATAAAATAACCAATTAAAAAATAAATATTATCATAAATACATATAGAGTGTAAATATATCATGATTTTGAGAAATAAATATATCACATTTCACAGAGATGTCAGGACTATTAAGGAGTACATTTACCTATGCAAATGTTTGACATATTCATGGTACTATGCCATACGATATCTTGTACCTACTCTCCGTATCATCTTTTTTCACTTCCCTTTTCTCTCTTTTTTTACATTTAAGCAAAGAACAACTGAGTGATCTTGCAGATTATATAGACAAAGTTTATAGACCATGCATAATTATGGAGATTCAGGACATACAATAGATGAACAGAAATATCAATTTGATCAATCTAGATTAAGTGACATAATTCCACAAACAGAAAGTTTAGATTCAGCGCTTTAGGTAGAGATATTTTTGACTTATAGTCAGGGTTAGAATCCCCTGGCTGTGAGTGTGAACATACTCAACTCCTATGAGGACATGTTTCTGTCCTGTGCTCTCTCTAACCATGTCTAAACCATATGAGCTACAGCAAACTGAAAATCCATTTTGAATATTACAAATCTATGTAATTTTTACAGCTTTTACATTGTCTTGTATTTTCTTCTGGCTTATGGTCAATTACAGTTTTGATCCAGGATGCCTGGCATTTTCTACTTTGAAATGTGATGTTTTGAGAACCTCCCACACATTACCAAGCATTACATCCTATGGTTGTGGCTCAAATCTCTAAAGAAAGCATAGTGCTTCAATGCGTAGTTATGAGAGCAAGCAGAGAAATAGCCAGTTGGTCCAATAAGCAATTATAGCCTTTGAAGTCCTCGGCATGCCCTAGGATTCAGGATGAAGTGTCTGTGGCTTCTTGTATTTGGCCTACTTGTAGGCTGTGGCTTGTCAGTCACACTGACCAAGCATAATGTTCCTTGTCAAGCCCATGTGCTCCATTATATTTCTCTTAGGTCTGTAAGCCAGATTTATGGCTGCTCGCCATGTCTCTCCCCTTCTAAGAATTTGATAATAAATCAAGGTCTGAATTCACCTTGAAGGTCAAGCTTGCATGTGTGCTTCACTGTTCTCTGGTCCTATTCTCTGACTGCAATCTTGTCCCTAAGGCACACCTAATTTAATTGACCTGGATTCCAATTTTCTTCTTCCTAAACTTTGGAGTACGTTAATGTTGTATGTGGTGTAACCTCTGTATAGCTGTCATATTGTTTAGATAACTGACTAGGTAATTTGACTTGATTCAGTTTTACCTTTTATCATTTTCCAGTACTAAAATGTCATATATTATAAACTTACCTAGTAATTCAACAGTTATGTACCTTAGGTTCTGATTTGTCATCTGTTGCCTAGAATCTGAAGTATTTAGCCAAAGGTCATGTTCTAATACATTTACAGTATACTGTATCAACAGGACTGTTTTATTTTTACTACTTTTATGGGATATCTATAAAGAAAATTAATAGAATACTTACATGTGGTATATCTGTTTTAAGACTCTCTTTTCTCTCTAATACATGCTGGCTGTCATCAGTTGTAGTATATATTAAAATATGTCTACATATTTTACATATGCTGATATCCTTCAAGGAATACTCAAAGTCTTTGGTTAGTCTATCACCCAAGGAAGGAATGCTGACCATTAATTATGGTGACTAGAACGTTAAAATGAATGCCAAATACAAACAATAATGTTTCTCCTTGACAACTGAGTAGCAAGTTAACTATCTTTATTTTTCATTGTGTGTGTATATGTATGTGTAAGGATGTGTGTGTTTTGAGAGTTTGTGATGAATGCCAATAATATATGTGTAAAGGGCAGAGAGGAACGCTGTGTAGTCTGTTTTTGTTGTTGTTTTGCAATTTTTGTAAAGAAATATTTCCCGTGGTACATGGTAGGACCCAAGGTCTTTTGTGTGTATTTTTCTCTTTTATTCTTATTTCATAGATTACATCCTAACAAGTTTCCCCTCACTCCCCTTTTCCCATTACTCCCCCACACCTACCTCCCCACCCCAGATATGAAAGGAGGGGAAGGAGAAGAGGAGGAGGAGAAGGAGAAGGAGGAGGAGAAGGAAAAGGAGAAGGAGGAGGAGGAAGAGGAAGAGGAGGAGGAAGAGGAAGAGGAGGAGGAAGAGGAACAGGAGGAGGAGGAAGGGGGGAGGATGAGGAGGGGGAAGGAGAAGGAGGAGGAGGAGGAGGGGGAGGAGAAGGAAACGACTGCTTTTCAGAGACATCAAATGAACATGGCTAACAAGTTAAAATAAATCTAGGCACAAACCTTCATATAAAGGCTTAATGAGGCAGCCCTTTAGGAGGAGAAGGAATTCAAGAGCAAGCAAAAGAGGGAGAGACACCCCACTTCGAATATTAGTACTCCCACTCCACAACCCTATTGTATATGCAGAGCACATAGCTTAGACACATGCAGGTTCAGTGATTACAGCTTCAGTCTCTGTGATCCTCTCGATTGGTTCAGTGTGCTGTGTTCTCTTGGTGTCCTAGACTCTCTGGCTCCTTCAATCCTCTCTTCACTCCTGTCACTGGCTCTGCCTAGTACTTGGATGTGAGTCTCTACATCTCCTCTATCAGTTGCTGAATGACTCTTCTCTGATGACATCCATCTATGAGTATAGCAGAATATTACTAGTAATCATTTCTTTTTTTTCTTTTTCTTTTTCTTTTTCTTTTTTTTTTTTTTTTTTTTTTTTTTTAGTGAGAAGTCCTAGTTGTGACGCCTAAAATCACAAATCTCTGGCCATTTCTGGCCCCTGAAGGCATCTCTTCCCAAACACCATCAACACCCCCCCCTCCTTTGCTCTGTTTTCCTTCTTCCTCCTGTTTTCTTTTTTTAAATTTTTTTTATTTTATTTTTGATACTTTATTTACATTTCCAATGTTTCCACTTTTCTGGGTCTCCTCTTTGGAAGCCCCCTATCCCCTCTCCATCCCTACCTCTATGAGGGAATTCCACCTCCCACCTACCCACCCACCCATGCCCCTATTCCCACCTTGACATTCCCCTTTACTGGGGCCTCTAACACCCTCAGGCCAAAGGGCCTCTCCTCTCTCCCTGATGGCCATCGAGGTCGTCCTTTGCCTCATATGTGGTCCGAACCATGGGTCCATAGATGTGT
>CM052700.1:62403298-62417758 GCA_028551405.1 Uromys caudimaculatus | reverse complement strand
CTCAGGATGATATTTTCAAGTTCCATCCGTTTGCCTGCAAATTTCATAAAGTCATTGTTTTTAATAGCTGAGTAGTACTCTATTGTGTAAATGTACCACATTTTCTGTATCCATTCTTCTGATGAGGGACATCTGGGTTGTTTCCAGCTTCTCTGAACTTTTTTCCTATAAAGTTTAATTTTACACTATGCCTCTGTGATGTCCAGCCTCTGGTTCCTGGCCATCCAGGCTGCATCAAGTATGCACTCCCTCTCATGGCTTGGGCCTCAACTTGTAGTAATCATTGGCTCGCCACTTCCAGAAGTTCTGTCTCACCATTACTCCAGCAAATATTGGAGACAGAACAGATTGTAGGTAAAATGTTCGGTGGCCCAAGGACTTCTCCTTGATGTGGGCCTGAGGGTGTTAGAGGCCCCAGTAAAGGGGAATATCAAGATGGGAATACGGGAGTGGGTGGGCGGGTGGGTGGGAGGAGGAATACCTCATAGAGGCGGGGTAGGGGGTACGGGGTTTCCAAAGAGGGGACCTGGAAAGGGAGAAACATTGGAAATGTAAATAAAGTATCAAAAAATATATATAAAAAAATGTTCGGTGGCTAGGTTAGTGTCCAGATTATCACTGCTGGAGGCCTTGCTGGTTATTAAAGATTGATTATTGAGGCTCTGTGTCCTCTGTTACTAGGAGTATTTGCTAGGGTGACTCTCAAAGATTCCAGGGAGTTTCCATTGTACTAGGTTTCCACATTTCCCCCCCAAAGGCTCCCCAATTATCTTAATGTTCCAAGTGCTCCCCTCTCCCATGCTTGGTACTTCGTTTTCCTATTCTTACCTACCCACAGTTCACTTGAAAAATCTATTCTATTTCCCATTCCCAGGGAGATCCATATGTCTCCATTTGAGTCTTCCTGGGTTTGTGAAATATAGTATGACTATTCATGATAGCTAATGTCCACTTATAACTGAGTACATACCATGTTTGTCTTTCTGAATCTGGTTTAGCTCATGCAGGACTTTTTTTTTCAAGTTTCATCCATTTAGCAGCAAATTCCATGATTCCGTTTTATTTAACAGCTCAGTAGCTCCGTTGTGTAAATATATCATTTTTCATTTTCCATCCTTTTACTCCAGGACATCTAGATCACTTCCAGTTTCTGGCTATTATGGATAAAGCCACTATGATATCTGAGCACAAGTCCTTGTGGTAGGATGGAGTGACTTTTGAGTATATGCCAGGAGTGGTATGGCTGGGTCTCAGGGTAGAATGCTCCTAACTTTTTGAGGGAGCACCATGTTGATTTCTATAGTGGCTATATAAGTTTACATTTTCAACAGCAATAGAGGAAATTTTTCAAATGCTACACATTCTTTTCATCATGAGTGTCACTTGTGTTTCTGTTCTTAGCCATTCTGACACGTATACGATGGAATGATAAAGTAGTTTTGATTTTCATTTACTGTTTCCTGCCCATTTGAGATTCTCCTCTTAAGAAATATCTGTTTTGATCTGTAGCCCATTTTATAAGTGGATTTTTTGATGTTAAGTTTCTTGAGTTCTTTATATATTTTGGATATTTATCAGTCTACATCTTATTCCATTGATACATGGTTTTTCATGGAACTAGAGCTAGACTAGCAGCCAGCAACATTCTGGGAAGCTCCTCTCTCTGCTCACCCTTGGCATTGGGGTGATAGAAGCATACCGTAATAATATCTAAATGTTTACAGAAGTGGCTACTGATAAATTGTTAAGATGATCTTCATTCCCTTAGCAAAGAGTTAATGTGTGCATCTGATATGTCATGGAAATTAATTCCACTTTTAGTAAAGTTCAGAATTTAAAAATCTTATTACCTGTCAATACAGTATGAGTAGTGAACAATAATAAGATTTTTTTCTTGAATAGGATATTATACAGGGAAATGTCAGCTTTTATTAGGAGCATAGGAATATTCTTAAATGACAGCTTGAAGATGAATTTGTGTTTTGACCCATAATTTTCCAAAAAGTTAACTGTTTCTGTCTATGAATGTCCAACATTAAGTGCTATAAAATAGTAATGGTTCCTTCTCATAACGTCAATCTTCATGAGGCTAATATCAAAGAATTGTGAAGTGAAGACCACTGTACTCTATAGTATATTTTAATGTAACCTGGGCCAAATAAATTATCCTATTTCAAATAATAAAACATAACAACCCAGTAAAAATAATTGACTAAAATTTTTCTGCCCCAGTGCACAAAGTTCAAGCAATATAAGAAATATATGTAGAGAAAATTTTATATTAATATTTAAGTCTTTTTAATACCTGCAAAAATGAGCTAAATCTATACAATTCAATGATGGGATAACAGGAAATTCTATATTAAAATTGAATTCTGTGCTATAATAAAATTAATATAATGATTAATACCAAAGGAAAAATTTAATGTTCTTTGAATGGTTCTATATAAATATTTTCATTCCCATTTCTAGCACACAGAAGAAAATATTTTCAAACTAAACTTTTCAAGCTGAGTATGGTAGTAAATATATGAAAACTCAGTACTGTAAGGGAGAATAAGATCAAGAGATCAAAGCTAGCCTCACATACTTGGAACCTTCTTTCAAAAATACAGAAGAAAAAAGTGTAGCAGGAGGAGAAGGAGGAGAAGGAGGAGAAGGAGGAGAAGGAGGAGGAGAGTGAGGAGAGTGAGGAGGGGGAAGAGGAGGAGAAGGATACTATATAATAACTTGCTGAACTTTACTTTCAATTTAAAATATAATTAGAATATTTAAAAGTACCTTCAATAACACCTGAATTGTATAGATATAAATTGTGCTGACATTTACAGTATAATATTGCTTCTGTTCTAGAAAGTACAAGTATTGTGACAAGAAAAGCACCTTAAGAAGATCACGTACCACCACTCTGGAAATCAAACTGGAGATTCCTCAGAAAATTGGACATAGATCTATCTATCTGAAGATCCAGCTATATCATCTTTTGGGCAACTCAAAAGATGCCCCACCATGCCACAGGAGCACATGTTCTATTATGTTCAAAGCAGTCTTGTTTGTGATAGTCAGAAGCTGGAAACAACCCAGATGTCTCACAAAAGAAGAATAGATACAGAAAATGTGGTTCATTTACACAATGGAATACTACTCAGCTATTAAGGAGGGCTTCCTGAGTTTTGCACGCACATGGATGGAACTAGAAAATATCATCCTAAGTGAGGTAACTCAGACCCAAAAGGACATGCATGGTATGTACTCACTAATAAGTGGATATTAGCCAAAATAGTACAGAATACCCAAGATATAGTCCATAGAACTCAAAAAGGTTAACAAGCCAAAGGGTCCAAGTAAGGATGCCTCAATTCCACTTGGGAAGGAGAAGAAAGCAATCACAGAAGTAGGAGGGAGGGAGAGACCTGGGTGGGAAAGGGAACAGGGAGGGGAAGAGGAGAACCTGATCAGGTATTGGGTGCAGGAAAAGAACTGAAGCCCCGAGGGCCAGCAGAAAGAATAGAAAGAGGTAACCTCAGGAGTTAGGAGGTAGGGGACCCTCTAGAATGCACCAAAGACCTGGGAGGTGAGAGACTCTCAAGACTCAAATGGCAGGACCTTAGATGAAATGTCCTACATAGGGGAGATGGAATTTGTAGAGTCCACCTCTAGTAGAAAGACAGGGAGGACATCAAGTGGAGGGATGCCCTCCCACGGTCAACAACTCTGACCCAGATTGTTCCTGTCTAAAAGAACTGCAGGGACAAAAATGGAGAAGAGCCTGAGGAAAAGGGGTTCTAGTGACAGGCTCAAATTTGGATGCACCCCAAATGGAGGCCCCCAAGGCTTGACACTATTACCATGCTATGGAGTGCTCACCAAAAGAGGCCTATCATAACTGTCCTCCAAAAGGCCCAACAAGCAGCTGGAAAAGTCAACTGCCTGTGTTTATGGTTTCTTGGTTATCTGTAATCTGTCTGTTATATAAGTCGTAATCTGTGCCTTCCTTAATGCTGTCCTGTCAATCTGTTGCTAGCAAAAGCTATATTTATCAAAGAGCACAAAAAACATTACCTAAGGAAGGAGGTAGTATCCCTGAATACTACCAGAAACCTTTAACCAAATTTTACAAGAAATGAAACTTTACAGACCCCAGGTGACCATGATAACAATCAGACAAATGCTTCAAGGACCATCCATATGTTGCTGCAGCTGTTATGGCGGATATTTGTTTTCTAAGATCAGTTTCTCACTGCTTTCTTTAAATCTGTATTATAGTAAACATAACAACACCTTTATATTGATCTCTGGATCAGGAGCATGAAAAACATCTCTCTTAAGATGTAAGCCATGAATTAGTTGAAGTTATAAAAGCTGACTGCATGGAACTCTAAGGCAAGCAGGGTTGGTCGGTAAACTGGTCATTCGAAGGCAGGTTAAACAAATGGGCGGAAGCCATAATAGGATGTCAATTTTAAGTCTTAAGTGAGCTCAAGGTTTATTAATCCAACAAAAGGTTCAGTCTCTTAAAATCTAAGAGATATTTTCATAATAATGTATTGCCAAAACTCTACATAACTCTAATTAGTAGTCAGTTTTGGGCAAATGTGACAAAACTTACACTAGAAAAAAAATAGCCTTCTCAACAATGATATGTGGAGACTGAATATCTACTCGTAAGAAAAAATGAAATGAGGCCATATCTCTCACCCTGCAGCAAATTTGATTCAGAAATGAATCCAAAGTACTAAATATAAGACTCAAACTTTCAAACTAGGGGAGGGAAATGCGGGCAAAATCCTTTAGGATATAGACATAGGTAAGGACTTTGACTTTCTGACAAAGGCTTAAGTAACCAAAATAGGTTTAAAAATTGGCAAACAAAATTATATCAAACAGAAAAATTTCTCAATGGCTGAAATCATCAACTGAGTAAAGACAGCCCATAAAATAGAAAAGATTATTCCCCCATGAAATATCAGATAGGAGGTAAATACATTGCATTAGGGAGAACTTTAATCATAAATATCAAAGGCATTAATCAAGTCAATAATAGGCTAATAAACTAGGTAGACAATTCTCAAATGCCCAAATAATATTTTTTATATATATATATATATATATATATATATATATATATATATATATATATATTATTGTGCTAGATAGTTTTATGTCAAGTTGATACAAGCTATCTGAAAGGAGGGAACCTCAATTGACAAAATGTCTCTATTTGATCTGGCTGTAGGACATGTTCTTAAATAGTGATTAAACGGGGAGGCCAAGCCCATTATGGGTGGGCCCATCTCTAGGGTAGTGGCTGGGTTTCTATAGGAAAGCAGGGTGAACAAACCATGGGAAGCAAGCCAGTAAGCAACACCCCTTTGTGGCTTCTGCATCTTAATAGATTTTCAGGAAAATGAAAGGAATGGGAGACCATTATGAAAATTGAGAGGCGGGGGGAGGCAAATACCATGTTTCCTTTCCAGTCATGGATCTGGGTTTAATAGTATGCACGTGGAAGGATAAGCGGGTCCCGAAAGATAGGAACTCCACATGAAGACCAACAGAATCAACTAACCTGGACCTCTGAATCTCTCAGAGATGGATCCATCAACCAAAGAACATACCCAGGCTGGACCTAGGCCTCCCTGCTCATATGTACCAGATGTGCCTGTTGGCCTTCATGTGGATCCCGGACAATTGCAACACAGGGATATGTTATTCTAGCTGGGCTATCTTGCCTGGTCTCAGTGGGAGAGGATGTGCCTAGCCTTGGAGAGACTTGAAATGCCAGGATTGGGAAGGGGCATAACCAGGGGATGGTCCGCACCTGCTCAGAGCAGAAGGGGAGGGGAGAGGGAGGAAGGACTGGAGAGGGGATAATGTAGAGGAGAGCAGTGAGATGGATGTGAAGTGAATAAGTAAAATTTAAAAATTATATTAAGTAAAATAAAAGAGTATGTATGTGTGTGTTGTGGTATGTGCTGTATTGCATTATGTGCGTGTGTTCTGTATTGTATGTATGCATGTGTGTTGTATTGTGTGCTTATGAGTCTATGTCTTAAAAGAATATTTACTGTGATGGAAGGGGAGAGAACTTGAGGTACAGAATATGAATGAAATATATGTGACATGGAACTAGATAGGGGAAGAGTTGGGCAGCAGTAAAAGATGAGAATAGTATGGCAAATGCATGTGGCCAACTATGTATGAATGGCTACTCTCTTTACATCAGTTTCATTATCTACTTGAGTCCAGTGTATGCATTCAGCCTTCTACACAGCCTGCTAGCATTTATGAATCTCTCTTCTATTTATTTGTGTTTTCTTGAGGACCCAGCTATTCCACTCCTGGGCATATACCCAGAAGATGCTCCAACATGTAATAAGGACACATGCTCCACTATGTTCATAGCAGCCATATATATAATAGCCAGAAGCTGGAAACAACCCAGATGTCCCTCATCAGAGGAATGGATACAGAAAATGTGGTACATTTACACAATGGAGTACTACTCAGCTATTAAAAACAATGACTTAATGAAATTCTTAGGCAAATGGATGGAACTTGAAAATATCATCCTGAGTGAGGTAACAGAGTCCCAAAAGAACACACATGGTATACAATCACTGATAAGTGAATCTTAGCCCAAAAGCTCAGAATACCCAAGATACAATTCACAGACCACAAGAAGCTCAAGAAACACGAAGACCAAAGTGTGGAGTGCTTCTTAGAAGGGGTAACAAAATACTAACAGGAGAAATTATGGAGACAAAGTGTGGAGCAGAGACTGATGAAAGGGCCATCCAGAGACTGCCCCACCTGGGGATACATCCCATATACAGTTGTCAAACCTGGATGCTATTGCAAATGCTGGGAAGTGCTTGCTGACAGGAGCCTGATATGGATGTCTTCTGAGAGGTTCTGCCAGAGCCTGACAAATACAGAGGCAGATGCTCACAGCCAACCATTGGACTGAGCAAGGGGGTCTCTGATGGAGTAGTTGAGAAGGGACTGAAGGAGCTGAGGAAATTTGCAGTCCCACTGGGAGAGCAACAGTGTCAACTGACCAGACACCCCCCCCCGAAGTTCCAGGGGGACTGGACCATCAATCAGAGGACACATAGAGAGACCTGTGGCTCTTGCCCTGTATGTGGCAGAGGATGGCCTTGTTGGACATCAATGGGAGGAGCAGCCCTTGATCCTGTGTGGGTTGATGCCCCAGTGTAGGGGAATGCCAGGGTAGGGAGTCAGGAGTGGGTGGGTGGGCAGGGCACCCTCATAGAAGCAGGGGGAGGGGGATGGAATAGGGGGTTTTCAGAGGAAAGACATGGAAAGGGGATAACATTTGAAAGGTAAATAAAGAAAATATCCAATAAAAGAAAAAAAAGGAATTTACTGTCTAGAGACATTAACCTTTAGAGGCTAGAAGTGCCTATATTCTAGACAATATGCAATATATTTCCCAAAATATTAGAGCACATATGTTCAGATATATACTTTATTTATTTATTTATTTATTTTTTGAGACAGGGTTTCTCTGTGTAGCCCTGGCTGTCTTGGAACTCACTCTGTAGACCAGGCTATCCCCAAACTCAGAAATCTATAGACTTCTTTTATGTAGTGATGTTCAGTTTCCCAACACGGCCAAATATGCATTTGCAAGACATAGTGCATGGGTTATTATTAGCATTGTTTACTGTCTCTACAATAGTGTATACAAATAGTTTTCTAAGCAACACAAACTGCATGTTCCTCTGTAGAAATCTAAGGAAGTGTTACAAGTTAAAGATCTGTCTTTAGCTAATGCTGCTACTGTTGGCATTCTGTCTAAACTCCACCCCACAGTTACCTGGCAATAGACAGGTATGCTTCTCACCAGAGTTGCCTGGCAACAGCCAGGTGGGCCTCGCCCACTATAAAAGGGGCTGCTTACCCCCCTCCTCTCTCTCTTATCTCTTTCTCTGGCCTCTCTCTTACTTCCCTTACCTCTCCCTGTTCCCTTTCCCCCCTCTCACCACGTGGTCATGGCCAGCCTCCACCTCTCTACTTCTCTACTCTCTTCCTCTCTCTGTTTTTCTCTGCCTCTACTACCCTCTTAACTCCCCTCCCCATGCCCTAAATAAACTCTATTTCTATACTATAGCTTTGTGTGTGTCTGGTTCCTCTGGGGGAAGGGATGCCTGGGCTTGGACCTGCACATCCTTCCCCCACACCCAACTCCTTACACCCATATAACATATCTCTTTATATATATTTTTATAAACACATCATTAGTGCCATGTGCCTCAGATTAGAAACTCTGCAGGTTTGCATCCCACCTCAGCCACCATGAGAGCTCCAAGATCGCTAGCTCAAAAGAACCGGTAAGCCCCCATCCCCCACTGGTCACAGTAACCATCCACATGGACTCCAGGGAGAGTTCTTGAGCTCGGAGCTACCCTGTGTAGTCCTTGAGGATGGGAGACGACATTCAGTCTTTCACTGACCTTCCTGTTAGGACTTTTTCCCTTGGGTGGGACATTCCTCTTTCCTTTCTTGCCTGTGAATCCCAGACCAGGCCTGAACAACTGCTCTCTCAGGAGCACTGCCCCCACCCCCCAGGTGTCTTCCCCAGGATCAGTCTTCGCCACCTTTGTCCCTATTTAATGGGATGTCTTTGTCTAAAGCAATCTCTCTCTATCTCGCTAAACTGGCACTTTCTTGCTTAGGACCCATAATACAGACTCTTCCCTCTCCCAGTATCATTTGCAGCTTGCTGAAACCACTGGTTCAGCTAGTTAGCCTGAAAAGCAAGACTGCTTAAGTGCTCCCTGCTGGGACACTCCACTTGCTGTCTTCCCCCCCACCCCCACCCACACACACTCCTTGGATCTGCTAGGTTCTCTGCAGGGAAAGGTGGGTCCAGCTCTGCCTCTTGCATCCTGCCAGAGGTCCCCTCCCTTAGATTTGCTTTCCCAAGTGGATGCTGCCCTGCCAAAGCTCACAGCTGCTGGAAACACAACTTTGTTCCTGTTCATTCCCTATCTGTCCCTAAAACAGCTTTTGCCTTGCGAGCCCTTTCTGACTCTGTCCCCTGCCAGGGACTCTGCTGCCTCCCCTCTCCCTCCTGCTCAGCCAGTCCCTGATCCCTGAGCTCCTCTCCACCTTCCAGCACACACAAGAGACTTTCTCCCTCTCTCCCTCTCTTTCCATGCCACTGCTGCCTGCTTCCTTATTCTGGTCCTAGCCATATGTCTCTTTGCTACTGCTATTAAATTCTATTCAGTTATAACCAATGTATACAGTTCTCATCCTGTCAGAAGTTTGTTAATTATTAAGTTTATAGCAGACAGAATTCCCAAAGTCTTAACAGTTGGCTCAGGATGGTCGATGGTCTCAGAAGATGTGGACACAGCTGCAGGATACTGTTTAGATTGTGATATGACAATCACTGAAAACGCAATGGACAAAACCTGATACTTTGGGTCAAGGGGCTTGGCTACTAAACCAAGGTAAGCTTACTTCCCATGTCATGTGTATCCATTCCACAGAGAAAATGTCCTGCTTCTTCTGCACTTGAAAGCCAGACTAACTCTGCCCCAAGTTGCCACAGAGACCAGGGAACTGTTGACTAGTGGACTCTGTCATTTTTTAAATTATATAATTGCTAGATTATTGTTTATTTCTCAGACTTCTGACAACATTGACAGCTAAGTTTTCACAGATATAATCTGTTATCTCCTTACCTTCCTCTCCTTGCTATACCACTGTCCTAATGTTATCTAAGTTCTTATAATTTACCTAACTCTAATAAAACATTATACTGTTGATAAGGAGTTTCTCCAATTGGCAAGAGGACCCTTTTTTGGTCAGATAGTGTCTGGCCAACTCTTTCTGGGCTGAGGGGTTGGCTTTTCATTGCCCCAGCCTCTATGACTGGCCTCCTAGCTGACCTGTGAGTTAGGACCTAGCCCTTGGGTGCCCTCTCCTCTTGGAAGCAGTTCATTTCCCCCTCTGCTGCTTCGAAAACCCTAGTACTAGGTTGGATTGCTTCCTGACAATTTCCAGGAAATTGTCAGCCGTGACCCCTAGAAATTACTCGTGACGACCTGAATTTCTAGCCTTGCTAGCCGTAGTTACTGAATATTCTCTGAGACTCCGGAAAGAGTATTTCAGTAACATCTCCCAACACCCGATGGGTACTAATTGGTCTTCGACGGTACCTCCAGACACCCCTCCGGGATGTCTCCGGGCAAACCTCAAATCTCTTAAATTAACGCCTGATTTGAGGCCCTAAAAATTGATATACCTCTGCAATAATGGATTCAGTACTCTTTGGAAAATAGTTCCAAATGGAAAATGTACTTAACCTTATTTTTAAATGCTTCATATTTCCTCTTCTTGCTAACTCTAACAAAACATTCCACTATAAGATCCAACTTTTTCAACTTTTTAATCTTGTCCCTTCTGCTCCACAAAAGGCTCATCTTAAAAACTGTTCATGTTGTTAACTCATGTTATTATCTCTTTTATAAACTTATAAGCTACAGAAAATCCACTCAGATCTGCCTCTCATGGACGCAATAGACTCCATCCAGATAAGTACATCTGCCCAAAGTTCCCACTTACTACCTATTCCAAAGGGTGGGATTCCTCTGGGTTTAAAATGTACATCTTAAAAAAATTTCTTTCCCCCAAATGTACTTAACCTTATTTTTCTACCTATAATAATGTGTTTCAGTATCTTGTCAAGTCCAGGTGTTTTCTACACCCAGGACAGCTCCAGAGAAGCAACCATCAGATGCTCCAATCTCCTCTCAGAAACAGATGCTTCTATTGAACCTGTTCCTTCTGACCTACCCTCAGACTGCTCAACAGACCCTGGACAGGCCAACTCTCCTATGACTGGACAAACATCCCCCACCCCATTCTTCTAGGTTCCCCAGAGACATGTTGCCCCCAATGCCAGCATGAAGCAGTCAGATATTACGACAACCCTATTCCTACTTTACGATTGTCTCTTTCTAATTTTTCTTTTTTTAAATTAAACCAAAATGGGGGAATATTGGCATTCTGTCTAAACTCTAACCCACAGTTACCTGGCAACAGACAGGTATGCTCCTCCCCAGAGTTGCCTGGCAACAGCCAGGTGGGCCTGGCCTATTATAAAAGGGGCTGCTTGCCCCCTTCTCTCTCTCTTATCTCTTTCTCTTGTCTCTCTCTTACTTCCCTTACCTCTCCCTGTTCCCTTCCCCCCTCTCTCCACGTGTTCATGGCCGGCTTCCACCTCTCTACTTCTCTACTCTCTTCCTCTCTCTGCCTTTCACTGCCTCTACTACCCTCTTAACTCTGCTCCCCATGCCCTAAATAAACTCTATTTCTATATTTATAGCTTTGTGTGTGTCTGGTCCCTCTGGGGGAAGGGATGCCTGGGCTTGGGCCTGCACACCCTTCCCCCACACCCACCTCCTTACACCCATATAACATATCTTTTTGTATGTTTATATCTTTATATATATATATATATTTTTATAAACACATCAGCTACCTGTCCTTCTACTATGGTTATCCAATTTTTGCGCAAAGCAAACAGAGATTATGATATTTATTAGAGCATTAATGTACTATTAAAAAAATATGGAGTTGTCTTAGCTTTTCACCTGTGCAATTTTATGTCCTTTACTATCTGTAAAACCAAAAAAATGCATGTAGAATATCCCTGCATTTTCATAGGAATTAGACACTGATCCAGAAATGAGTATATTGGACAGAACTTTGGAGACTATCTCTGTAAACTAGGAAGGAAGAAATGATTAATTAGAGTGATGTACCATGATATACAGCTATAAGTCAAGACACTGTGAGGTGGGAAGATGACTGGGGTAACTGTGTTTGGGGAGCAAGCCTGATGAAAAAAAATCAGATGTAGTAAGACCTACTTCAATCCAGCACTTCTGTGGCAGGGAAGCAGATACAAGCCAGAAAGGATCCACCTGGCCTAAACAAGAAAAGCCTCAACAAGACGGGAGGAGAAATCTGGCACCACAAAGTTGTTTGTCCTCCTGTCTCCACAGTCCACGCTTATTCTCCCCCTCCCCTGTCTCTCACTCTCTATTTCTTTGTCTCTCTCCCTCTCACCCTCCCTCTCTCCCTCCCTCCCTAGGTTCCTCCTTCTCTCTTGTATGCAGACATCTTCATTGTCCATGGATCAAGAGCTTCAGTTCGTAGACTTCATTAGAAACTACTGTTAATGAATCAGTTACATTTCTGTGCCATATAGCTCCATACTGAATGGCATCAGCCCTTGATACCATGTAGAATGAAATGTCTTTGCCCAAATATTTCGAACCCTTTCTGTATGAGCTTACACAGATCTGATGTTATCTTGAGAGCCCTCTACTAAAGTGAAATGGTGATTTGTAAAATTTTATCCATCTAGTAACCAAAGGCATGAAGATTTATCATATGATTTATAGAATTAAGGACTTTATTGTTAATGTAAGTAGCGAAAGATTAGGTTTGAGTCATAGAAGATTTTCATGAAGGCAAGAGGCAGACCTACCCACCAATATTCTTTGTTTCTTTTATTTTTTACTCTTGTGGCACAACTAGATGGAGAGAGAATACATTTTTAAAGTTCTGATAAATGAAGTACATAAGGCTGAGTTCCATATTCTGGAAAGTAAATGCCTTCAAACTATACCTACTGAATCCTGGGACAGAAAGTAAAACAACTACTGAAGACGGTGGCCTAATTGGCATAATCATGGACCATTTATGGCTCAAAAGCTCCCATTGAAATCCTGAATGCATGCCACATATTCTAAGAAGTGACAGGGATAAAATATGAAGGCATAGAAGTCCTGTCACATGCCCCCTACTTGGATTAACACAAACAGGTGAAAATTTCTGAGTCCATGTTTTGAACATTGTTATCATCTTGTCAAAACTAAATTGAGCAGGTTGTAAATTAGTGGACACTGATAGAGTGTGCCAGTCAGTAAATAGCAGAAAAATCACTGATTCATGCTGAAGAAACCCAGCCGCAGAACCCTTAGAGGTCACTCTCAATGCTGTAGTGGATAGCTCCCCACTCCCCAGCAGAGTCTGATACCAAAAGAGACACCAGTTAGATTGATTCAGAATAAGATTGACTCAGAAAAGGACCAAAAATCTGAAATAATTCCAATCCTAGACTATCTCACTCTATAGTGCACTGAGACCAATAATTAGTAATTACTTTTCACAGCTCCACAGAGCAAGGAGAGTGGAGAGTGAAGGTAATCGTCCAGTTTTAGGATATACCCATATCATATTTTAGGTATGAGGGAAGTTCTTACTGTACAAGGCTGAGGATCAGAGGTTGATCTCCAGAACCCACATAAAAAGCAAGGCGTGGCAGTGTGCATCTATGACCCATCACTGACAGGCAGAGAAAAGTACATCCCTAGAGCTTTCTAACCAGCTAATTAACCAAATATGCAAGTTTAAGTCAATTTTTTTTTTTTTTTTTTTTTTGGTTTTTTCAAGACAGGGTTTCTCTGTGTAGCTCTGGCTGTCCTGGAACTCACCCTGTAGACCAGGCTGGCCTCAAACTCTGAAAACCGCCTGCCTCTGACTCCCAAGTGCTGGGATTAAAGGCATGCGCCACCACCGCCCGGCTTTAAGTCAATTTTTGATTGACTCAAAAATAAGGAATAAAGCTCCCAAGAGGCTAAGATACAGTGCCCAATGCTGATTCTCTCTCTCTCTCTCTCTCTCTCTCTCTCTCTCTCTCTCTTTCTCTCTCTCCTCTTTTTTCCTCTCTCAAATGTTTGCTCATATATAAACATGAACACATATACACACAAATGTGTTATGTTTTAATTCTATGAGTAGTTGGATTAATTATACTCTTTCAAATATGTAGCTAAACTAACTTCAAATCAGAAATCACATTTAAAATCACAGTTTTCTTTCATATAATTACGATATACATGCCTCAAGAGTTTAAAAATAATAAGCTCTTCTGCTAAGAGCCATATTGATCAAATCTAAAAATAATTTCAGTCTGAAAGCAAGAAAGAGGGAGATCCTTAGGAACTCAATCAACCTAAGCCCAAATTTCATAAACGTAAAAAATGATACACAGAAAGATTGTATAGTTTTACAAAAGCATTTGAATAATGAAAGTGTCAGACAGATAAATTGTTTGGACTGGAATAAAACCATAAACTGGCCTTACTTATCCTTTGCTCTTTAGAAACATAAGAATTCCTTTTTTCTTTTCTTTTTTTTTTTTTTATATTTTCTTTTTTTTCCTTCTTTTTTTTTTATATATTTTCTTTTTTTTCCTTCTTTTTTTTTTTATATATTTTCTTTTTTTCCCTTCTCTTTTTTTATTTTTTATTTTTGATACTTTATTTAAATTTCCAATGTTTCCCCTTTTCTGGGTCTCCTCTTTGGAAACCCCCCTATCCCTTCCCCATCCCCGCCTCTATGAGGGAA
>CM052700.1:62302004-62403198 GCA_028551405.1 Uromys caudimaculatus | reverse complement strand
ACCCACCCACCCACACATTCCCATATTCCCACCTTGACATTCCCCTTTACTGGGGCCTCTAACACCCTCAGGCCCAAGGGCCTCTCCTCTCTCCCTGATGACCATCGTGGTCATCCTCTGCCACATATGTGGTCCGAACCATGGGTCCATAGATGTGTATTCTTTGGTTGGTGGTCCAAACTCCAGGACGACGGGGGGGGGGGGTCAGGCCCATTGACGATCTTGCTCCCTCCATGGGGCTGCAAACTCCCTCAGCTCCTTCAGACCTTTCTCCAACTCCTCCATCTGGGACCTCACTCTCAGAATTCCTTTTTCAAGAAGGTCAAAAGTGAGACCTGTGTGCTTATAATCTTTGTGGACCTGTGATACATTCAGTAATAACTAGAGAATAGTTTTTGTCCCTAAGAATTTATAGTGGTGCATAAGTAGTCAGAAAATATTTCATAAATAGTATTGAATGACATATTTGATACTAAAGTATATGGGAAGCATCAAGTCTGGAATGGTCATGGAAAAACTGGGCAAAAGAATTGGCGAGAGTGTGTCTAGCTAAGGAACAGCAAACTATTTGCTAAAGGCCATTGAAGTTCTGAGGGTCTTTAACAAGACAGATGATCGTTGTATAACAGGTGGAAACTGAACATGAAATGTTGACAATTGTACTATTAATTTGAGTTAAGGATAAAAACATCCATGAAGACTATTTGTGATAATAAATCATCTGAGTTTATGGTTAATATAAAGAAAAACTGTTACCAAAGAGATGAGTCAGTAGTTAAGAGTGTTTACTGTTCTCACAGCAAACCTGAACTCAGTTCTCATCACCTACATCTGATACATCATTGTCTCATGAAAATCGAGCTCCAGAGAATCTGATACCTTCTACAGGCCTCTTAGAGAATTTTCACTCACATAGTGTATATACCCTCACGAAGTTAAATAAATATACCTCTATGGAAATAAGTAGATCTTTCAAAGCAAAATAACTTCAGATCATTTTATAATTTCAAGGATGCTCTTTAATATGGTACAGAATGACTTGAATGGAAAACATATGGGAATTTTCAAATAAATCATAAAAATAGAAGTAATCAGAAACCCTGTGATAGGAAGAAAATAGAAAATTCCTTTAAGTATATTTTTATATTTTTCTCTTAAATGTGTGTGTACATGATGTATGAGCCTGTGTGCATGCAAATGTTTGTGGTGTCAGGTATTACATAGGATGGATTTCTTCGTCACTCTCCACCTTATCCATTCAAGCAGAGTTTCTTTAAGAACCCAGAGATTGCCAACCTGGCTCCTATACTTGGGCAGCTTATCTCAAAGACCACTGTCTATTTCCTAAGTGCTGTGATAGCAGGCAAGTCGCCTCATGCACCCAGCATTGTTTAGTCTCTGGGGATTTGAATTCCAGTCTTCATGTGTATGAGAAGCTCTTTAACAACTAAGACATCTTAGAAGCTCTATTTACATTTGTTTTTGATGAGTTGAATTTACAGTTTGTATATGGAGGACTGAAGAGCAAGGCATTTACTGACTGGATAGGAAGTTGTATCACTCTGAATGGTAGGGAGAGGGGAAGGTACTGCTTTTGTGTTGTTGTACTTGCTTCTAGGAGACCGTAACATCATAAGTCCCATTTCCATTTGGTCTGCCTTGATTTGGTTACACGTAGGGACTGACAATGTCCATCAAAATGTGTAAGTCTGGCAAGATGACTCAGTGAGTAAAGATGGCTGCTGCCAAGACTTACAACCTGAATTTGATCCTCAGGACTCTCATGGTAGAAGCACAGAACCCATCTATGCAATCTTCTCTCTGATCCCCTCATTTACTCACATGGCGTGATATCTCTTCCCTCAGCAAAACTAATACACAATGCAATTATATAATTATGTCAGCTCCCTTGCCGGCAGATCCAGGAGAGAGGAGAGAACCCGGTCCAGCCAGGTCTGTCCTAGACTGAGCAGTGTCGACAGCCCAAAAGAAACACCCCAGGCCGGGAGTCTTGTTGAAGCAGGAACTCACTTTATTAAACTAGGCACTTGCTTATATAGAGAAGGCAAGGAGGTGGGCACTTAGGTATGGGAAGAGATGACATAGGAGGCAGGGAAGGGTGACAGAGGGTAAGGGGTAACTGACAGGGCCACGGGCAAAGCTTCACATCAGAAACATCAGGGCAGAGGCGGGGCCAAACAGGTCTTGCTGAGTCACCCCAATATGGACTGAAACAGGTCTCAAAACTTGAGCCAAGCTTAGGCTTTCCCACAAGGCCTCAGAAACTCGAGCCAGGCTCAGATGTGTCCTCAAGGCCCAAACCAGGGCCAAAATGGGGCCCCACATAATTATACAGAAATATATACCTATATACTCAGATGTATTTAAGTAGACATTATATATATATGCATATATACATACATAAATGCATACATGTATACATACATGCATATACACACAAATATCCATCTGAACATATATACTCTAGCCTGGAGAGTAAACTGGGATTTAATTTTCTTTCTTTTTTTTTAAAGACTTATTTATTTATTATATGTAAGTACACAGTAGCTGTCTTCAGACACCCTAGAAAAGGGCATCAGATCTCATTACAGCTGGTTGTGAGCCATCATGTGGCTGCTGGGATTTGAACTCACGACCTTCAGAAGAGCAGTTGGTGCTCTTAACCACTGAGCCATTTCTCCAGCCCAGACTTAATTTTCCTAAATCTTGCATAGCATGTTCTATATACATAATGCTATGCATAATTGAGAATAAATTCATTCTATATATTACAGACCAATTCTTAGAAGTCTGCTATTGGCAACCAGAACCAGAAAAGCTGTTTCTATGTGTGGGTTTAGGATAATGAAGTTCATTTATATGTAACAGAGAAATAGACACTGGTTATGTTTCAAAGCTTTTTTAAGAAGGAGTTGCTCACTTAAAATACATTTGTTAGGTAATAGTCTCCCTTCATTCTTTTGAAATTATGTATAATTAGTTGTGATTGTGGTTGAGAACTAAACATGTAAGAAAAGGAAGTTCCCCTGGGTGTTTTTGAAGAGGTTTTTGTGTTGGATTAATTAGATTTAAGAGGATAATACAAACCCAAATATATTTCATTAAAGAACGGGAATCTAAAAAAAACCAAAAAAAACCAAAACCAGAAACAAAACAAAACAAAACAAAAAAAACCACATAGGCAAATAATTTTCAGCTTCTCATTGCTACCAGCATTCTGATGATATATTCAATTCTTAGTCTTTATGTGCCCTTTGTCTAATTTAATGTATTCTGTTTAGGTTTCTGGCATTAATCTCAAAACTTCATAAATTGCTTCCTTTTCATCAGTCAACCAGTTGGGGATTTGCTTAGCATATTTATTTCAGAATTTTTCCCCAGCAAACTGAAGAAACGCTTGATTAAAAGCCTTCAATATGAGTTAGGGGATCACATGAACCTATTAGCCTTTTACAGAAGACCTCTCTCCTAACATGCTAAATTGGACCAGCTTAAAAACAGAAAAATACTTTTGGTTCTAAATTTCAGAGCAGAAATTATAGATCAGAGATTGGAGTGTATCTATCTAAATGAATAGAGCTTTGTTATTTGGTAGAATTTTCACAGAATGTTCCTAGTCAGGCTATGTGTTATACTCCTCATTATTTCACTATTTTCCTACTGCAAAACTAATTTCAAAATAGTAAAAAGATTTGGAAAATACAAAAGGACACACAATACATAGACATTCAAATGTTATAATATATATAATATATGTATATATTATATATAATGTAATATATAATATATATCATATACGTATAATGACCATGTATGAATGTATACATTATACTTAGTGAATTCCCCTCACGTATTTCATAAAGCATTCACTGAAGCAGTGATCATGGCTTCATGAAATAATACAGGCAATTGAGCATCCAAAGGCAAAAGCAAAGCAAATTCAAATTTCCTCATTTTAAATTTCACAATATAAGTTAGAAAATAAAAGAAATTCTTTGAAGTAGGCCAAGAGAACTTTCCATAATCCATAAAAGAAAGATCCAGATGAAAAAAGTACTTTCCCAAAATAGAATGTTTTGTCTGTGAAAAGTTTATACAACAAAATTGGAAGAAAATATGTGTAAGTCACATGTCTCACAAAGAATCTAGGTCTAGAATATATTAAAAGCTCCTAAAACTGAACAGAAAAAAAAAATAGAAAAGCAGGAAATGGGGAAAAGATGTGAATTGTCTTTTTATTGAAGGAAAGATATGGTTGCTAGGTGACCATATGCAAATAGGTTGAGCATATGGGCCAATATAACAATGCAATGTAGAAGGGCACAAGCTATCAGGACAAACCTATTAATCTGGGTAGAATATAAGAACGAAACAATACGTATATTACCCAACATTGGCAGGAATGTGGGAAAATAACATCCCTTTGCTATTATTGGCAACAACATAAAGTGCAATAACCACTGAAAACTTTTCACAAGACTTTGTAAATTCAAATGCACAATGTAGCAATTCATTTTGGCAATCACCCCAGAGAAATGACTTGCATGGAACCAAAACTCTAGTCAGTTATTTACTGGCTAAATGAACTAAATCTATGTGTCTCAGAGGACATTTCATCGGTAACAACAAAACTGGTGATAGTTGTAACAACTGAGTGGATCTCACAGGTAGTAATAACCGTGAAAGGCAAATTTCCAAAATGTTTTAGGGCCAGACTGGACAGAGGGCTCAAGGATTATAGGAACTTGTTATGTCTGCAGAGGACTCAAGTTCAGTTTATAGCTCCTAGGTCACATAACACAACTGTCTGTAAGTCCAGTTCCATGACATTGGATGACCTCTTCTGGCCCCTGCCAGCAGCTGCATTCAGGTGCACATACTCTCTCTACCCCATGCATGTACACATAATTTAAAAAAAATAAGAGGACATCATATTAAAGAATAACATACATCTTCTATGTGATATTTTTGCTTTATCTTATTATATTTTAATTTTTCATGTTTTATCCTTTAGTGACCTGTTCTTTCTAATAAGAGACAGAAAGGGAGTGAGACTAGAAAGATGGGAGGTGTGGAGGAATTTAGAGCAATAGAGGATAATGAAATTCTAATGAGGATACATAGTATAAGAAAAGAATCTATTTTGAATAAAAGGAAAAATGAAAAGTCTATAAATAATAACTTGAAGAAGGCAAACATACACTCTGCTGACTTCCTTTTGCCAACTTTGTATTCTTCATTTTTTTTTAAATGACCCCAGCGTCGAATGGTTCTGCCTATAAACATTTGCACATCTGGCCTTGCATTGAAATGTGGCCTCCCACCAGCGCCCACACCTTAGAGAAAATTGATTCTCCTTCTCCAAGCAGCTATTCATTGCCAGCTCCTTACATTGTGCCCAATTCACCTCTTTATACTATTACATATGTCTGGTTTGAGAATGAACAGACCTTATGCATGCTGTCTGCTGTGAGTCATGTGAAGCTTACCTGCTGTGTCCAAAAACAGCATTGTCTGGTTCTTACCTCTTTAATGGCCGCTGGGTCTTACCCTCTTTCACAAAGAACCTTGGTCATAGATAGCAGGAGCTGTAGTATATATGCCTCATAGAGCTGAATATTTTGCAGTTTTATGCACTGCACCTTGGCCAGATGTGAGTCCATCTTCAAAACACAATCTACTTCTAATAGACCATCTCTCATGAGGGTTGAGAAAATGAATTGATATAATAATAAATCAAAATAAGTTTGTTTAATCATATGTTCAGGTAGCAATATAATAGTAACCAATTCTACCCTAGGGCCTCTGACTTGTTTGGCAGTAGGGTTTTGTCCACCTTGTGGTGCCACAAATAGGTTCAGTATTTTGAAGTGGAAATCAAATCCAATCAGAGTGTATATGGCTACTCTCATTTTGTTCAAGTCACTATTGCACCAGATGGCATGTCTTTCTAGATTAGTCATTAGTATAGGTGGAAGGCTTGATAATTCTATCTCCTCTATTAGTGTATATAGCACTGGGAAGCACTATAAAAACCAATAGAGATGAAGCTTCCAGGTCAGTAACAGTCTGATTTCATCACAATCTATGACACAAGCATGTGTCTTCTTTGGCAATATGGCCTTAATCTCAAGATCTGGATGGCAACCAAGGGGCAACATATCTCACTGTTCTCCCCGTATGCAGGGACTGGAAACACTTAAACGGGAGGGCTCTTGTGAGAGCATATTCACATTTCATGATCTCAAGTATGAAGTGATATAAGGAAAAAGTCCATATTAATCATTGAAGTATTGTTTCTAAGAGAAAGAACAGCTTTCTGAGGACATTAACAATTATTTTTGCATGATCATAATAATTGAAATATAATCAAACAAAAATATGTACTGCACTAAAGCTCAGAAAAACATTATATCGAGGACGTAATGCATTAAGTTTACTGTTTGCAAGATATTGATAATTTAAATCATTCTTAGCAATGAAACTAGAAAGCATAGAAAATGGAAAATTCTGTGACAGTGTATATTTACCATTGGGCAACACTAGAAAGCTAATTATACTTAGGGAAATATTAAGGAATTTTCTCATAGTCTGGACAATCAATATTGGAATAAGACAAGAAAAAAACATATTGCAAAATGATAAGTAAATGATAAAATTATTACAAATTTGAGAGGATTTGTATGCGTTTGGAATACATTAAAATTTGCCCTTTACTTTGAGCACACTGGAATGTCCTGTCTAAATGATAAGGAAGTCTTAAACACGTGTTCTTCAAGGCTTGATAACTGAAAACTTCATCTAATTTGTTGCTTTGTTATGTTAATTTTTCTTTACTCTTTTGTGACCTACTAGGACATTTTGATTTGCACGTATTTGTACATATTTATGCCTTAAATATGTTGCTGTAAGTCATGTATACTTCATATAACAATTAAATAGAGATCTCTCAGTGTGAAAATTTTAGTATTTCTTTATGGTAAATGAAACTCTTGCATCTGTCCTGAGATATATGATAGATATATTAAATAAGCCGCCATGCTATGAAATCTATGCTAATATTAACCTGGATACACAACAGAACGCAGAAATCCTATCTCACTGTATATTGTCCCCACTGATAAATGCCTTTCATTTTCTTCTCTTTTATTCCCCAATACCAGCAGCACTACTTCTATGAGATCAACATATTAAGCTCTCACATGGAAGTGATATTATGAAATATTTGTCTGTCTGCACCAGGTCAATTATCTCCATCATTTATTCAAATCCTAGAAAATATATCACTTTTATATATCTTTTATGCTTTTAAACCCTGTAATAGGTTATCTGAAAATTTCCCGTAACTTTCCATCAATTATATCTTCAGAATAGCATGTACGACTCTTATATGGAGTTGGTGTGGAGTGTATATTATGTGAGTATATGTGTGTATATATTTGTGTTTGTGTGTGTATGTTAGAATATGTGTGCTAGTATATCAGTGTGTCTATGTATATGTAGATATGTGTATGAGAGTGTGTTTATGTGTGTCTGAGTGTATGAATATGATTGTGTATATGTATAAATCCCTCTTTTCTTACTTTCTTGATACTTGCTTTACAAAACCTGTTTTGGCTATTTTTCTCTTTGTAGGAAAAACACAAACACAATAAAAAGACTGACTTGTATGATAAATGCATAATAATTCTGATGGGTGTCTCATGCAAAATTATGGATAACTCATTTAACGCTCACTTGACATCTCCTAAGTGTACCACTTCATTTATTTAAAAACCTTATTTTATGTCTTAACCTGTAGACCCAAGACCAAATGCTCTTAAAGCAGATTGATAATCTGCAGTATCATCTTCACAGACCCTCCAACTGCTCACTCTGAACTTTGTGTGACCAGCCTCATTCTGACATGGTCAGCCATTGAGTCTCTTGCATGATCAGTAACTGAGTACAAAATTCATTCACATTTCACTGCAGAAATAAGTCCTTGGCCTCTTCATGATTATAACCAGACTTTTTAATGCTTTTCTACTGATATAAGTTGATTGAAAGTTCATAACATTTAATAAATGTTTTATTTGCCTAGGCATTCATTTTTAATCATGAAAAAATGTACTATAATTTAAAACATATTTTTATAATTTAAGCACTTACTTATTTCAAATATTTATTTTTAATTATATATAGGTGAGAGGATGTATTCACATGAGTGCAGATGCCTGCATTGACCAGAAAACGTATGGATACCTGAAGCTTTGTTTATAGGCTGTTGTGACCTACCCAGTGTTTGTGTAATAGAGTACAGCGTAACAATTTGCCTAAGGTTGAACCAATCCGTCTTGTAGACAAGCTTCTTTATCATAAAGGAAAGTAACTAAAAATAGCTTCAGGAAAGCCCTGCAACTGACTGCATTCACTAGTCAGATTAAACAATAAAGACTGAAAATCCTTCTCAGATCAAAGCCAAGCTGCAAAGATGATTCTCAGACAAGCAAAACTGAAAAGCCGTAAAGCTGGGGGAAAAAAAAAAAAAAAAGACACTGAGAGCAGACCAGCTGACTGCAACAGGTGGAGAGCAATGAAAAGCACTTAGAAAAGTATGCTCTCCAACCTGTTCAGCTGCCTGCAGCTCGTGCAGTATGTTCCGGGTTCTCAGATTGTGTGAGCTGTCACCCGTGGTGTGTTAGCTTTGATGATACAACTGTCCTTGAGTCATTTCTGTTCCTGTATGTTACCACTTACTTATATTTCTGTAAATTATCTCAGGAAAACTCATTGGCTCACCAAGTTGGACTTCAATAGGAACTGTACTTTGCTGTGTCATGGGCTTTAATATTAGTGTGTTTTGTCATAAAACATCAAAGTGGGTGCTGAGAAAGGAACTTCACCTGGTTGGAGGTATATGTGAAACCATGACTCCAGCCCTTTATTAGCCATCTAAATGCAGCTTCATTTGATAGTAAAGAAAGATTACTTAGTGTTAGCTTCGCCCGCATACCCAACCCTCCGAGCAACGGCGAAGACAAACACACACGAGGAAGGTTGTGTGAGAAGAGCTTTCTCAAGCAACAACAACCGCTTTACTTCAAGAACTCAGCTCTTAAATACAGTGAACAAAGTAACACAAAACAAATGTTGGAACTCAAGGAAATTGACCAAAGGTGGGGATACTTCACCACTAACGGGGACCTGGCTCACATGCTTAGGGAAAAACAAAACTCCATCTGCCCTTTTGCAGAACTTCAGCCTCACAGGGTGTTTTCAATATTGTAGGCTATAGAGAAGAAACCACAGCCAAGCACTGGGAGGCTAATCCAAGTAAGGAGGCTACAACTTAGGTCCAATAAATCTAATACTTAATGATTTTAAATCAATTAATATTTATCTGACATGCTGCTAAATGTGTCGTATGAATTTATCATTTACTCATCAAAACGACGATCAAGTAAAGTATGTATAATTTTACTGATTTTTTTTCAAGGCCCACGAATGCTGAATAATTTGTTCCTGGACTTAACATCTGACAAACAGCAATCAGAAAGAAGTCTAACTCTGAGAAATTTACTCTGACCTGTGCAACAAAGTGCTGGCTTATTTAGGGCCTTTCCACTAAGGACTTGCACAGATTTTAAAATATTTCTATCAATAACCACATACACCATTGTGCAGAACACAAGGCAAGTAAAGCAACCCCCAAAACTGCACCTATAGATGTCAGAGCAGTGGAGTGGAGCAGGTGCTGAAGAGTCCGCATTTTAGTGAAATTGGAAGATAACTGCAGAATTCTTTTCCCAAGAAAATTAAAGGAAATTTCTTTTCTAGTAAAATTGAAGGGTATGTGTCAAAAATAGTTAAAATAAAACAAAATAAAATTACAGCCACTTACAAGAGTTCCTTGTTGTGGATAGCCCTGGATTGTTTGTAATCTGCTAATTCTGCCCTCCTGTGAAGGGCTTCAGACAAGGAGTGAGTTACACCTGTGACTTGTGAACCAATCCCCTAATGAATAAAAGAGCCAATCACTGAGCACAGGTAGAGACTTCTGGGTTGGAGAGGAGAAGAGGGAAAGAAGAGGAGAGAGAGCTTTTTGGAACGGGTAAGATGTAGCTACTAGAGTCTCCTGGTATGACCGATCTGCAAGGATTCGCCACCAGAGGAATCAGATTTAAATAAGGCTTACAAGTTTAGGTTTAGTTGTTGTGCCCAGAGATTGAGTTATCATTGTTTCTGAACTAAGTTTGTGTTGTGTTTTTCTTCACGCAGCGGCTCGTCTGGATTCAAGAGAGAAAGGTACAGCAGCAAAGTGTGGGTTTGACTGATGTGCACCACAGAGGCCATGGGGGTATCGAAGCATGGGGCTGGCGTGGTAGTGACCCGCCGGTGGGAACCTAGTGAGCTGGGTGGAGAGAACAAGGGCATAATGCGGGAACATGTACCATATACATTCCATCTTTTTAAATATTTCCCACGATAGTTCCTTATTTCTTTAACCATGTTTAACAATACTTATTCTACCTTTGTTAATTTTGACAAACTGGCTAAAAGGTGGCTGGCTGTCTTCATAAAATTTTAATAGCCTGTAGATTTCTGTAATCACAAAAGACATCCTACACCCAGCACTTGTCTCAGCTGCTTCCCATGCCCCACTGCTGCTCAAAGTAATTTAGTGATTAAAACCAGATGTTTCTTCCCACTTGTAAAATCATATTAAAGAAGGAATAATGTACAACATTAATCATGTCATTTGACTTGATAAACCACAAGAGGTTCTTCTAAATAATCAAAGGCACTAAAAAATCTGAAAACATAAATGCCATTAAAAGAGAAGTAAATGAAATTATCACATGGGTCAACAGTTCAATTAAAAGTGGATATGCTTTATCAACACCTGTAATTTATAGGATGAAGAGATTTGGTAATGTCTTTTATGAAGGAGTTGAAGGAAATATCTAGGTAACAGAATCAAAACAAAAGGTTTGGGAATGGAGTTTACATTTTCAAATGTCTGAGCTTGACCTGTAACCCACTCTTTAAAAAAGAATATCTCAGGAGATCAATTCTACAGTGACAAATCAATGGCTAGCAAGTGTTGCCTGAAATATGTTTTTTTGTAAAAGGTCCACACATAATAGCCATTTTTTTAATATAAAGTAAGCATATAGTTAAACAAATTAAGACACACTACTCAAGTCACAGTAGAAACTCATAGAAACTGATATTTGAGCTTAAAAATTAGCAAATCTAATAGATGATTCAGGAATAGAAGATGCTTTTTTGGGTTTTCTCAGTTGTAGAGGTGGGATCTTGTTACATGTAATTGAGAAATAAATAGTAATGTTTGTTTTTATCAAGGACTCTATGGAAGTATAGTATTAGCAAGTATTCTGTAAGTATGAAGCTAACAAATTATTTCAAATATAATTTGATATTTGAGCAATGACACTAGACATGCTGACAGGTGAGGTTCTAAGAAATGAGATAAGAAGAGATGGGTCTCAGAATATGGATGCCTGGGGAAGAGAGTTGGTAAACTTCTAGAATTATAAATAAACAGCTACTTGCTTCTGCCCTGGCTCCAAAGAGTGATGGCAACCCAAGTAACTGAGTAAAGTTTGAATTTAAATGAAAATGAAGGGCGACTGGCAATAGGCAAAACAGCATATATGAGTTGGTTTTTCAAGATTTGATAATGAATGAAACATGGGCCAGGAGCATGACAACAGAGAATGAGAGGTGAAGAAAATTTCGTTATCAGAAAGAGATTTCTAGGGAAGGAAGCAAGAATTCTGTAGGTTATTCTACAATGTAGCACTGAAATCTCATAAATAGATGAATAAGAAAAGTATAGAAAGTCAGAAAAGAAAATGATGAGTGACACTGAGCTTATCATTTTGTCCTTTTTGTTGGAACTTAATACCATCACTCACAATGCTGTATTCATAGGAAGTACATAGGAAGGTTGGATGAGCAGATTTTACAGGATGTGTAAATCCTGATTCTTAGGGACTATTTTTGTTTCTATTTGAGATCATCTGAGACACATGGAAGAAGAATGGGAAAGGCAGTGGCATTCATATAAATGACACACACACACACACACACACACACACACACACACACACACACACACACACAATCTAAATTCCAGCCTTAGATGCAGCTATGTGCTGCTTCCTAAGATTCACATTCCCTACAGAATGAAGGTGCATAAGACATAGGACATATAGAAAACTTCATCAGAAGGCTCAGGAAGCTCTGTAAACTCAGAGTTCACAAGGTATACCTTTTCCAAGATAATATAAATACTGAAAATTACTGAGCAGAATGTTAGTAACCAAGCAAGGTAGGACCCTTTGGAAGATGACACCTGTGTTAATAGACCTTCTAAGTTCCTTTTTTAAATTTTTATTTACAGCATCCCAGTACAAAGTTGTGCATGCTCAGAGACTTTTCTGTCCATTACTTTTATATTTTACATGTGCTTGGTGTCTTACAACTGAACACAGCCTATACTGTGCCGATTCTTTCTTTTTTAAATTATGACCATGAACTGAACATGCTGAGGAATGTACGACTGTACTCAGGAGTAGGGCTAGTTTATCTGAATAGGTGCTAGCTTCCTGAAGTCAGGTCTCATATTCCTTTGTTCATATATAACTTTACTTTGGAATTGGCTTCCTGTACTATTTGCCTGCTGATAGCAATGCATTTGTCTCCATTCTCTGAGTATATTGTGTGAGATTGGTATCCATCAACATGCGAACCCATTGTTTCATTTATAAGAGAAGATTCCTTCTATCACAGCTGCTTGGAAGTTGTGAAGAGAATTCCAGGGATGCAACTTTCAAGAGGCATCATCTGTGCTAGAGTAGGATATTAATAATGCAATTGATTTTGAGTCCCCCATCCTCCTGCAAGTAATGTGTCTTATTCATTTGTTTATAGTTCACTTAGCCATATTCATTTAGCTCCCCCCAAATTCTAAGCTAGACTTAGGAGGATTGTGTCCTCGGTCCATTGTCAGTTCTTTTCTGGGTGCATATACAACTTACTGTTCATGCCTTATGAGGAAAAAAATCATAATATACCTTCAAAGAAGCTGATATGGAAACCCTAAAAAGCCACTTCTGTTAAGTATTTTGAACTGCCATTCTTTGAAAATCAACACTTGTTTGTTGGGAAAGTTGAATCAAATCATCAAATCCTGTCATTGTCAAAATACTTATTTTGTCATGGTTTTTAAAATATCATCTCCCTTTCATTTATTTTAACAAGAACTGTTATCTCTCAATTTGAAACCTAACAAGACAGATTTTAGGAACGGATTGTGCACTTTTTATTGCTTGTTATTATCAGACAACTGGATAGTAAAAGCTACCCAGTAATAACTTGTTATGACACAAAAGACAAACAGAAAGGAAAAGAAAGTCATCTGTGGAGCACCTAAAATGTTAACTCTCAGACAGCCTTCCCTTTGCTTTGCTCATGTGGAAGAGAAAGGGAGATGACAGAGTAGGAAGTCCCTAAGTGAGTATCAGGATCTCTTGCAGAGATATGCAAGACTAGGCTGAGTAAGAGGATGCCAGCAACATTGACGCTGAGCATTCCTCTCAAAATCAACTGTATTTGTTGTTTTGAGTTTTTGTTTGTTTTTTTGGTTTTTGGTGTGTGTGCGTGTGTGTGTGTGTGTGTGTGTGTGTATGTGTGTGTGCGTGCGCGTGTGTGTGTGTGTTCGTGAAGGCTTGTGCGTGTGCGTGTGTGTGTGTGTGTGTGTGTGTGTATGTGTGTATGATGTCTTTGAGACACGATATCATTAGCTTAGTCTGGTCTGACACTTGATATCCAGCTGCTACTGGCCTTGAAATCCTCATCCCCCCAACTCTATCTACCCCCTGAATGCTGGGTTATATATATACTCCCTACAGATATTCACATTCCATTTTTCCAGTCACTTCCTCTTGTAGGTCTCAGCTCCTTCCTCTTACTAGAGCCTGTCTTAGGACAGGCTCACTTTGATTCAGAGCCTGCTTAATTTCAGCAATCTTCTCAGGCCCTGCAGCTCAGTGAGATAATGACCTTTTAACCTGAATTTAGCCAAGGATTTGTTTTCTCTTGCAGTTTAATTTAATGCTCTCTGATTTAGTTCAAAACAAGTTATTTTCCACATGGTCATTGTGTAAGAATTCTCATCTGATTATGGCACCACTTCTGCAATTCCAGGCACATCTCCTCTCCTTGCACAGGAGAGATGCCATTTGTTCAAACATTGTATTTTCAAACATTGATTTACTTGTCTATTTATTTAAATCAAAATATAATTACAGATTTCAAGGCTAGCCAGGCCACACATCGCTTAAAACTGCTCAATCTACAGTTCAGATCCACACATTCCCATTGCTGTCTTCTTTGCTTTGAGTTGATTTTATTCTCGGATGAATACGTAGGTTTCTAGAAATTTGGATTTTCAGGTTTTTTAATCAAGTATGTTTAACTACAAATCTATACAAGTGCTTAAGTGTTAGTATTTGTTATCTGGCTTTATTCTTCATATTGTCTCATAACTTGAGTTTATATGCAAGCATTGATCAGTTCCATTTGAAATGAAGGACTTTGCTGCCCAAGTTCATTATCAATGATATAATGATATCATTGATTATTTCTTACCTCCACTCCCTTGGCTGTCACACATTCAATTCTGTCTTCCAATCCCTATCAAATTCTTTACATATGAAAAATAATTTATAGTTTCTTAACTTTCAAATTCATTGTTATTTAAGTGTTGTAGAGGATAGTATTTTCTATAAATGTGATAATATTTATCTCCAAAAGTTTCTGATACCATAACAAAATATCAGAGTCTATTTGATTAAAATAACAAATGTATTTTCTTATTATTTTGAAAACTAGAAATCCACTGTCAATGTGTCTTCATGGCTTTACTCTGGTAAGAAATTTCTTGATGGCTGTAGATAATTGTCCAGAGTACTCCAAAGAGAGAGATGAAGTCTTTATTGTCTCATATTAAAGATCTCTGATACTATCCTTAAGTTTCCCTACTCATAATATATAAAAACAAGCACCTCAAGTCCCCATTAGGTTTCGAATATGGTGTGGACATAAATTATTCCTTAATAATATTTTTAACATGTTAAAATAATGTAGGCTCTGGTGCCAGTAGGATAACTCAGCAGTTCATGGCCTGATTATCTGAATTTGATACTCAGGTGTCACACAATTGTCTGTTTCCACATGTGTGTTGTGACATGTGTGTGCTCACATATATGGAATAAATAAAATTAATAATAATTTATTTCAAAAATCCAAGCTCTTGGTAATTTATTCTAACGGTCTTGCACATCTGTATAAAAGATGATACAGGTATTTGACTTATTTTTGACATTTTTTAAAATATTATTCTTTGGTTGTGTCAAAAGATTTGTTTCCACTTCATGAGGAATCCTTTATTTGAGAAAACATTCTAGTCTCCATCCACATGACAACGATTGAATTGGTTTAGGGTAAAATTATCTGTAAGTGCAACCCCTCTGCAAAAGTTTCTATTTCTTCACTGGCCTCTGGGATTTACTCTTGCAAAATAAGACTAATTTAATCTATGCAAAATTCATCCTTCATTTTAATTGATTTTGTGTATTTAATATCCCAATTTTTCTTCCATGACAATCATTAATAATAACAAAATTAATAGCCCACTTTGCTCATTAAGGATATACTTTGAGCATTTTTTTTCCTGACACACGAATACTGGTCCTGACTTGTACAAGAGTTTCTTTATCTTTGGGAGTATTTCCTGCAGTCTGTTCTTGGTTGTTGCTCTTTGTTCATTAGACGTTATCTGCTAGTTTTCCCTTTGAGTGTTGCCTTTCCGAGCTTGTTTTTCTTGATGAAACTCCTTTGTTTTTACTTTGTGGGGAGTCTTCAGTTTGTCCTGCACAGTTAAGTTTTAACTGCTGCTGTTAGTGTTCTTCACAGTATTTCTATTGTATTGTGCCACTTTAGGTACAATATCTCTTATCTCACAAGTATTCTTTTGTTACCTCATTCAGAGATATTTTGTAATAGGATTTTTATTTGTTTATACATGCCCTATCTCCTGCTCTCCCTTTTTCCTTCTGACTTATCAAGATTAATTTACTGACGCTGTACATACTATTAAAGATGCTATATCTTTTCATTGGAAATTGGTTTTGTTTCTGAATTTCATTAAATATTTTCTTATTGTTCATACTGCCTCCTACCCTTGAAAATAATAGATCATTACTCTTTATATCTTCCCTCAAATGATAGCCACATTTTCCTGTACATAGAAGCTACCTTGTGTGCTACTACATATCAAGATACTTCCTTAGTGTTCCTGTCCACTTTCTAATATCAAATATTATTGTGCAATATGTTGCCTCTTCTTTTTCTATGTATTTTTAGTCATTGCATATTATACAGTCTATTTAGCTCTACAGTCTCTGTCCGATTACATCTGAAACTTGTTTTCCAACTTCCCTGTGACATGACTGCTCTTTCTACTGCTGGTCTGACTTCCTGCACTAGTGTATGTGTGCTGGTTTTACTTTACTGGGGACTCAAATCATCTTTGCTTTCATCTCCAAATGTGTTGTATGATTTCGGTTTCTGGCTGTAGAATGGAGTGACTGCTTTCTATCCCTTACCATTCCTATGACGGGAGAAAATTGTTTCAACACTCACTGAATATCTTCAACCCTCATTCCCTACATGGAAAAGTATCAAGTGGGTCAGTAGTTAAAACCAAAGTATCAAACTACTCATAGCTACCTACATGTGGCCACTCATTCATTGAGTGATGAGCTGGCCTATGATTTGCTGATTTCATATGAATACATAAATATTTGCTAAGTAATTTTAATACTATCTATAGAGATAGATTCAATTAGTTTGACAGGGCTGAGTATCACTTTTCCTGGTTTACACTCAGCAACTTCGTGGTAGGGGGTAAATGCAAATATGTAATATTGCCTAAATGGTTCAAGTTCAAAAGTATTAATGTCTCCACTAAAAAAAAATAGTTTAACCATATAAAGCACTTTCTGCAAAGCCCAACTACTTGCGTTCTATCTACAGAATTCATATGGTGGAAGAAGAGACTTGACCAGGAAAAGTTGTACTCTGACCTCATATGCTCTGTGGCTCACCCACATCCATACTCATACTACACATAATAAATTAATGCAATAAAAATATCAATGATAAAATTGTTTGTCCAGACTACTCCAAAGATACTTCATAGATAATGAGATTGTTTATCAAATACACGACTAGGAATCTGTCTTTTGTACTCATCTTTAATCTGTATTTTGCATAAAGCTCTGTTTACCTGAGGAGACAGGGAGGATGAAATCCCCCTCTGAGAACTTACCATTCATGGCAGCCACTGCTCATTGCCTTCTCTTAGTGATACTATGATTTATACACTGTTTTAAGTTTTCCTTCCTTAGTGCCATCAATGCTTCAGTCACTTTCCCCTGTGTTTTGCTTCTTCAGACTCCAAGATAAATTTGTTTTGAGGCTATGCCAAGCTTAATTACACACATAAACACATAAGTTTTATTTTTGGTCAAAACAGATTTATATAAACAGGTATTCTGTGCCCACCTATGTTAAAGATGGGGGATTTAGATGACTGGCATCCAAAAGAATATAAAGAAGATATTATGCCCTCCCTTTTTTTTTTTTTTTTTTTTTTTTTTTTGGTTTTGGTTTTTCGAGACAGGGTTTCTCTGTGTAGCCCTGGCTGTCCTGGACCTCACTCTGTAGACCAGGCTGGCCTCGAACTCAGAAATCCACCTGCCTCTGCCTCCCAAGTGCTGGGATTAAAGGCGTGCACCACCATTGTTTGGCTGCCCTACCTTTAAGTTGCTCTTTGTACATTAAATCAAAATAAAATTACCTATGAGCATTTTTTGACTTTTGTTTTATATCCATGTTATTATAATAATTTAATATTTAAAAAACAGTAGCACTACTAAGTCTCCCATAATATAAATGTTGCATATAAAAGGTCTACCAAGATTATACTCAGAAAGGAATAAATATAATCTGTTGCTATTAATTTTTGTGTTCTTAAAATTCATTGTATTTATATTTCAGAATAAACAAAAGCCTAGGTTTTCAGTTGTAGTAATACATAGCCATTTAAAGAAAATACCTGCCATCTTCTACCAATTGGCTGTGCCAACTTTAAGAACCCATCAGGAATGGGGTGTTGACTATCGACATCTCTCACAGGAAGGAATGGATGTGATTATCATAGCTTCACCTGAGATCCCAGCTGTTCCGTTCAGGTGTTTGTATGAATTTTGCCCTAATTGCACATGACTGCATATGTCAGAAGGTTCTAAAGAAGAGAATCTATGAGGCTATAGGGAAGTCAGCATTCATGCTGGAAGGAGACTTTCCAGTGAGGTGGTTTTGTGATTTGAAGTCCTTGTCAGTAACCTAGCCTCCATACTCTCTAAGCAAGCACAGTAAACTATTTATTCCTCAAGTAGTCAATGTTGGTGGAATCATGAGACCTTTTGGTCATCACTGGAATGGTATAAGTAGAGAGTAGGTATTGTTTACATCTCCCCACTGAATGACTCTCACATAATATAAGCTGAGTAGATTCTGAAGAATAGCACAATATGTCCATCAGTATACCCTAAATGGAGGATTCTTAGGAGACTAAATGAACAAATGAAGAGATGGGCATTTGTTGCCCTAGCCTTCGCCCCACCCTCTGCCCACATCTGCCCTGTCTGTAACTGCTCCTTATACAGCCTATTGGCTGCCCTAGTCTTTGATCCTCTCAAGGTGTCAGGCAGGTTTGGGGGTTAGTAAATGTAGAAGCAAATGCCTGCTGTGCACTCATGGGCCATTGCGAACTGCTAGTCAGAACATGGTAAGATGTCCTCCTACAGACATTGCCTTACCAAGAGCCTTGATTAAAACCTTGTAATTGAATGATTAAAACAGTGAATTATTTTATGTAGTGTTTTCTATAGGTGGTTCTATATAGAAATTATCTTAATGAAGCATAATGTCAACCTAACCAAAGACAATGCACATACTGAGGACAATTCTGCTACATAAAATAGTTTTCCAAAAAAAATAAACCTAAACTTGCCAAGAAATCAGAGATACTAAAAATATCCAAACTATATTTGCCTCATACATAATTAATACATTTATAATTTGTAATGATATTTATACATCTGCAATGAGGCCTCATTATCCACAAGCTCACAATGCAAAAAAGTGTGTGGAGATCTTGAGAGTTTTTCATATGAGTTTTCCTGGGAGGTCTCATGGATACTCCCTGGAAGATTTAAGGACTGCCTCTAGAACCCTATACAGTGCTATTATTTCATAAAATGAAATCTCAAGTAGGATCTATTGCCCTGGCATTGTATCCAGACTACAATTTTCTTTCTGTGTGAATTTCATCGGTTCATAATATGTATGTGTATCAAAATATTATACTGATGTCTGAAGAATGTGTCAATTCTGCTTATTAGTTATGCTTCAGTAGTGGTAAGGAAAATAGAACATTCAAATCCATTTTTATTCTATCATTTTGAGCATCAAAATAAGGTGAGTATGTATAGTCTTCAGTGTTGTGTTAGCAATGTGGCAGGTGTGATTGCATTTTTATTCTGTCTTGATAAACTTATCTATCATATTACACTTTAACTCTCAATTTGACACAGCCTAGAGTGATCTGAGAAAACATTCCTAATTGATGGTTTGTCCAGATCAGATTGGCTTTTAACGTGTGTGTGTGTGTGTGTGTGTGTGTGTGTGTGTGTGTGTGTGGTCTTGTGTTTTAAATGATATAGGAGTGCCCAGCCCACTGTGAATGGCACCGTCCCAGGGGAAAGCCATCAAGGGCTATATAAGAAAGCCAGCTAAGCATGGTCCTCTGAGCAGGCCAGTAAGTCACCTTTCACACAAAGGTTTTGCGTCAAGCTACTGCTTAACTTCTTACCCTTCCCACAATGATGGCCATTGCCCCCCAACCTGAAATAAACCCTTTCTTCTCTTAACCTGGTTTTAGTCAGACTATTTTATCACAGCAATGGAATGAAATCCATATAAAGTGTTTTAGGACTTGAGTTTGTGGCAGAATTCTTGACCTATAAATCCTAATAACCACCGAGGTCAGACACATCACAGTGGCCCATGTACCTCTAGTATTTCTTTAACCCTCTGTGTTATCTTGTTTCTTCTCATGTGACTACTAGTGAGGAGAAGGATCTCTTGCAGTGAAGGATAGGGATAGAACTAATTTCTTGTAATAATGACTGACCCCTGCATATGCAGGAAAAATGTTCATTTCTGTCAGCAATATCTGTTCTGTAGGATGCAGGGCACACCTTTGACAAAAATTATTATATAGTGGAATTAGTATGATGTGTCAAATATGAGATTGCAGGAAGGAGTGGGTAAAGACCAAAAACATGTGAGAGTGTATTTCTCAAAGTGATACTAGGGAGTTCAAAGTGTCGTGGCACAGTCCACACAAAACTTATCTCTCACTTTAAAGAAGATAAACATTAGTTTAATTCAAAGCAAAATATGAGTGGCTATATCCTGGCCACATAGGTTCACTTGTCTTTTTGCATGGCCCAAAGTGTTTTCCTAATGAACACAAATACATTCCTTCACTTGGTTCTAGAGTAGTAACATTTCAACCTTTCCACATTTGTTAAATTCTATTTCGTTATTCAGCTTTCAGAAGTCCAGTGGAACACACAGCTTCCTTCTGAGACCTCTGCTTCACAGCACTCATGGATAGCTTCAGTTCATAGGAGCTAGTGGTATGGGATTTCTCTCCTGACACAGATATTATCACAAAATTCCAGGTTAAGCCATTCCAAATTACAGAATGTTTAGAGATTGGTCACTAAACAATTTGTCAGAGGAAACATTTTCCATTTCCAACATTTATTTTAAGTAATTACATATAGGAGAAATTAATACAGTATTTACAATATAGGATAGAATATTTGACTGCAAGATGTCAATTAGGGAAATAGAGAAAGGTTAGAAATAATTTTTTGTGAAGTATAGGGTTTGTTTAAAAAATCTGTGCAATTTTAGTAGACAGGTATTACATATAGCATATCCTGAAAATTACTGGAATGATAAAAATAATCTCATAATCTTTCAATCTATATTTATTGTTCATACATGGTGTGTAGTATGTATTTCTCAGAGCTATGTATACATCAAAATTCATGCTTTCTGGTGTTGGTAGAGACTAATAAGTACAAAATGAATAATTAAAGTTGTATTACTTACGATATAATGTTGTTTGGTGTACTTTAATGACGGCCATATTGAGCTGTGCTGTACTTATTAGAAAGTAAGCCTAGAAAAGAAATATTTTATTCATCTAAGCCAAGTATACACATCATTAAGAAGTGTATTAGTCACACTGGAATTATAATGTATGAGAACCACAGATTGGCCCTCCAGCTGCCTGCATCCAGTAACAGAGTCTTCAGACGTGGATCCATGTCTAATTTCAGGATTCTTGCAAGTTACCCCATAAAGTTTATATGCTCTGTGTGTCAGTTCTGTTCTGAGGGTTTCTCTCATTTGAATCCATAATGCTTTCTCAGAAAGCCCATCTGTGCTTGCATAAGCAAGCTGTGATAGAGTGAGAAGGTATTCAGAGTCACACAAGGTTTGTGGAATTGCTACATTCAGACCGTCAGCAAAAATACACATAAACACACAAAACACACACAGACACACATTTTGGACATTTAATGAGATAAAAGCAATAATATAATGATATATATTATCATATTATAAACAATGATATAATATCATTAAAAGATCTTTAATATCCAGCATCTCTGACCAAGGGAATCTGAGAAGTTATAAAGCTGGTCTGTAAACGTTTGATGCCCTTCTAACTATGGAAGAGCATGTGAAAGGAAGTTCTCTTTGGTGAACACTGAGAACAGTCGTGGAGTCTTGCTAGCACTAGAATCTCAGTATGAATGGTATCAGAGCATATAATATGAAATTCCTTCTTGTGAAAAACTGTAGATTTTCCATGGCATGTTTACAGTACATTCTTAAGGTTATAAATACTACTATATGGCTTAATTTATACTTTAAATACATGTACCAATTAATGAAAGAGAAAATTGTAAAAGCACAGATTTTTTTTTAAAATGCACTCATGGCATAAATAATTAGGGAAAGAGTGACTTTACTATGTTTTAAACTTTTAGGATTATGTGTTAGAGTATTTGGCCCACATGTATGTCTGAGCACTATGTGAGTACAGCATTCTCTGATCAGAAGAGGAGCAAACCATCTAAACTGGAACTGCAGACAGTTTTGAGCTACCATAGGAATGCAAATAATCAAACCTGGGGTCTCTGGAAAAGTAGCCTGGGCTCCTAATGACTGAGCCATCTCTCCAGACTCAGAAATGATGATTTAGAGAAAAATCATATTCCAGAACATTGATAAAGGAAAACCTAAAGGTGGAAGAGAAAAGAAAAGTCACAAAGAAACTTTCATCTGTTGCAAGAACATGGATGGGAGTGATTTAGAAATGATACAGTGCTGGGAGAATGGCTCATCCGTGGAACCTGCCCACTGCTGCTTCTCTAGAGGACCTCATTTGGATCTCAGAACCCAAGACAGCAGCTCACACTGGCCTGTACCTTCAGCTCCGGGAGACCCTAGCTCCTCTGCTGGTTTTCCTTATCACCCTGACTCTATTCGCATATATTCAGCCAAACCCCCACACATTTACTTAGATTTGGAAAACAGGAAAAAATATAAATAAATGAAGTAAACCATTTATTCAAAAACACGTTGAATTTCAAGTAAGTTATCAGACTATAGAAATGATGTCTAAAAGTTTTAGTGTATGAAACTGAAAATAATCTGTAAGGCAAAAGTCACTAAAAACAGGACAAAATAGACACCAATACAATGGTAAAAGATTTTTCACAAACTCTACATCCAGTATAGTGCTAATATCCAAAACATATAAAGAACTCAAGAAGCTAGATATAAAAAACCAAACAATCCATTAAAAATGAGGTACAGATCTAAGTAGAAGAATCTCAAATGGCTGAGAAGCACTTAAAGAAATCTTCAACATACTTAGCTATCTGGGAAATGCAAACAAAAGCTATTTTGACATTCATTCCATTTTACGACTGTCAGAATGGCTAAGACGTAAGTGACAAGGATGTGGAGTAAGGAGAACACTCCTCAGTTGCTGGTGGGAATAAAAATGTAAACACACACTGTGGAAATCAATATGGCAGTTCCTCAGAAAATTAGGTTCAATCTAACTTAAGACCTAGCTATATCACTCTGGACCATACAGCAAAAAACACTTCATCCTACCCCAAATACACTTGCTCAACTATGTTCAAAGCAGGTTTATCCATAATTACCTGAAACTGGAAACAACCCAGATGTTCGTCAACAGAAGAATGAACATAGAAAATGTGTTACATTTATTTTCACAATCGAGTATTATTCAGCTGTTTAAAAAAATAATCAGGAAATTTACAGGCAAATAGATGGAAATAGAAAATAAATTTTCCTGAATGAAGCAACCCAGAAACCCAGACACAGAAAGACCAACATGTTATGTACAGTTATTAGTGTATATTACCTGTTAAGTAAATGGTAATAGAACTGCAATCCATAAACAGAGAGGTGAAGACTCTGAGAGGTCCCTAGGGGGTACACATGGTTCTCCAAGTGAGGGAAAATAAAGTAGATCTTATGGTGGACTGAGGGCAAGTGGGGATGGGAAGAAGAGTGATCAGGTGGGGGAGGAAGGAACAGAGGAAGAGTATGGGAAGACATGACTAGAATAGGGGAGAATTTAGGGGGAAATGTGGAAACTTTTTTTTGATAATTTATGTACATTTCAAATGTTACCCCCTTTCCAGGTCTCCTCATTGGAAACATCCTATCCCATTCCCCCTCCCCTGCCTCTAAGAGGGTGCTCCCCCACCACTCACCCACCCACTCTCATCTTCCCTCCTTGGCATTCACCTATACTGGGGCATCTAAGACCCTCAGGCCCAAGGGCCTCTCCTCTCCCTGATGGCTAACAAGGCCCTCCTCTGCCACATATGTGGTCCGAACCATGGGTCCCTCCATGTGTATTCTTTGGTTGGTGATCCAGTTTCCGGGAGCATCGAGGGTATCAGGCCAGTTGACATCGTTGCTACCTCCATGGGGCTGCAAACTCCCTCAGCTCCTTTAGTCCCTTTTCCAGCTCCTCCATCTGGGACACCACGCTCAGCTCAATGGTTGCTGTGAAGTGAATCTTGGGTATTCCGAACTTTTGGGCTAATATCAACTTATCAGTGAGTACATACCTTATTCATTCTTTTGTGTTCCATCCATTTGCCTGCAAATTTCATGAAGTCATTGTTTTTAATAGCTGACTAGTATTCCACTGGGTAAATGTACCATATTTTCTGTATCCATTTCTCTGATGAGGGACATCTGGGTTGTTTCCAGCTTCTGGCTATTATAAATATGGCTGTTATGAACATAGTGGGGCATGTGTCTTTATTACATGTTGGAGCATCGTCTGGGTATATGCCCAGGAGTGGAATAGCTGGGTCCTAAGATAGTGTTATGTTCATTTTTCAGAGGGTCTGCCAACCTGATTTCCAGAGTGGTTATACCAGCTTGTAATCCCAAAAGAAATGGAGAAGTGTTCCTCTTTCTCCACATCCTTGCCAGCATCTGCTGTCACCTGAGTTTTTGATCTAAGCCATTCTGACTGGTGTGAGGTGGAATCTCAGGGTTTTGATTTTCATTTCCCTGATGACTAAGGATGTTGAACAATTCTTTAGGTGTTTCTCAGTCCTACAAGCTTCCTCAGTTGAGAATTCTCTGTTTAGCTCTGTTCCCATTTTTTTGATAGGGTTATTGGGATCTCTGGATATAACTTCTTCAGTTCTTTATATATATTGGATATTTCCCCTTTATTGGTCGTAGGATTCGTAAAGATCTTTTCCCAATCTGTTGGTTGCCATTTTGTCCTATTTACAAAGTCCTTTGCCTTACAGAAGCTTTGTAATTTAATGAAGTCCAACTTGTCGATTCTTGATCTTAGAGCATATGCAATTAGTGTTCTGTTCAGGAACTTTTCCTCTGTGCCCATGTGTTCCAGACTTTTCCTCACTTTCTCTTCTATTAGATTCAGTGTATGTGGTTTTATGTGAAGGTCCTTGATCCACTTGGACTTGACCTTTGCACAGGGAGATAGGAATGGATCATTTGCATTCTTCTGCATGTAGACTACCAGTTGAACCAGCAGCATTTGTTGAAAATGTCTTTTTTCCACTGGATTGGTTTTAGCTCTTTTGTCAAAGATCAAGTGACATTAAGTGTGTGGGTTCATTTCTGGGTCTTCAATTCTATTCCATTGATCTACCTGCCTGTCACTGTACCAATACCATGCAGTTTTTATCAGTACTGCTCTGTAGTACAACTTGAGGTCAGGGATGCTGATTTCCCCAGAAGTTCTTTTATTGTTGAGAATATTTTTTTCTATCCTGGGTTTTTTGTTATTCCAAATGAATTTGAGAATTACTCTTTCTAAGTCTATGAAGAATTGAGTTGGAATTTTGATGGGGATTGCAATGAATCTGTAGATTGCTTTCGGGAAGATGGCCATTTTTCCTATGTTAATCCTGCCAAACCATGAGAATGGGAGATCTTTCCACCTTCTGAGGTCTTCTTTGATTTCTTTCTTCAGAGACTTGAAGTTCTTGTCATACAGATCCTTCACTTGCTTGATTAGAGTCACACTAATATACTTTCTATTGCTTGTGACAATTGTGAAAGGTGTCATTTCCGTAATATCTTTCTCAGCCTCTTTATCCTTCAAGTGTAGGAAGGCTACTGATTTGCTTGAGTTAATTGTATATCCAACTGAAGTTGTTTATCAGCTGTAGCAGTTCTCTTGTGGAGTTTTTCGGGTCACTTAAGTATACGATCATATCATTTGCAGTTAGTGAAATTTTGACTCCTTCCTTTCCAATTTGTATCCCTTTGACCTCCATTTGTTGTCTAATTGCTCTAGCTATAATTTCAAGTACTATATTGAATACATAGGGAGAGAGAGGGCAGCCTTGTCTAGTCCCTGATTTTACTGTGATTGCTTCAAGTTTCTCTCCATTTACTTTGATGTTGGCTACTGGTTTACTTTATATTGCTTTTACTATGTTTAGGTATGGGCCTTGAATTCCTGATCTTTCCAAGACTTTTATCATGAAGGTATGTTGAATTTTGTCAAATGCTTTTTCAGTGTCTAATGAAATGACCATGTGGTTTTTTCTTTGAGTTTGTTTATGTAGTGGATTATATTGATGGATTTCCGGGTATTGATCCATCCCTGCATCCCTTTGATGAAGCATACTTGATTATGATGAATGACCATTTTGATATTCTTTGGTTCTTGGATTTGGTTTGTGAGAATTTTATTAAGTATTTTTGCATCGTTATTCATAAGGGAAATTGGTCTGAAGTTTTCTTTCTTTGTTTGGTCTTTGTGAAGTTTGGTAATTGTGGCCTCATAGAATGAATTGGGTAATGTTCCTTCTGTTTCTATTTTGTGGAATAGATTTAAGAGTATTGGTATTAGATCTTCTTTGATGATCTGATAGAATTCTGCACTGCACCCATCTGGTCCTGGGATTTTTTTGGTTGGGAGACTTTTAATGACTACTTCGATATCTTTAGGCATTATTCGACTGTTTAGATGGTTTATCTGATCCTGACTTAACTTTGGTATTTAGTATTTGTCTAGAAAATTGTCCATTTCATCCAGATTTTCCAATTTTGTTGAGTATAGGCTTTTATAGTAGGATCTGATGATTTTTTGAATTTCCTCAGAATCTGTTGTTATATTTCCCTTTTCTTTTCTAATTTTTTTTAATTTGATGACTGTCTCTGTGCCCTATGGTTAGTCTGGCTAAGTGTTTATCTATCTTGTTGTTTTTCTCAAAGAACCAGCTCCTGGTTTTGTTGATTCTTTGTATAGTTCTTTTTGTTTCTACTTGGTACATTTCAGCCCTTAATTTCATTATTTCCTGCCTTCTACTCCTCTTGGGTGTATTACCTTCTTTTTGTTCTAGACCTTTCAGGTGTGCTGTTAAGCTGCTAGTATATGCTCTCTCCAGTTACTTTTTAAAGCCACTCAGAGCTCTGAGTTTTCCTCTTAACAATGCTTTCATTGTGTCTCATAGGTTTCAGTATGTTGTACTTTCATTTTCATTAAATTCTAAGAAGTCTTTAATTTCTTTCTTTCTTTCTTCCTTGATCAATTTATCATTGAGTAGAGTGTTATTCAGCTTCCATGTGTATGTGGGCTTTCCGTTGTTGTTGTTGCCAATGGAAGACCAGTCTTAATCCATAGTGATCTGATTGGAGGCCTGGGATTATGTGAATCTTATATCTGTTGAGGTTTGTTTTGTGACTGATTATATGGTCAATTTTGGAGAAAGTACCATGAGGTGCTGAGAAGAAGGTATATTCTTCTGATTTAGGATGAAATGTTCTACAGATATCTGTTAAATCCATTTGGTTCATAACATCTGTTAGTTTCACTGTTTCTCTGTTTAGTTTGTTTCCAAGATTTGTCCATTGATGATAGTGGGGTGTTGAAGTCTCCCACTATTATTGTGTGAGGTGCAATGTGTGCTTTGAGCTTTATTAACGTTTTTTTCTTTCCTTTTTTTTTTTTTTTTTTTTTTTTTTTTACGAATGTGGGTGCCCGTGCATGTGGGGCATAGATGTTCAGAATTGAGAGTTCTTCTTGGTAGATTTTTCCTTTGATGAGTATGAAGTGTCCTTCCTTATCTTTTTTGATGACTTTTGGGTGAAAGTCAATTTTATCCAATGTTAGAATGGCTACTCCAACCTGTTTCTTGGGAACATTTGCCTCAAAAATTGTTTTCCAGCCCTTTACTCTGAGGTAGTGTTTGTCTTTAACACTGAGGTGGGTTTCCTGGATGCAGCAAAATGCTGGGTCCTATTTATGAATCAAGTCTGTTAGTCTATGTCTTTATTGGGGAAATGAGTCCATTGATGTTAAGAGATATTAAGGAATAGTGATTGTTGGTTCCTGTTATTTTCAATGTTATTTTTTATGTTTGTGTGGCTATCATCTTTTGAGTTTGTTGAAAGATTACTTTCTTGCTTTTTCTAGGGTCTAGTTTCTCTCCTTGAGTTGGAGTTTTCCATCTATTATCCTTTGTAGGGCTGGGCTTGTGGAAATATATTGAGTAAATTTGATTTTGTCATAGAATATTTTGGTTTCACCATCTATGATAATTGAGAGTTTTGCTGGGTATAGCAGCCTGGGCTGACAGTTGTGTTCTCTTAGGGTCTGTATGAATTCTGCCCAGGATCTTCTAGCTTTCATAGTCTCTGGTGAGAAGTCTAGTGTAATTCTGATAGGTCTGCCTTTATATGTTACTTGAACTTTTTCCCTTACTGCTTTTAATATCCTTTCTTTCTTTGGAGCATTTGGTGTTTTGATTATTATGTGACGGGAGGCATTTCTTTCCTGGTCCAGTCTATTTGGAGTTCTGTAGGCTTCTTGTATGTTCATGGGCATCTCTTCCTTTTTGTTAGGGAAGTTTTCTTCTATAATTTTGTTGAAGATATTTACTGGTCCTTTAAGTTGGGAATCTTCACTCTCTTCTATACCTAGGCAGAACTTAGATTCTGTCTTCTCATTGTGTCCTGGGTATACTGGATGTTTTGGGTTAGGACCTTTTTGCATTTTGCATTTTCTTTGACTGTTGTGTCAATGTTTTCTATGGTGTCTTCTGCACCTGAGATTCTCTCTTCTATCTCTTGTATTCTGTTGGTGATGCTTGCATCTACAACTCCTGATCTCTTTCCTAGGTTTCTAACACCAGGTTTGTCTCACTTTGTGATTTCTTTATTGTTTCTATTTCTCTTTTTAATTCCTGGATGGTTTTGTTCATTTCCTTCATCTGTTTGATTGTGCTTTCCTGTAATTCTTTAAGGAATCTTTGTGTTTCCTCTTTAAGGTCTTCTAGTTGTTTGCCTGTGTTCTCTTTAGGGGAGTTATTTATTTCCTTCTTAAAATCTTCTATCACCATCATGAGATGTGATTTTAAATCTGAGTCTTGCTTTTCTGGTGTGTTGGAGTATCCAGGGCTTGCTGGTGGTGGGAGAGCTGGGTTCTGATGATGCCAAGTAGCCTGGTTTCTGTTACTTATGTTTTTGCCCTTGCTTTCGCCATCTGGTTATCTCTGGTGTTAGCTGGTCTTACTCTCTCTGACTGTGTCTTGTCCCTCCTGCAAGCCTCAGTGTCAATACTCATTGGAAGACCAGCTCTCTCTGTGAGGAATTTGGGTTTGGAGAGCTGTGGTAGAGGGTCAGCTCTGGGATGCAGACAGAAACCAGAAGGATCTTGTCCCAAGCTTTCCCTTGTTTCCTGTGTCCTGATGGCTTTGCACGGGTCCCTCTTGATCCAGTGAATTTGAACAGAAGTGGTGGTCTTGCCTGTGCTTGAAGATGTGTCGGCATTCCTGGGATACCAGCTCTCTCCTGGCACTATTTGAGTATGGAGCCCTGTGTCATAGGATCCTCTCCGGGCCACTGAAAGAAACCAGAAGACCACTCCCCAGTCCCTGTGTCCTAGGGATTCCAGGTGGGTCCCTCTGAGCAAACAGGCTTGCCCACTCTCCTGGGAGTCTAGCTTTCTCCTGGCACTATTTGGCTATGGAGCCCTGGTGGCCCAGGCAGACGTCTCATGCCACAGATCGAAACTGGAAGGCTCCTTCTCTGGGCTGTTCCTCAGTCCTTGTGTCCAAGGATTCTGGACGAGTCCCGCTGAGCATTGTTGCTCATCTTACCCCTACTCACAGGCTTTCCCACACTCCTGGGAGGCTAGCTTTCTCCTGGCACTATTTGGCTATGGAGCCCTGGTGGCCCAGGCAGAGGTATCCAGCCACAGATGGAAACTAGAAGCGCAATGTGGAAACTTATTGCAGTGGAAACTTCCTAGAATGTTTGAGGGTGAGTCTAAGTGAAACCTCCTAGTAATGGACAATACAGAAGCTTGAATAGTTCACCTTCTGTAACCAGTCAAGGTTTTCATTGTTGGGACTTGGACATCAACAGAGCCACAAAACTTTTCACCTATACAACCTGTTCTGCCTGAAAGATATGCTGGGGTGATGGGGGATCACAACTTGTGAAAGAGACCAACTGAAGTCTGGTCTAACTTTAGACCCAAGCCACAAGAGGGAGCCCATGACTTACACTGCGTGGATGGCCAAGAACAGGAGGCTGAATGGCCTAAAGACCTAGGATAGAATCAAACACAACTGCTCCCCCTCCAGAAAACAAAACAAAACAAAACAAAACAAAACAAAACAAAACAAAACAAAAAACAAAAAAAAAATCAATGATTCCTAAGGATATTCTCCTATACTCATTAATTGGTGCCGAGCCTGATCCTCATCAGAGAGACTTTCTCTGGCAGTTGATGGGACCAGATGTAGAGACCCAAGGAAAACATTAAGTGGAGTTCAGGGATTCCTCCAGAAGAGGAGGAGGAAGGCTCCTAGGATGCAGACGGTTCAAAGTATCCAAAGAACACAACCAACAGAATTAACTAAGCAAGCCGAATAGAGGCTCACAGAGACTGAATTGGCAATCACAGAGCCTGCATGGGTCTGAATTACGTCTTCTGCCTATATGTTCTGGTTGTTTATCTTGAGATATTTGTGAGACTCCTAATAGTAGAAGTGGGGATTTCTCTGGATCTATAGTCTGCTCTTGGGACACTTTTCCTACCAATGAGCTACTTTGCCCAGCCTTTATATGAGGGTTTGTGCCTAGTATTATTACATCTTATTATGCCCTCTGGGAGGTGGGAACTTTTCTGAAGGAAAACAGAGAAGCAGTGGATTTGGGAAAAGGGGAAAGAGGGGGCAGAATGGAAAAAGGGGAAAGGAGAGAAAACTGCAGTGAGGATGTATTGTATAAAAGAAGAATAAATAAATAATTTTTAAACATTAAAAAAGTTACTTTCATATACGTTTATAAAACTGTTTACCTTTTCAAAAATACAAACATAGATAAATGTTTAAATGTAATGAAATATTCTTTCTTTTTCTTTTTCAAAAGTTTCTGTATTTTATTCTCAAACATTTCTGGAACCTTCTCCCACAGACTGGTAACTGACTGTGTGCCTTGGAAAAGAAGAAAGGCATTCTTTGCAATTCTCCTACTGCTATGACAGGCTGATGCTTGCCACCTAAGCACTAGGTCTTAATCCCCTTTCTTTGTTATTTTATTTTATTTTATTTTACTTTATTTTATTTTATTTTTATACTTTATTTACATTTCAAATGTTTTCCCCTTTCCAGGTCTCCTCTTTGGAAACATGCTATCACATCCCACCTCCCCCTGCCTCTATGAGGGTATTCCCCCACCCACCCACCTACTCCCCTCTTCCCTCCCTGGCATTCCCCTATACTGGGACATCTAACACTCTCAGACTCAAGGACCTCTGCTCCCACTGATGGCCAACAAGGCCCTCTTCTGCCACATATGTGGCCAGCACCATGGGTCCCTCCATATGCATTTTTTGGTTGGTGGTCCAGTCTCTGGGAGCACTAGGGGGCCTGACCAGTTGACACTGTTGCTCCCTCTCCATGGGGCTCCAAACTTCCTCAGCTCTTTAAGTCCCTTCTCCAACTCTTCCACCTGGGACCCCATGCTCAGTCCAACAGTTGCTGTAAATTGAATCTTGGGTGTTCCGAACTTTTGGGCTAATATCCGTTTATCAGTGAGTACATACCCTGTTTGTTCTTTTGTGATTGAGTTACCTCACTCAAGATAATATTTTCAAGTTCCATTCATTTGTCTAAGAATTTCATGAAGTCATTGTTTTTAATAGCTGAGCAGTATTCCATTTTGTAAATGTACCACATTTTCTGTATCCATTCAACTGTTGAGGGAAATCTGGGTTGATTCCAGTTTCTGGCTATTATAAATATGGCTGCTATGAACATAGTGGAGCATGTGTCCTTATTACATGTTGGAGGATCTTCTGGGTATATGCCCAGAAGAGGTATAGCTGAGTCCTCAGGTAGTATTATGTCCAATTTTTGAGGGTCCACAAAACTGATTTCCAGAGTGGTTGTACCAACTTACAATCCCACCAGCAATGGGGGAGTGTTCCTCTTGCTCCACATCCTCATCAGCATCTGCTGTCACCTGAGTTTTTGTTCTTAGCCATTCTGACTGGTGTGAAGTGAAATCTCAGTGTTGTTTTGATTTGCATTTCCCTGATGACTAAGGATGTTGAACATTTCTTTAGGTGCTCCTCAGCCCTTCGAGATTCCGCAGTTGAGAATACTCTGTTTAGCTCGGTTCCCCATTTTTATAGGCTTATTTGGTTCTCTGGAGTCTAACTTCCTGAGTACTTTGTATATATTGGATATTAGCCCTCTATCAGATGTAGGATTGGTAAAGATCTTTTCCCAATCTGTTGGTTGCTGTTTTGTCCTATTGACAGTGTCCTTTGCCTGACAGAATCTTTGCAATTTTACTAGGTCTCATTTGTTGATTCTTGATCTTAGGCCATAAGCCATTGGTGTTCTGTTCAGGAACTTTCCCCCTGTGCCCATGTGTTCAAGATGTTCACTACTTTCTCTTCTATTAGATTCAGTGTATGTGTTTTTATGTGGAGGTCCTTGATCCACTTGGACTTGACCTTTGTAAAGGGAGATAGGAATGGATCAATTTGCATTCTTCTACATGTTGACCTCCAGTTGAGCCAGCACCATTTGTTGAAAATGTTATCTTTTTTCCATTGGATAGTTTTAGCACCTTTGTCAAAGATCACGTGACATTAAGTGTGTGGGTTAATTTCTTGGTCTTCAATTCTATGCTTTGATCTACCTGCCTGTCACTGTACCATTACTATGCAGTTTTTATCACTACTGCTCTGTAGTACAGCTTGAGGTCAGGGATGCTGATTTCCCCAGATGTTCTTTTATTGTTGAAAATAGTTTTTTCTATCCTGGGTTTTTTGTTATTCCAAAGGAATTTGAGAATTACTCTTTCTAAGTCTATGAAGAATTAAGTTGGAATTTTGATGGGGATTGCATTGAATCTGTAGATTGCTTTCGGGAAATTGGCCATTTTTACTAGGTTAATCCTGCCAATCCATGAGAATGGGAGATCTTTCCATCTTCTGGGGTCTTCTTTGATTTCTTTCTTCAGAGACTTGAAGTTCTTGTCATACAGATCCTTCACTTGTTTGATTAGAGTCACACCAAAATGCTTTATATTATTTGTGACGATTGTGAAGGGTGTCATTTCCCTACTATCTTTCTCAGCCTCTTTATCCTTCAAATATAGGAAGGCTACTGAATTGTTTGAGTTAATTTTATATCCAGACACTTTGCTGAAGTTGTTTTATCAGCTGTAGTAGTTCTCTGGTGGTGTTTTTCAGGTCACTTAAGTATATGATCATATCATTTGCAGTTAGTGAAATTTTGACTCCTTCCTTTCCAATTTGTATCCCTTTGACCTCCATTTGTTGTCTAATTGCTCTAGCTATAACTTCAAGTACTATATTGAATACACAGGGAGAGAGAGGGCAGCCTTGTCTAGTCCCTGATTTTACTGGGATTGCTTCAAGTTTCTCTCCATTTAGTTTGATGTTGGCTACTGGTTTACTTTATATTGCTTTTACGATGTTTAGGTATGGGTTTTTAATTCCTGATCTTTCCAAGACTTTTATCATGAAAGGATGTTGAATTTTGTCAAATGCTTTTTCAGTGTCTAATGAAATGACCATGTTGTTTTTTCTTGAGTTTGTTTGTGTAGTGGATTATTAGATTGATGGATTTCCAGGTATTGATCCATCCCTGCATCCTGGCGATGAAGCCTACTTGATCGTGATGCATGATCGTATTGATGTTCTTTTGTTCTTGGATTTGGTTTGTGAAAATTTTATTGTATATTTTTGCATCAATATTCCTAAGGGAAATTGGTCTGAAGTTTTCTTTCTTTGTTGGGTCTTTGTGAGGTGTTGGTATCAGTGTAACTGTGGCCTCATAGAATGAATTGAGTAGTCTTTTTTTCTCTTTCTATTTTGTGGAATAGTTTAAGAATATTGTTGTTAGGTCTTCTTTGAAGGAACAATAGAATTCTGCACTAAACCCACCTGGTCCTGGGCTTTTTTTGGTTGGGAGACTTTTAATGACTGCTTCGATTTCTTTAGGCATTATGGGACTGTTTAGATGGTTTTTCTGATCCTGACTTAACTTTGGTATTTGGTATCTATCTAGAAAATTGTCCATTTTATCCAGATTTTCCAATTTTGTTGAGTATAAGCTTTTGTAGTATTATCTGATGTGTTTTGAATTTCCTCAGATTCTGTTTTTATATCTTCTTTTTCATTTTTCATTTTGTTAATTTAGATAGTGTCTCTGTGCCCTATGGTTAGTCTGGCTAAGGTTTATCTATCTTGTTGATTTTCTCAAAGAACCAACTCCTGGTTTTGTTGATTCTTTGTATAGTTCTTTTTGTTTTTACTTGGTTAATTTCAGCCCTGAGTTTATTTCCTGCCTTCTACTCCTCTTGGGTGTATTACCTTCTTTTTGTTCTAGAGCTTTCAGGTGTGCTGTTAAACTGCTAGGATATGCTCTCTCCAGTTTCTATTTAGAGGCACTCAGAGCTATGAGTTTTCCTCTTAACACTGCTTTCATTGTGTCCCATAAGTTTGGGTATGTTGTACTTTCGTTTTCATTAAATGCTAGGAAGTCTTTAATTTCTTTCTTTATTTCTTCCTTGACCAAGTCATCATTGAGTAGATGCATGTTCAGTTTCCATATATATGTGAACTTTCTGTTGTTATTGTTGCAATTGAAGACCAGCCTTAATCCGTATTGATCTTATAGGAGGCATGGGATTATTTCAGTCTTCTTATATCTGCTGAGATTTGTTTTGTGACTAATTATATGGTCAATTTTGGAGAAAGTACCATGAGGTGCTGTCAAGAAGGTATATTCTTTTGATTTAGGATGAAATGTTCTATAGATATCTGTTAAATCTATTTGGTTCATAACATCTGTTAGTTTCACTGTGTCTCTGTTTAGTTTGTGTTTCCAAGATCAGAAATATTCTTAAGTTGTATAGATGATTATAGATAAATGATTACAAAAGATAACTTTAAATGGATATTTAGTCCAGTTAAATTTAAATCTCAATCCATGTAAGTTAAAATTTAATATTGTACAAACACATTCATTTTAGAAGTTTTATTTTATTTTTAATAATGTACAAATGTATATCTGTGTGTTATTTTGTGTACCTAAGTGAACTGACAGTGGATGCCAGAAGAGAACATCAGAGACCATGGAACTGGAGTTAAAAGCAGCTGGGAACCATCAGAAATGGAGGCTGGGCAATGAACTCATACCTTCCAAAAGAGCAGTACATGCTATGAATCTCCGCTTTATCTTTCTAGCCCCCAAAATATATTTTTTTGCCTATACATAGAAATATTTCTGTCAACTATAAGATGAAGCTATATACATTCAAGCAAAAAAAATATTTAAATCAAACATAGGTCTGACAATTAATACTTTTCTACACTAATGAATATATTACATTTTTATCTTAAAATGGGTTGAATGTAAAATGTTGTGATTTGTTTTCTTCTTTAATTTTATTCTCTTTGGTTTTGTTTATTTGCCTGTTTGTTTCCTAAAGAGAAAGAGGAGAGAGAGAGAGATAAAGAGAGAGAGAGAGAGGGAGAGAGAGGGGGGGGAATGAAAGGGCTTGGAGTATGATGTCTAGGAATATGGAGAAGATCTGGGAGAAGTTGTATGAGGAAAAACATAATCAGAATATATTGATTGATAATTTTTACAATTTATAAATTGTAATAAATCTATTCCTTCATATTTTGTTTTGTTTAACAGAAACTATTCTTTGTGTTGTTAAAATTGCCTTCAACTTTTAAATGGTTACTTTTGTTTACCTAGCACTGTGTATCTGTGTATAATTTCAATTATTTGCAAGTGAGATTCAGTTAGATATTATAGAGTGACTTTTACACAATCTGATATATTTTCAGATGATTTCTTATATTGAGATAGTTACAAATTTATATTTATATGTAACAGATGAGTAAAGATTTGACTTACTTTCTACTAAATGTAACACTCCCGAAAGCTGATATGGCATCATAAATGTAACTCTAATAGAAACAGGTCAGGATAGGTTTTCTTTCTCCTAAGGAATATTCATGCAGCCATTTTATTTGTTTTTGTGTAATCTACATGTTTACATATCACTTGTGTAGAGGTGTGCATGTGGATTCCAATTATTGACATCATATTTTGTTTTCTGCATCTCGACATGTTACATGTTCACGTGTGACTGGAAACGTGATCACATGTACATGTGTGGTTCCATGATTGACATCAAATGTCTTCCTTTGCTCTCCACCACAGTCACTAACTGCAAGATATCTCTGAGTTAATGATTATGGATCGTGCTAATGTAGCTGTTCAATTTTCCCTTCAGATTCCATGATACAACTTTCATAGCAGTGGGATTCCATGGCCTAAGAGGTTTCTCTATGAATAGTAAGCTTTTCAGTTTCTGTCCTCATTCTTCTGTTTCACGTGTTTGATTCATAGAGTCATCCCTCTGACCTCTTACCCTTATTCATAAGCACAAGCATAGCTTTACATACCTGGTTCTCTCTATCATTTGGTGACCACTACTCCATTTTCTATTTTGCACTAACTATATCATGATAATCCTTCTGCACCCTGGGTGCATTCACATTACCTTTCCCCATTTCTTAATCTATTTCTTTTCCCTATTATGAATATATTTTAGTTTAGTGCTCTGTTCTTTGGCTGAAGAACATCAGATTGCTCCAAATTTGGATGCCCAATCAATAAAGACTTGTCACTCATAGTTATATGAGTGGAATACTGCAGTATGCAATCTCATGTTGAATTATTCCATTAAGCATACTGTCTTTGACATGTATCTAAGTCTGGTGCATGAATCAATCGATAATTCACAGAACACTGAACAGTATCCTGTGGTTAGTATATATCACAATTAAGTTATTTAACATTGAAGAACAGGGCTGTTCCAAGTTCAGATTTTAAAAATTAAATTTTATTATACTTATATATATATGGTATGTCTATTGTGTTAAAAATTATAACTACTCTGAGATGATTTTAAAGATATTGCAGAATTTTTGTTGACTATATGAGAATACAATACCATTTTATTTGAGAGATATGTGTATTAATAGACAGATATTTCAAGTCATTTTGGATCAAATTCTTCATTAATGATCTTTAAATACATCTGTATAGAGACTATGTATGTTTGTGAACCCAATATTTAAAGTGTTTCATTTCTTTGAAGAAATTCAACATTAAGTGAAAAATGAGCTAATTTGATTTTTTCATGTTAAAATTATTTTTAATTGTTTTCTAAAATATAAACTTTGTAGATACTATCAGATCCCATGTAATTTTTCAATAAATGTATATATCATGTGGTGTTTAAATCAATTTGAATATATCTACCATGGACTTCAACAGTATTTTGCTGAGATATTTATATCACAATAGGTATTGGTTTATAAGTATTCTGACAATGAATTTTTAGATGTGTAACCTGTAAACTATCTAGTTTTGGGATAATGGTTATACTGTTCTCACTTAAAAATTTTGCATTTATTTTATTTGACTCTAGGAAGGATTATGGCATAATGATTATAGTTTTCTAAACAATTAATAAAATTCTCCAGTGAAGTCATAAAATCCCATGGCATTTTTTGTTAACTCTTAAAAAATGATTCCAATTTTTTGATGGCATAATAATATTCAGATTGATTACCTTATCTTTCTTGACTTTTTAAAAAAGATAGAATCTCACTATGTATCATAATTTTCATGGATTTATATGTCTCCCTATTTTATTTTTGTTATGGTTTCTAGTTCATTCCTTTTAAAAAATGAGATCATACAGAATGTTTTTCAATTATTTTAATGTTTGCATTTGTTTTATGCCTACAATAAAGTCTAGATTGGTAAATATTCCACGCAACTTGGATATTTGTATTCTGATGTTAAATAGAATGTTCTAAAAATATCAAGTAAATTTCTTGAGTGCATTGCTTAAACTGTTGAATTTTTTTTAAATTGTCCTAAAATTGGAAGCTTTACAGAGAAGAGAAATATGTGGAGAGTTGTAATCTTTGGTTTTCTTTTTCCTTTGTCTTTTTCTTTTTAACTGTATCAACTTTTGTTACATGTATCTTGACATTTTCTTCTGTTGATCACATACATTTCCAATGTTGTCATTCTAAATAGTGCAGTTCTTTGACTTTAAATATTTTTTCTTATTTATATGTATACCCCAGATGTTAATAAAACACTCATTTCTATTTTTGTTTACTCAATGTTGCACATAGTATCTATAATTTTCTAGTCTTTTGTTTTCAATTTACCCATTTGTTAAATATTAACTAAACTTCTATTAAACAGTCCAGTAGGCTCTCTAGTCTGGGATTGCTTTCTGCAATTTTACTTGAGAGCAGTCTACCATGGAGCAAAATATGAAATGGAAAATTTTTAAAGATGAAACATTCATGAGTTTTAAATCATTCTCCACTCTGAAGATGCTGAACTCCCATACCAATGTTCTCCATCAGACCTAGAATTTGAATCATGGCTTCATTCAACAGATACACTCAGCATATAGTATATGACAGTCATAGAATCTATGCAGGTTAACAGATAGTTACCATAGTGCCCATAGGGCTATGTTTAGTGAAATTGCGTGGCAGCATAATGCTCTGATACAAGGGTTAGATCCTTTACTTTATAGTACCTTATGTAACAGTCACTAAAGCACCTCTCATCAGAAGATAAAGGATAGCCTCTGGTCTGAGCCAGTGCCCTGAGCAGACCTTGGGCACTAGCTCTACACCCAGTCCCACAAGACCCAGAGGAAGCTCGAATCCCAGGCACTCTAACACACCCAGGATCATAGAATCATAGGTGAGGAGGCCAGAATATCTGCCCCAACACCTGGAGTAACTGGGACCAGCAGGATCTAGGGACTCAGGAACGCAGCCTGGCCAGTGGCACTGATTCCTTCCAGTCTGAGCCAGTACCCTGAGCAGACCTTGGGCTCTAGCTCTGCTCTTCCAGTCCCACAATACCCAGAGGAAGCTTGACAGGCCAAAGATCTTACAATCACAGGATCTCAGGAGCCCTTTAAGTTGGGAATTTTTACTCTCTTCTATACCTATTATTCTTAGTTTTGGTCTTCTCTTTGTGTCCTTGATTTCCTGGATGTTTGGGGTTAGGACCTTTTTTATTTTTGCATTTTCTTTGACTGTTATGTCAATGTTTCCTATGGTATCTTCTGTATCTGAGATTCTCTCCTCTATCTCTTGGCTATCTATTTTGTTGGTGATGCTTGCATCTATGACTCCTGATCTCTTTCCTAGGTGTATTTTTTTTTCTCCAGGGTTATCTTCCTTTGTGATTTCTTTATTGTTTCTATTTCCATTTTTCGAGCCTGGATGGTTTTGTTCAATTCCTTCACCAGTTTGGTTGTGTTTTCTGTAATTCTTTAAGGAATTTTTATGTTTCCTCTTTAAGGGCTTCTACCTGTTTACCTGTGTTCTCCTGTATTTTGTTTTTCTTCAAGACAGAGTTTCTCTGTGTAGCCCTACTGTCCTGGAACTCACTCTGTAGACCAGACTGGCCTCGAACTCAGAAATCTACCTGCCTCTGCCTTCCAAGTGCTGGGTTTAAAGGTGTGTGCCACCACTGCTCAGCCTCCTGTATTTTTTTAAAGGGAGTTATTTTTTGTTCTTCTTAAAGTCCACTATCATGATCAGGAGAAGTGATTTTATACCTGAATCTTGCTTTTCTAGTGTGATGGTATGTCTAAGACTTGCTATGGTGGGAAAGCATGGTTCTGATGATGCCAAGTAACCTTGGTTCCTGTTGATTGTGTTCTTATGCTTGCTCTCCCATCTGTATATCACTAGTGCTACCTGCCTTTACTATATCTGACTGAAATCTGTCCTTCCTTTGATCCTTGTTGTGTCAGAACTCCTCAGAGTCCCTATAATCCTGTGATTTTGCGATCCTGAGATCATGGGTGTGTCAGAGCTCCTGGGAGTCAAGCTGCCTTTGGGATCCTCTCACTACCATTCAACCCCCCACACACCCAGTGCTCAGCCATCTCAACACCCAATTACCCGGTAGAATTAAAATTCTTAAACTTATAGTCAACCATCAGAATTAAATGTCAATAAAATCACAGTTTACAATATGCCAATACAATAATTTCAGAGCTAATTGATAATGATAAAAGCAGCTTACCTGGATTAGACAAATTATCCCAATATTCTAACCTTTATGATATCATAACTGGTTGTGGCTGGTAGCCACCATAGTGGTTCATGTCAGCTGCCATCTTCCTTCCTTCTTTCTCCCAGGAGATTCTCTTTGTCTCTGCAAATCTTATCTCTGCCTCCCTCTTCCCTGTCAAAGCAAAGGCCTCTTATGCTTATAATTGGGCAGGGAAAATCCGTGTGACATCATAACATCAATGGACTTAATTCCCCAATAAAAAGACATAGACTAACAGACCAGATATGTAAATGGAGCCCATCATTTTGCTGGATACAGGAAACTCACTTCAGTAACAAACACAGACATTACCTGAAAATAAAAGGCTAGAAAACAATTTTCCAAGCAAGTGATCCCAAGAAACAAGCTGGATTAGCCATTCTAATGTTGAATAAAATCGATTTTCAACCAAAAGTTATCACAGAAGATAAGGAAGGAAACTTAATATTCATTAAAGGAAACAATCTACCAAGATGAACTCTCAATTTTGAACATTTATGTTCCAAATGCAAGGGCACCCACATTCATAAAAGAAACTTTACTAAAGCTCAAAGCACACATTGCACCTCACACAATTATAGTGGGAGACTTCAACACCCCACTTTCACCCATGGACAGATCTTGGAAACACAAACTAAACAGAGACACAGTGAAACTAACAGATGTTATGGACCAAATGGATTTAACAGATAGTTATAGAACATTTTATCCTAAAACAGAAGAACATACATTTTTCTCAGCACCTAATGGTACCTTCTCCAAAACTGCCCATATAATTGGTCACAAAATAGGCCTCAACAGATACAAGAAAATTGAAATAATCTCATGCATCTTATCAAATCACATGCACTAAGGCTTGTCTTCAATACTAACAAAAACAACAGAAAGCCCACATACACATGGAAGCTGAACAATGATCTACTCAATGATAACATGGTTAAGAAAGAAATAAAGAAAGAAATAAAAGACTTTTTTAGAATTTAATGAAAATGAAGGTACATCATACCAACACTTATAGAACTCAATGAAAACAGTGCTAAGAGGAGAACTCATAGCTCTAAGTGCCTCTAAAAAGAAACTGGAGAGAGATACACTAGCACCTTAACAGCATACAGGAAAGCTCTAGAACAAAAAGAAGCAAATGTACTCAAGAGGAGTAGATAGCAGGAAATAATCAAACGCAGGGCTGAAATCAGCCAAGTGGAAACAAAAAGAACTATACAATGAATCAACAAAACCAGGAGCAGGTTCTTTGAGAAAAACAACAAGATAGATAAACCCTTAGCCAGACTAACCAGAGGGCACAGGGACAGTATTCAAATTTACACAATCAGAAATAAAAAGGAAGACATAACAATAGAAACTGAGGAAATTAAAAAAATTATCAGGTCCTACTACAAAAACGTACACTCAACAAAATTAAAAAATCTGGATGAAATGGACAATTTTCTAGACAGATACCCAGTGTCAAGTTAAATCAGGATCATATAAACCATCTAAACAGTCCCATAACCTCTAAAGAAATAGAAGCAGGCATTAAAAGTCTCCCAACCAATAGAAGCCCAGGACCAGATGGAATTAGTGGAGAATTCTATCAGAACTTCAAAGAAGACCTAATTTCAAAAATCTTCAAACTAGTCCACTAAATAGAAACAGAAGGAATACTATCCAATTCATCCTATGAAGCAAAAACTATGCTTGCACCTAAACCACACAAAGACCCAACAAAGAAAGAGAACTTCAGACCAATTTCCCTTATGAACATTGATGCAAAAATACTCAATAAAATTCTCACAAACCAAATTCAAGAACACATCAAAATGAACATTCACCACAATCAAGTAGGCTTCATCCTAGGAAATCAGGGATGGCTCAATATATGGAAATCCAACAACATACTCCACTACATAAACAAACTCAAAGGAAAAAAAAACACATTATCATTTCATTAGATGCCGAAAAAGCATTTGACAAAATTCAGCATTCCTTCATGTTAAAAGTCTTGGAAAGAACAGCAATTCAAGACCCATACCTAAACATAGTAAAAGCAATATGCAGCAAACCAGTAGCTGACATCAAACTCAATGGAGACAAACTTGAAGCAATCCCACTAAAATCAAGGACTAGACAAGGCTGCCCACTCTATCTCTAACTATTCAATATAGGAATTGAAGTTCTAGCTAGAGCAATTAGAAAACAAAAGGAGGTCAAAGTGATACAAATTGGAAAGGAAGAAGTCAAAATATCACTATTTGCACTTGATAGTTTAGTATACTTTAGTAACCCCAAAATTTCCACCCGAGAACTCCTAAACCTGACAAACCACTTTAGCAAATTGTCTGGATATAAAATTAATTCAAACAAATCAGTAGCCTTCCTCTACTCAAAGGACAAGCAGGCTTAGAAAGAAATAAGGGAAATAACACTCTTCACAATAGTTATAAATAATATAAAGTACCTTGGTGTGACTCTAACCAAGCAAGTGAAAGATCTGTATGACAAGAACTTCAAGTCTCTGAAGAAAGAAATTGAAGAAGATCTCAGAAGATGGAAAGATCTCCCATGCTCATGTATTGGTATGAATAAGATAAAATAATGGCCATCTTGCCGAAAGTAATCCACAGATTCAATGTAATCCCCCATCAAAATTCTAACTCAATTCTTCATACTGTTAGAAAGAGAAATTTGCAAATACATTCAGAATAACAAAAATCCCAGGACAGGGAAAACTATCCACAACAATAAATTAACTTGTGGGGTAATCACTATCTCTGACCTCAAGCTATATTACAGAGCAATAGTAATAAAAACTGCATGGTATTGGTACAGGGACAGGCAGGAAGATCAATTGAATAGAAATGAAGACCCACAAATGAACCCACACACCTATGGTCACTTGACCTTTGACAGAGGAGCTAAAACCATCCAGTGGAAAAAAGACAGCATTTTCAACATATGTGGCTGGTTTAACTGGTGGTCAGCATGTAAAAGAAAGCAAATTGACCCATTCTTATCTCCTTGTACAAAGCTCAAGTCCAAGTGGATCAAGGACCTTCACATAAAAACAGATATACTAAAACTAATAGAAGAGTAAGTGGGGTAGAGCCTTGAAAAAATGGGCATAGGGGAAAATGTCCTAAACAGAACACCAATGGCTTATGCTCTAAGATCAACAATCTACAAATTGCACCTCATAAAATTGCACAGCTTCTGTAAGGCAAAGGACACTGACAATAGGACAAAAAACAACTTACAGATTGGGAAAAGATCTTTACCAGTCCTACATCAAATAGAGGGCTAATATCCAATATATATATAACTCAAGAAGTTAGACTCCAGAGAACCAAGTAACCCTATCAAAAAAATGGGAAATGGAGCTAAACAGAGAATTCTCAACTGAGGAAACTCGAAGGGCTGAGAAGCACCTAAAGAAATATTCAACATCCTTAGTCATCAGGGAAATGCAAATCAAACCAGCCCTGAGATTCCACCGTATACAAATCAGAATGGCTAAGATCAAAAACTCAGGTAACAGCAGATGCTGGTGAGGATGTGGAGAAGAGGGACACTCCTCCACTGTTGGTGGGATTGCAAGCTGGTACAAACACTCTGGAAAATTAGTCTGGTATTTTCTTAAAAATGTGGACATTGTATTACCTGAGGACCCAGCTATACCACTCCTGGGAATATACCCAAAAGGTGCTCCAATATATAACAAGGACACATGCTCCACTATGTTCATAGCGGCCTTATTTAAAATAGCCAGAAGCTGTAAAGAGCCCAGATGTCCTTCAACAGAGGAATGGATACAGAAAATGTGATACATTTACACAATGGAGTACTACTCGGCTGTTAAAAACAATCACTTCATGAAATTCTTAGGCAAATGGATGTAACTAGAAAATATCATCCTAAGATATGTAACTCAACACAAAAGAACAAATATGGTATGCACTTACTAATAAATGGATATTAGCCCAAAAGCTCAGAATACCCAAGATACAATTCACAGACCACATGAAGCTCAAGAGGAAGCAAGACCAAAGTGTGGGTTCTTCTCTCCTTCTTAGAGAGGGGAATAAAATATTCATGGGAGCAAATGTGGAGAGAAAGTATAGAGCAGAGACGGATGGAAAGGTTATCCAGAGATTGTCCCACCTGGGGCTCCATCCTGTATTCAGTCACCAAACCCAGACATTATTGTGGATGCCAAGAAGTGCTTTCTGAAAGGAGCCTGATATAGGTATCGCCTGAAAGGCTCTCCCAGATTCTGACAAATACAGAGGCTGATGCTCACAGCTAATCATTGGACTGAGCACAGGGTCCCCAATGGAGGAGTTAGAGAAAGGACTGAAGGAGCTGAAGTGGTTTGAAACCCCATAGGAAGAACAACATTATCAACCAATCACACCCCCCAGAGCTCCCATAAACTAAACCATCAACCAAAGTGTCCACATGCAGCAACCCATGGCTCCAGCCACATATGTAGCAGAGGGTGGTCTTGTCAAGCATCAACAGGAGCAGAGGCCCTTGGTCCTCTGAAGGCTTGGTTCCCCACTGTAGGGGAATTTGAGTGTGGGGAGGCAGGAGTGGGTGGGTTGGTGAGGGAACATACTCATAGAAGCATGGTGAGAGGGATGAGATAGGGGGTTTTCATGGGTAGGGAACAGGAAAGGGGATAACATTTGAAATGTAAATAAGGAAAATATCTATCCAATAAAAAGAAAAAAGAAAAAATGATATTACAGGAGAAAAAAAAAAAGATAAAGGACAAAGTGTATAGAACAATGAGCCAAAAAAGAAAGAGAGTGGAGTGGAGGAGAAGAGAGAAAGACCTAGACAGATATAGAGATGGAGACTAAGACAAGATGAAGATAGAAAAATTTAATATTCACCACAAAATCTATTATAAATGTTCAAGCTTTAGTGACTATTACTAATCTCTTACTGCAACTAATTTGTTAATTAAACTTTATCTTAGCTATATATGATGAAGACAGATTCTTACATTCAGGCATCATTATAGTCTTTAGTTTCAGGAAACTATATGTCAGGTTTAGAATCCAGTCCCCACTAATAAAGAAGTGTGGACGTAGATGTAGTTTGTATTTTTCCTACATTTAGCTAACTCCTTACTTTAGCTGATATCAATACACAGTAAATTCATGATGATTATGGATATAGTGTGGCTTAAGCCTATTTTTTTAATATTTACTTCATGTTCATTCTATGTATTATTTCCTGTATCACTTTCACACCCAGAATAAAATGCTAACTCCGGGATTCCAATTTTTCTAATGACTTGATTTCTTCTTATCAGTTGTTTCCAGTTTTCTTATTCATATTCATTTAATGACTTTCAACTGCCCTTCATGTCTTGCGCAATTGCCCTTCATCTCTTGTATGGCCTATTCCTATGATTGCTTTTGTACTTTTTGTTGATATTGTTGGTTTTGTTCTGCTTTTGTTGTTGTTGTTTTTCTAAAATGCCCTTTGTCACATGTATGATTTTCTTCATGTTTCTCTACTTATCTTCATACTTTATATTTCAAGAAATATGCTCAATTCTCAGCCCCAAGATCCATGGTACTATCTGTGTTAGATATAACTCATTTCAATTCCTACCTTAGTCTGTATTTAATATTAGCACCCATTGTATTTTAAACTGATAATTTATTTATTCATTTACATCATTAAGTCTGAATTTTTTAACATCATACATTTGAGTTTACCTGGTTTATGTAAGTTATTTAGACTCTAGTTAAATCTTGATTACATCAACACAATACATAATTCATGCATCAATTGTTTCTAAATATATGTAGGCAATCACTTTACTATTAATTTTGAACTGCTGTATTTAGAAAATATGGAGTTTAGAGACCTTGCAATACTCAGTCTAAATGTGATGTCTTCATCAAATCCCTCTTCTCAAGGTTTAAGATGTCCATGGAAGAGGAAGCAAGAAGATTATAAGAGCTAGAGGGTAGAAAGATACAAAGGAATCAATGCCTTTCTCAACCCATAGGAAGCCCACACATAGAAACTCAGAGACTGTGGCTGTATCCACTGGGCTTGTAAATATCTAAGCCAAATGGGTCCCAGCACTGGTACAGAAAGTAGACACAAGCTCTCATCACAAACTCAGAAGTTATGTCCAGTTGACAACCAACTGCAAAGAAGAAATTAGTTTTCTACAATGGAGTCTCTTTGGGTAAAATTAAATGTAAGGGTGGCCCTCCTGCTCAGAAGCAGTTGGCCAACTTACAACAAGCTCACAGCTATTTCTGGAAACTTTGTTTTATATTGTTTTGTTTAGATTTTTTTTTTAACCTACTGGTCTTTTTCTCAAGTATTATGAATTTCGATTTTGTATTTTTGTGGATTTTACATATGTGTATGTTTCTCATACTTTTACTCTGTATGCTTTTTATTAATTCTAGTGTTTTTGAATATTTGTATTCTAAAGAGATAGTTAAAGAAGGCTTAGAGTTGGCTAGGTGAAGAAAGGGAGAGAATTATGAAGAGTTGGTGAGGGGAAATTTTAGTTAGACTATATTATATGGAAAATTATTTTCAATAACAACATATAAAATAAAATACTCGTACTTTCAAAAGAACAAAAGAAAGAAAATAAAGTGTTTTATTAACAATTAGCTGAGCAGTCTTCAACAACATTTCTCTTACTAAATTAGGGAAAGGTAGGCTCATGTAAGACCAGAGACAAACCTCAAGTGGAAAAGCATTTATTTGCTTCTTTGAAATAATTGTAATTCCATGGATGGATGGATAGGGTTTTGCTCTAATAAGAAAATACTAAATTGGATAAGCTTCAAAGCAACCCATTTTAAATTATATTTCATAACTATAACTATGTTTATAAATTTACAATTTTCAAACATCCCTACTTATAATTAGAATCAATAATAAAATGAAATTGATTGATAACAGGGATGCAAACTTACAAAAATTTTTAAATGTTGCTTTTTATATTTTTATTTTTTTATAAGAGAATATTAGAAGAGTAAGGTATCAACTCAGTTGGCAGACTGCTTGCCTGGCAAACATTAAGCTTGGGTTCAACCCCTCACACCATATATACTGAGCAAGGCATACCATATGTAAAATCCCACCACTGAACAGGTGGAGGCTGGAGGCTCAGAAGTCAAAAACCACTTTCTACTACCTAGCAAGATCAAGGCTAATATTTTTTACAGGAAATTTCTCCTAAAATATATTTTGGGAATGTAATAATAAATAAAATTATTTATTTATATATAAAGTACATATATACATATGATCAAATGGGGATCATTTAAAGATAAGAAAAAAATGTAACTTATATTTCTAACACTGAACCATGAGGTCCAATGGTGGCTTTTGATGTATTTTGATTTTACTAATTAAAAAAAGTCTCATGAAATGATTTCCAGAGCTATATATTATTTGTTCACCTGTTGGTATTCTCCTGCTTCAGAAACTAGCATTAAAGAAGCCAACCCCCTTCCCTCAAAAATAAAAAAAAATAAAAATAAAAAAAGCCTTTGATGCATATATTTGAATAGCGCCTAAAACTTTTGAAACTCTCTGAAAAATCTGTCATGTTAATAGGTTTAGTAGTGTATTTGAATAATATCTAAGTGGTCATCATTGCTCACTTTTCATAGTAATTATTGGTCATGAGTACTGTTGAAATAGAGATGCATTAAATCGTTTTCTCCTTCATTATATTTAATTGACATAGATACAATAGTCACAATTTTACTCAACTGAAACATCAGGTGTTTCATAAGCCTGATAGCAAGGACAGAGTATTCATTTTTAGACAGTGTTGAATAAACTCTAAATAGCATCTTTTAGTTTTTGATTATATCTAGGTTGAAGTTTAATAAATATCCTTACCTGAAATCATCGTTCCACTAAACTTCCTTAAGTTCAAGCACATTGTAAAAAAAAAATGATGTTATGTCAGGGATGGGGTGGCATAGAATTATTGAGAAGACTAATGGCAAGAACAGGAGACTACAATCACGGTTCCCTTTGTATTTCTCAGAGGTACCCTCTCAGATGCATGATTTTTCTGCTTTCTTGTGACTTCTGTATTACCAAATGGAGGCAGACGTCCAAAATGAATTTGATGACTTCAGTTTACAAAGGGTTCAAAACTGTCTCCTTGAGTGTCAGTCTGTCTCATAGAAAATGCCTGCTTTCCATTTACAAGTTTTCCAAAGCCTGGCTAGAGAGCAGAGCAAATTTTGATGAATTGTGCTTTCTACAGAGAGCTTTCTGTAGCATCCAATATTGTACTAGGAGACATGTCATGGTCTCTAGACTGCTGAATCTCTGATGGATGCTAGCCAGAGATTAAACACATAGCATTTGTTATTGCTTGGGCAATAAGCCAGATTGTTTTAATGGCATACATATTTTTAATTTAATTTAACTATAAATTACAAATCTAAACCTCAAGCAGATCTGAAATATGTGTCTTTACACCCCTGGGACAGACCTACTTTTTATATATATATTTTTTAATTTTTATTTTTATTTGGGGGCTTGCAGTCTCAGAAGAGACTTTGAACTTTTTTTGATGCTTTATTTACATTTCAAATGTTTTCCCCTTTCCAGGTCTCCCCTTTGGAAACCTCCTATCCCATCTCCCCTCCCCCTGCCTCTATGAGGGTGCTCCCCCACTCACCCACCCACTCCTGTCTTCCCACCCTGGCATTCCCCTACACTGGGGCATCTAACACCCTCAGGCCTAAGGGCCTCTCCTCCCACAGATGGCCAACAAGGCCCTCCTCTGCCACATAAGATTTATTTTTATATGATTTAATTAAATCTTCTATATGTGTACGTAAGTAAACACCACATGCATGCATATCAGGTGCCTGTGAAGGCTAGAAGTTGAATCCCCTGGAACTGAAGCTATAACCAATGGTTGTTGGCTGTCATGTGGCTAACAGGAATAAGACCAAGGTGTTCTGGAAAAACAGGCAGTGGTCATAGCTGAAGAGCCATCATCTCTTCAGTCTTTCATAAAATTTATTTTATTTAGAAGCCTACATCGGTCAGAACTAGGTACTCTACATATATGTTATGGTTATGCAACTTGGTGTTTCTGTAGGACTCCTAACAGTAGGAAGTGTCTCTGACTCTTTTCTCTGCTCTCGGGAGTCCTTTCCTCCTGCTGGGTTGATTCTTATAATCTTGCTGGGTTGAATCTTTCAACCTTGCCTGTAACTTGTTATGCAGTGTTTAGTTGATATCCCTAGGAGGCCTGCTCTTTTCTGAAGGGAAACTGAGGAGGAATGGATCTGGGAGAGAGGGGAAATGGAGAGAAACTGGAAGTAATGGAGGGAGATGAAGCTTTAGTTGAGATGTAGTGTATGAAAAAAGAATAAATATGTAAAAATTTAAATTCACTTCTGCAGAAAACTCAAAACAAAATGTTGCTGGTAGCATCAGAGTTTCCTTGGTACTAAAATGATAGGTCTGAGCACATATGCATATGTTATTAAATATGTATATACAAAACATCAAGTCAAACGAATTCAAGGTAGATTGCAATGTTTGCATCAATGTGTGGAGAAGGTTGGCTCTGAGCAAGGCAAGGCTTTTAGTTAGTTCTGCTTTCTGTTGAGAACAGATCTTCCTTTAGAGGTGAGCACAGTCTTGAGGGCTGGCAAACTTCTGTAGGAGCCTGTGTGTCACCAGTCCCAGACTCTATTCCCTGCCATAAGCTGAGCTTGTAGGCGTGAATCTGTATTTACATGGATCTCTGCAGACTGTTCTGTCTCTTTTGTTAAATTCTGAAAGGGATGCATTGGAAGTCTCTTTTGTTTCAGAGCAGACATTCTTCATCTTTGATTGCCTGTCCTTTCTTCTAGAAAATTTCTTTGTTTTAGCTTTGTCAAGCACTGCAAGGTAAGAAGTTGATTGCAATTACTGAGGAAGGAGAGTTGGAAAGCCCTGTATCTCTTGAATACTTGAAATTAAAACTCTCGGTGAAAATTCAACCTCTACCTTAACATTGTTACTGTTGCGATATTTCAGTATCTCCAGTCCTTCAGACAGAGCCTGTGCCTCCTTTTGTTTTTAATCATGCATTGTCACGGGCAGATCTAATGTGTTCATATGCTAGAGAATTGTCTCTCCATAAAGATATCTTAAAATTTGGATACTGAAATATTTGCACATTGATTTCTTTTATGTTTTGGCAGGGTATTTGATCACAATCACAGCTTCCCTTACATGTAAAAATGTCCGCACTTTCTCTTGTTTCTTTAACATATGAGGGAGCTTTTGTCTTCTTGCATGGAAAAGTTTCCATGGGCTATGATACTTGTTTCCAGATATCGAAAATATTAGCTTAGGAAGTGGTGTTCTTTTAACAAAGACAGATGTGTCTGGACAGATGATTCAGTGGTTAAAAGTACAGAATGCTTTTCCACAGCACCTGAGTTTGGTTCACAAAATCCATATTGGGTGGCTTATAACTCATTTTAACTCTAGCTGCACAGAATCAGATGTCCTCTTCTCTACTCCATAGGCAATTGAACATGTATACATACCTAAACACAGACACACGTGAAATACTTTATAAAATAAAAATTAACCTTTTAAAATAAGCAAAGGTGAAGGCAAACACATTATAAGTACATTATATTTCCTTATTAAATAATGAGTTTTTCAGTCTAGTTATCAGTGACCAGCTTGATTACTGTTGTGTGCCAGATGTGCTCTCTATACTTGTAGTGTAATAGCCAACATAGCATAACTGTGTATGTACCATGTGCGGAAATAGATGTGTTAGGGGAAGACAGAAGTTGATCAGTATAAAAGACATAGAATTTGATTTGTGTTGTCTCCATGACTAGTGCCATGGAGAACACATGAGGTGAAGGGAAGCAAAGGATTGACAGAGAATTTAGGGGGAAATGTACTCAGAGCCTTCGGGGAGGACCCAACAAACCAATGCTGTGAGAAAAGAAGCAGGCAGAGGGAAATGAAACAGAGTGTGGCTGGGATTGGGGGAATATCAGGAAGGATGTTATAGCAAATGTATGTAGTGAGAATATCTTATGTATGTAATAGATGTGCCACCTGGCAATTAAAAAAACCTACAGCCTATAGGAAAGGGTAGAATACAAGGTGGGTACATCTAGTAAGCAAAAAGAATTCTGGGATAGAGCGAGGTATGGGTTGAGTCCCCTGAGAAGATGTGAGTACAGACTCATGGTATCTGCTCAGAGGTAGCTAGCCATGTAGCAGAATATAGATTAGAATAAATGGGTTATTTTAAATCACTATCTAGTCAGGGAGTGAGCCAAGCTACAGAGCCTAGGCAATTGTAAATATATTTTGAGTCTGAGTCATTATTCTGGGAGCATGGGGCCCAGAGGAAAGCATGCACTTCAAAAGAACTATCATAGAATAGAAGGGAATGATACCACAGAGGGAACACTGGTGACATTTATTAGAACATTGCAGAAGTTTTTTTTTTTTTTTTATGAAGTATTTAAAAAGTGAAAATAGGTAAGATGAAGTGCTTCACACCTGAATTCAGAGCATCAGAAGACAGGAAAGGGAATTGTGAGTTCCAGGTGAGCTTGAGCTCTACAGAGAATTCTAATAAAAAAATCAAGTTAAAATAAAAACAGGAGAAGGTACCGAATGACTCAAATAAGAAAGAAAATGTAATCCACTTCTACATTGCAAGGGTCCTTCTCCTCCATGGATAATGGACTATTTCAGTGAATCTTCATGGTGCTTACAAATCAAGTTCTACACAAAAGTATGACTTAAGTCACAATTGCAAGAGGTTAGTTAAGGATGTAACATAAACAAATTTGAAAAGTAAAGCCACTTGGAGTTCTTGGTGGTTTACAGACTTTTTTGGTTCAGTCCACCATGTGAAATTAGTGACAGGAACAGGAGACAGCTGGTCCCATAACATCTGTTGTTAGAAAGCAGAGAAAAATAAATGGTAGGGCTCAGCCCACTTTCTCTTTTATTGAATCTGAGAGCCCAGCCCATATGCATGGTACTGCCCACATTCAGCACGGTTCTTCCCTCCTCTGTTATTTCTTTCTGGAAATTCATAATCACTTTCATAAACATACACAAAGTGTTGGGTTTCCACAATGGTCCTATACCCAGACGTGTCGAGAATGAAGATGAACAATCAAAGCACACATAAAACCAGATTTGAAAAATCTGCACATTTTCATACTGGTGAAAACCTGAATGCGTCTCTCTGATATTTAGGATCAAATAATGGCCATTCCAACACTTCTCAGTGAGCACAGTACTGGATGTTCTAGATGAAACAACATAATTTGAATATGAGATTGAGAAAGGAAGAAATGAACTGTGTATGTTCACAAATTACCTGGTCATTTATATAGAAAAATCTTTAAAAAATGATGAAAACAGTAAAATTAAAACTGCTTTTCTAAGAACCAACTTTGATTTTGCTGACATAAAATCAACAAAGAAAAATGTATTTCTCTGTCATATGAGCATTATACAACTATTATTTCAAATTAAAAGTCCATATTAATAATATGATGAACATATATGCATAAATTCTAACAAATATATATAGAAATCTAAATACAAAACTCTGAGAGCCAATCAAGACTGGAACAATTAGACTCTACACTGATGGATTGAATGAGCTAACATGAATGTTTTAATTCTTCCCAAATTGAAAATAAGCAGATACAATGGCAAAATTGGATTTTGTAGACACAAAAACTGATCCTCAAGTTTATATTTATATTTAGGAGAGATGGCTCAATGGTTAAGGGTACTTGCTGCTATTGCCAAAAATCCTGGGTTCACTTCCTGGAATTTATAGAGTGGCTTACAACTTCCTATAACTTCAGTTCTATTAGGTTATGACTCCTTTTGTGACCCCTGAAGGCACAGTTTCCATGTGGTGCACATATACACATGCAAGCAAAACACACATATAATAAAATTTAACAATCTCTTTAAATTATTTATTTGAAATAACAATATAATTACATTTCCCCTTCCTTTCCCTCCTTCCAAACACTCTCTTTTCTTAAATTATATTTAATCTTTTTTTACAGTCCAGATTTTATCCCCCTCCCGGTCTACCCTCTGACTGTTCCACATCTCATACCTCCTCCCCCTGCCCCTTTCTCTACTAAGATGTGCCCACCCTGACACCTCTACCCCACCAGAACTCCCCAATTCCTGGGGCCTCCAGTCTCTTGAGGGTTAGAGGCATCTTCTCTGACTGAACCCAGACCTAGCAGTCCTCTGCTGTATATGTACTGGGAGCCACATATCACTCCTTTGCACTCTATGAAATTCATGGTTTCTTTTATTCATTATAATTGTTGGTGTGTGTGTGTGTGTGTGTGTGTGTGTGTGTGTGTGTGTATGTGTGTGTGTTTGTGTTGCTAAATATATACCTACAGTCTTCTGAGTTTGTATACTGTTATTTATATGTATATATTTTCAGGGCTGACCACTGGACATGTGCCCTCTAAGAATGTCAGAACGTACATGCATGAAGTCTCAGAGCAAGAGTGCATAAGGGCTTAAACCTAAGCTGACCAAAGTCAACAACAGGCATGCTAATGTGGAGAGCAGATAGACCAAGAGGCCTCAATCCTATTAAGGAAGTTCAGGCAACTAAGGGGTGCTGAGAGAGGGAGAAACAGTCTTTCCAGGGAAGAGTGTGCTCATTTCTTAGCCAATATTGAAATCTTTTTTTAAAGGTATGTATACCGCGCTTTCAGAGAACCTGAATTCAGAGTTTAGCACCCAGAATAGGCTGCTTACAGTAGTGTATAACGTCAGTCCCCGTGAGATCCAGTGCCTCTCATCCTGGTCAACACTTACAATTATATGTACATAATTAAAAATTTAAAATCTATAAAAATTCTGCAAATTTAGCAGAGTTCACCCTGCCTATAATATAGTATCACTCAAATAACTTTCTAAAGCAAATACATAAACTCATTAAAAACCGATTTGTATGATTAGCAGCACCAAATTTTCAGTGAGGCACCCATAATTAAGATGATAACATACTATTAAAAGACTAAACATCTATAGCAATGGAACAAAGTATAAAGTCTAGAGAAATAGTCTTCAGACCTCATTAATTTTTTAATTAGTGGTAAAGAGGGTTCAATAAAGAATGGATAGTCTTTTGAGCAAAACATGCTGAAATATATGGTTTCCAATGGGCAAAGAAATGGACCCAGATATAAATTTTATAACATAAGAGATCAATTTAGGAGACTGATGAGATTGCTCAGTCACCAAAGTGTTTGCCAGAACAAGATCTGAGGTCAAGTCCTTACAAGTCAAGGTCAGGGATGGTAATGTCTATCTGTAACCACACCATTCCTAGGTCAAGATAGGAAGAAAGTATAAGGTTCTACTGAAGCAGATGTGATTCCCATCATGCATAGGCAAAAATGAACATAAAAGTGTGAGATCTTGATTTCAAACCAGGTAGAAGACAATGACTGATGCATAGGTTTTTCTGACACACGTACACATGCATTGCGGCATGCACAATTCTTGTTATAAGCACATGAAAGTACATATATAAATGTGTACACATATACACACAAATAAAATGCATAAATGTAATAAGTTATATTCAGACCCTCCAAGTAAGCAAAATAGGAAGCTACTGATCTTCTTGAAGAAAATAAGATAAACTCTACGTGTTTAGTGAATTTTGAAGTGATAAAAGTCTAACATGGTGAGCAGGTTATTGCACACAATGAACAAGAGTTAAACAGCTAAAATCAGGGAACTTTAATAGTGGTAATGAAATGTTTTATGATAATGTAACTGCATAATTATTGAAGTTCAGAGAGCTTACAACCATACCCAATATATGTGCAAGTAGGTATAGATACTTTCCAATAGATAGATAGATGGATAAATAATATAATAAAAATAGTAATAAATGTAATAAAAATAATAATAAAAAGGAATAATAAAAATAGATAATGTAATAAAATTTTAAATACATTAGAAATATATAAAATGAAGGCATTTTGTGTTTGAAGGACTAAGAAGCTGAGTTAATTTGCAGGCAAACGGATGGAACTTGAAAATATCATCCTGAGCGAGGTAACTCAGTCACAAAAGAACGAACATGGTATGTACTCACTGATAAGTGGATATTAGCCCAAAAGTTCAGAATACCCAAGATTCAATTTACAGACCATATGAAGCCTAAGAAGAAGGAAGACCAAAATGTGGATGCTTCAGTGCTTTTTAGAAGGGTGAACAAAATACTCAAAGAAGGAAATATAGAAACAAAGTGTGGAGCAGACTGAAGGAAAGGCCATCAAGAGACTGCCCACCTGGGGATCCATCCCACATGCAGCCAACAAACCCAGAAGCTATTGTGGATGCCGGGAAGTGCTTGCTGATGGAAACCTGATAAGGCTGTCTCCTGAGAGGCTCTGCCAGAGACTGACAAATACAGAGGCTTACAACCAACCATTGGACTGAGCTCGGGGGTCCCTGATGAAGAAGTTGGAGAAGGGACTGAAGGAGCTGAGGGGGTTTGCAGCTCCATGGGGGGGAGCAACAGTGTCAACTGGCCAGACCCCCCCCCCCCGGAGCTCCCGGAGACTAGACCACTAACCAAAGAATATACATGGAGTGACCCACAGCTCTGGCCACATATGTGGCAGAGGATGATCTTGTTGGACATCCTTGGGAGGAGAGGCCCTTGGGCCTGGGGGTATTTGATGCCCCAGTGTAGGGTAATGCCAGGGCGGGAGGACAGGAGTGGGTGTGTGGGGGAGCACCCTCATAGAGGCAGGGAGAGAAGGGATCGGATGGAATAGGGGTTTTCTGAAGGGGAGACCTGGAAAGGGGAAAACATTTGAAATGTAAATAAAGAACATAATTTAAAAAAGAACCTACATAAACCCATTGTATCTAGGTTAAAATGTGGATAACCTGAGTGTACAGGTTAATAGCTCTAACAATCTTTTACATATAAAGAATAGAAAGAATAGAGTAAGCATTTTATGTGAACTAGTAGGAGCTATGTATATATTCAATGATAGTTTACTAAAATAGAGTACAGCTTATAACATTTCTTATCACAAAACACTAGTGACAGAACCAAGTAAAAAATAATCTCTAGTGTAATAACAGTATATCAGCACATATTTATATATTTTATATACATAGGATATATATATGTATATATACATATATATTGCTTTCAATGTGAAACATTGCTTTATACATGTAATATATACCATATATATTTAAAAAGATGTGTGTGTGTGTGTGTGTGTGTGTGTGTGTGTGTGTGTGTGTATCTTTGAATGTAAAACAGCCTACACAGGCTCATGAAATTGAATACTTTATTTTCAGTTCTGAATCAGGAAGTTGGCCAACATTTAAGATGTGTAGGCATGCTGAAAGAACAAAGTAATCCTAATATTTGTAGCCTGAGCTCACTTCCTACACTCTGTTCCGTGGCTACAGATCCAATGTGATCAGCATCATAACCCCTTTAAACTGTAAGCCAGATAATCTGGTTCTCCCTTAAGCACTTCTTGTCAAGTGTTTTGTTCCAGCAAAGCAAAAAACAACTAATGCAACACATATCTGCATTTCTGTCTCAAGAATCTAGAAACAATGGTTCCAGGAAAATGAGCTCAACTTACATCTAAATATGTTCCTTACACCATACTTCATTTAAAGAAGATAGGGCTGCTAGGATAAATGGCTCATTAGAGGACTTGGGAATGAAATATGCAAAGTGAGCTCAGAGTATCTTGGGCTGTATACCACATCAGAAAATAAAACTGTGCTCAAAACAAAATACATTCAGAACTCCAAATGACAAAATTGAAACAATATCGCCAGCCAAATAAACAGACTGATGTCCTCTTGGCACACAAAGTATAAAATAAATACTTGTAATATATTTACTATAAATGCTCAAAAACAAAAACATATGAAACAGAATAAGTCTCTGGGGCAGAATAACTCTGAACAATTTAAGTAAAAATATTTAAACACACAGGATTCAAAGGATTGTGTCCCTACTTCAACCACTGACTTTCTTCCATAGTGTGGAAAGTTGCTTTCAAAAGACTGAATCTGGTGCTAAAGGAAACTGGCAAACAATAACTCAAGGCAGCAATCGAGGTTAACATCAGGAGAGATAAGTCATAGTGATGGGATACACTCTTGGTCGGCTGTGATAGAAATGACACTTTATCACGGTGGCCTTCTCTCCTCTTTCACCAAATCCTATAACTCCTTTGTAGCCATGAGACATCATCAGACAGATTTCCATGAAGGGCATTGTGCTAAATACCTGAACAAGGTGTCTTCCAGTTGTGATCATCAGAAACAGAGGAAGCCTAGTGATTCTCACAGCCCATAAGGAGATAAGCTGACCTTGTCAAGTCAAGCCGTGTGGAACCACACTGCAGCAAAGAGGACATGAGTGTAACACTGAAGTTTGAATGATTTGTGAACATTTTCTGATAATGAGGTATGAATGTTTTTTTGTTAATTGTGATAAATTTGCCTTTTAGGCAACCCATCTGCAGGAGACAGAGTAATTGTTTTGTTTTGTTTTGTTTTTTTAAAGAAGTTTAGTGTGAGTCTCCAATGTCTGTGAATCAGCTTTTTTCTATGGGCGCAGGAAACAATATGAGTAGGCTAAAAAGATCTAGGCATATTAGTCTTATTAATTAAATGTGCTGATCAAAAGGTATAGTGGTTTGAATGTCTCTGATAGACTCAAGCATATGTAAACACTTGGTTTCCAGGTGGTGGCACTGTTTATGGGGGCTTAGGAGGAATGACTTTGTTAGAGAGATGTGTAACTGGTGGCAGGCTTTGACAGTTTCAAAGTTCTTGCCATTCTCAGTTCACAACCTACTTCTCCCTTGTAGTTCAAGATAAAAGCCTTAAGCTTCTGCTCCAGGCACCATGGTTGCTGCCCACTGCCCGGTGCCCGCTGCCCACTGCCTGCTGCCTGCCTCTACCCTGCCATCATAGATTCTAACCCGTTGGAACTGTGAGCCCAGATACATTTTTTTCTTCTGTGAATTACCATGGTCACAGCGTTTATTACAGTAACAGAAAAGTAACGAATATTCAAGGGATGTTTTAAGAGGGAGATACGTTATTAGGAGGGACAAAAAGGTCTATATGTATGAGAGTACAGTGGAAGGGATTTAGCATGATATGTTGCTGAGCTTAACATTTAGAAAACAGCAGTAACTGAAGAGAAAAGGCAAGAGAATACATTTTGGCATGTTGTTTGCAGAAAGGATGCCCAACTGACTCTTTGACTTTCAGAAATATGTTCTGCATAACTGTAATACATCACTATAAATATTCTGAATTTGAAATGCATACTTTCATTAGTTTGTTAAAATTTGTTAAAATATGAAATAGAGAACATTTTTTAAGTAATTATGAAAATAAGATTTTGCCAGTATTTTGGTGTTACTTTTGTAACTGTTATTTTTAAATTTACTCTAAGCAAACTTTATTAAGAACAATATAAATGATTGGTTCCTTTGAAATAATAATCTAGCACCTAGACCAGTGGTTTGTAGGCGTGTGTGTGTGTGTGTGTCTGTGTCTGTGTGTGTCTGTGTCTGTGTGTGAGTCTGTGTGTCTGTGTGTGTCTGTGTTATTATGTATTACATAAAATAGCCCCAATTTTGATAGTATATTACAGCTAGAATATTCTCTGAAAATTATGCTTTGAAAGGATGAAAGAAAAGGATGAAAGAGTGATTATAACAACTGCTCAGGTGTTGAAAAGAGTTCCTAACACCCAAGTCAGTCGCCTAACTGATACCAATAAATCCAAGGATCTGGCATAGTTTTCTGGCCTCTGTTGCCATCTGTCCTCAGAAGGGCACATATAGTCACACATACAGGATAACACGTGTGTGCACACATACACTGAGACATAAATGATGAGATTGGACGAGCCCAAGGTATGGGCCATAAACTGCTATGGAAGAGTGTCTTCCAGACAGAGCAGAGCCTTTACTCTCAAGAACTTACTGTTAATGCATGCAGAAATCTGTAAAAGACTGAGCTACCCCCAAATCCCAGCATGAATGTGGGAAGGACTCCTACAATCTCTCCTCACTAAGGAGCTGTTAGCAATTGACAGCAACTGGGGGAGGGAGTCAGTTGTTGAAGGCATGCTGCCTCTGACCTTGTCCATGTTTTCATAGATTGTCCTATAGCCATACATATAAAGGCTGCAGTAAGGGGACTCGGTGTGATTTTTACAGACTACATGCGACACTGGGAATGAAAAGTAGTGAAATATAGAGGTCTAATTGGAGGTGTTGGAGGGTGGCATTGATCAAACCATAGTATATGCATACATGAAATTTAAAAAATTAAAATATTAAATTTAAAAGGACAAAAAACACTTTTCGAAATGTTTAAAAGGCTGTATTTGGCCTACCAGCATTTTTCAAAATAATTTATGATGCATCCACTTGATAAAGTAAACTTAAACACTGGAAAATACGACATATAATGAAAGATACTTTAGGGAGACAAACACAAGGATTAATTATAAATATAAATTACTATTATACATTTTAAAATATATTTATAATCATATGTTAGTATTAAATAAGAGTAATATTTTTGTAAAGAAGACTTTTAATGTATTTTAATATTTAATTAATATTGCCCATTCTAACTTTATTATTCATTATGGTATTATTTCCTTTACTTAAAATCAGAACAAACTTATCCTTCAAGCCATCTCTCCAGGCCTCTAGAAACTTTCATATTCTGGGAAACATTCACTGATTATTAAACTATTAAAAATTAGCATTTATTAACTAAAATCATTTTCATATTTAGAAAACGCCATTTTAGTAATCTTTACTCATTTCTTTTCTTGTTTACATTTTCTTTTATGTTTAAATTTATTTTGTAATGATGGAAAAAGTAAAATAGTAAAACAAAAAGAAAAGTTTCAGATAAAAGGAAAGCCCTTTACTGTTCAAAGCCTTACTTCACTTCCCATTCCACAACAAAGGCAAGCATCTCACATAAAAATGGATAATGAAATTTTCCCAATCACAGACACTTGTCCTACCCATAAAATACACAGCTGTATTTACTTTCATATTCTGCTTGTCCTAAGTGTGTGCCTTGGAAAGTCTCTTGAGTTGCATATGTCTCCCTAACTATGTCATTCTGCCATGGTCATGTGCCAGCCTATTGAGATGTTCTTCATTTCCTGTGAATTTCTACAGTACAGCAAGAGATGCCTTGACCTACCTGGGACACAAGAACTGAGCACCCCTTCAGGTCCCTTCCAGTTTTATCATTGCTAGAACTAATGTGGCTCAAAAGGAGGATATCAGAATATTTTATAACAGAGATGTAAGACAGATGATGAAAATATTTTCCCAGTAAATAAAAGTATTAACATTACATTTTATAACACACTAAGTTGTCCATTCTCAACCCTACTCTGCCTTTCTAATGATGAGATACTTAGTAATTTCATGTTGCTTTTTAAAATCCTTTTTAATGTTTGAAATTATAATATGATTACATTTCTCCATTCGTTTTTCTCCACCAAACTCCCTCATTATTCCTCCTTGCTCTTTTACAATTCATGGCATTTTTTTTCATCCATTATGACATGTCTACTGGTGTCCTCCTTGTTCAGCCCATGTTTGAGAGATTGTATGAGTGAACTTTATGGGTGTGGCTATGACATTATCAAGGGACACTATCTCATAGAAAACTTTCTGACCTGGTTCTTACAATCTTCTCCCAAGCCCTGTCTCTTCTGCAATATTCTCTGAGCTTTAGTTGCTAGACTGTTTGTAGTTGTATTCATTGGGACTGAGATACCCAACTCTGCATTTTGATTGGATGTGGTTTTCTGTAGGTTCTTTGACAAAGAACAGTTATCCATGGGTATAAAGGCAAACATTTAGACTGTTGCTATGGATTACCATGGCGTAGTAGAAGTGATTCCCCAATAACCATGACTTTACTAGCCTTGATCTTTTTGATATCCTCAACACTGTGCTACAGGCTCTTCAGCAGATGGCCAGCATTAGAGAAACTAGTGAAGAGACAAATGGTTGTCAATGTCCTAACTTTACAAGTGGTCAGTTAAAGCCATACACCTGCTCTCACATATTCACTAGCTTATAAGTTGCAATGGTGTAGGATTCATGTATCTTGCATTGCACAGTATATATGAATATTTAAGTCAAAGCATTCAACATTGTAAAGATTAGAATTTATTTATTTTTTAAAACAATAATTCGTTTATTTTGCTCACTGGAGATTTGCCATGACTCAATCAATTTTTCCATTAATTAATTCATTTACTTACTTTATTTACATCCTGATCACAGCTTCTGCTCCCTCCTTGCATCCCAATCCTACCCTCTCACCTCCGTCCTCTCATCTCTTTCTGTACAGAAAATGGGAGTACTCCTATGAATATCAACCTTTCTTGGCATAGCAAGTTGCAGTAGAACTAGGTGCAACTTCTCCTATTGAAGCAAGACAAAGCAGCCCATTGAGAAGAAAGGGACCCAAATTCAGTCAGCAGAGTCAGAGACAACCCCTAATCCTGCTGTTAAGGAACCCACAAGAAGATCAAGCTTCAGGTCTTTTACATATATGTAGGGGGCCTAGGTTGCTCTCATACATGCTCTCTGGTCGCTCCATCTCTATGCATCTTTATGGGCCCAGGTTATTTGATTAGGTAGGTTTTCTTGTGGTGTTCTTGACCTCTCTAGCTCCTTCAATCCTTCCTCCCACTCATCCACAAGATTCCTCAAGCTCTTCTTAATGTTTAGCTGTGGGTCTCTGCCTCTGTTTCCATCAGCTACAGGGTGAGATTTCTCTTAGGACAGTTAGCTAGGATCCAGTCTGCAAATATAGAAGAATATCAGAAATAGTGTCAGGGGTTGGATCTCTCTCATGTCATGGGTTCCAAGTTGGGACAATCACTGGTTGACTATTCTATCATTTCTGTTCCATCTTTATCCCTGAAAATCTCATAGGCAGGAAAAATTGTTGGTTGATCCAGAAAGCTCTTTCTATGTTCTGCTTGAGATAGTTCTCCAAGCCGTTCTCTCTTGCTATTCTAAAAATTCTCTGGATAGCTCATCTCTTGCAGATTATAAGCCCATTCTTTTATTTTATATATCAATCCGGTCTTTTACTCCAGGTTCCCTTTCCGATTATTCTATGAACCAGCATTCAGTGGCCCCAGCCCCTTAATTATTAGGAGAAAGCTAGTACACACTTTCTTTTAACATTGCTAAAGAATTCAAAGATCTGCCTGCCTTTGCTAAACACAAATGTTAAGCTAGCTGGGTGGGACCTCGTCCTGAAATTACCATTTCTACCATACCTGGGCCTAATCGTCCTCCGTCCCAGACCTACCTTGAACACAGGAATCTCTCTGCCTTTGTAAGCAAAAAGGAACAAACAAGAAAGTGTACCCAGGTGGGATTTCCTCATGATCACCACTCCTTAAATCTCTTTTATCTCCTTCCTTAGCATCTTTCTGAGAAGTTGGCTCACAGCACAGCTGCTTTTGTTCCTTTAGATTTGTGAAGCCTTTCATTACTCATATTGCATACCTATATTTTGCATAGTTGAGAAATTACATATTTTTTGAACTCATGTTTTTAGAGCTCTTTTCCACAGCCTTAAGGGCTGTTCTGAAGGTGCAAGCATTTGCCATTTTGCTGAGACATTAGCCAGCCACACCTTTGCATCCTGACTCCTGCTGTGGCTGGTTATTAAGTAGTTGTTCATGTTATTAGGGAGGACATTCCTTGAAGGAGGAATGTAAAGCATGTACATTATTACCCTAACAAGCCATATACCCGCTGCAGTCACAGGCACTCTTGGAGGCCCACAATTGCTGGCCCTGTCCCACAGACAGGAGCTATGTCATCCTATCCCTACCAAAGCCATGCTGGACCCAGCAATTGTTCAGGTTTGCCTTAGCAACCCTGGGTTTTTGTTTTTCCATATAAAATTGAGTATTGTTCTTTCAAGGTTTGTAAAAATTATGTTGCAATTATTATGGAACTAGTATTGAATCTTTAAATTGGGAAGATGACTATTTGGAGAGCTTTCCACCTTCTGATATCTTCATAAATTGTTTTAAAATATGCTTAAAAGTTCTTGTCATGCAGATCTTTTACTCCCTTAGTTACAGTTACACCAAGGTACTTTATATTATTTATGGCCTATGTGAAGGGTGTGGTTTCCCTAATTTCTTTCTAGTCCAGGTATCATTTGTATACAGCAGAGCTATTTTTGTTTCATGTGAATTTTGATTCCAGCCAGTTTGCTGAAGATATTTATCAGCTGTAAGAATTTCTGGTAGAATTTTTGGGGCCACTTAAGGGTACTATCAAATCATCTATGAATAGCTATACTTTCTCTTCTTCCTTCCTAGTTTGTACCCCCTTGATCTCCTTTAGTTGACTTATTACTCTAGCTAAATCTTCAAGTACTATATTGAATTGATATGGAGAAAGTAGACATCCTTGGCTTATCCATGATTGTACTGGAATTGCTTTAAGTTTTGCTCCATTTAATTTATGTCATTGTTTGTCTTGCTGTATATTGCCTTTATTGTGTTTAGGTATGTACCTTGAATCCCTGATCTCTCAAAGACTTTTAAGATGAAGGGGTGTTGGATATTTTGTCAAAGACTTTTTCATCTAATGAGATTATCGTGTGATTTTTTTTCTTTCTGTTTGTTTATATGGTAGACTATGTTGATGGATTTCTGGGTATCGAACCATCCCTGCATCCCTGGGATGAAGCCTACTTGATCATGGTGGATGATGTGTATGATGTGTTCTGCTATTCAGCTTGCAAGTATTGTATTGAATATTTTGTATCAATGTTCATAAGGGAAATTGGTCTGAAATTCTTTTTGGTGACTTTTTGTTTGGTGTGGTTATTAGAATGACTGTGGACTCACAAAATGAGCTTGGCAATGTTCCTTCTGTTTCTATTTTGTGGAATATTCTGAGGAGTATTGGTATTAGCTCTTCTTTGACAGTCTCATAAAATTCAGCCCTAAAACCATCTGGTCCTGGGCTTTCTCTGTTTAGAAGACTTTTAGTAACTGCATCTACTTCCTTAGAGGTTAAATTGTTTACCTGATCCTGATTTTACTTCGGTTAAGTAGAATTTATCAAGAAAATAGTCCATATCATTTAAATGTTTCAGTTTTGTGGAGTACAGAGTTTTGAATTGAGACCTAATGATTGTTTGGAATTCCTAGTTCTATATTGTTATATTCCCTTTTCATTTCTGATTTTGTTAATTTGGCTATTCTCCCTCTGCCTTTTAGTTAGATTGGTTAAGGGTTTGTCTATCTTGTTGATTTTCTCAAAGAACCAACTCTTGCTTCAGTTGATTATTTGCATTGTTCTCTTAGTTTCTAATTGAGCAATTTTAACACTCAGTTTGATTATTTCCTGCCATGATTATCTCTTAAGTTTGTTTGCTTTGTTGTTGTTATTATTGTTCTAGAGCTTTCAGGTATGCTGTTAAGTTTTTAATATAAGAACTCTGTGATTTCTTTATGAATGAACTTAACGCTATGAACTTTCTTCTTAGCATTGCTTTCATTGTGTCCATAAGTTTGGGTATATTATGGCATCATTTCTTTGATTTCTAGAAGTCTGTAATTTCTTTCTTTATGTGTTCCCAGTGGTCATTGAGTAGAGAGTTGTTCAGTTTTAATGAGTTTGTAGGCTTTCTGTTCTTTCTGCTGTTGAAGTCTAGTTTTAATCAATGTTGGTCAGTTAAGATACAGGTGGCTATTTTAATTTTCTTGTATCTGTTGAAACTTGCTTTGTGACTGAGTATATGGAGAATTTTGGAGAAAGTTCTTTATGGTGCTGAGAAGATGCAATATTCTTTTGTCTTTGTATATATCTGTTACATCTATTTGAGTCATAACCTCTGTTCATTTTATTATTTCTCTGTTTAGTTGCAGTCTGGATGACCTGTCCACTAGTGAGAATGGGATGTTGAAATCTCCCCCTATAAATAAGTGGGGTTTGATGCGCGATTTAAGGTTTAGTAATGTTTTCTTTATGAATGTAGGTGGCTTTGCATTTGGAGCAGAGATAGTTAGAATTAAGATGTCATCTTGATAGATTTTTCCTTTGATAAACATGAAATATCCTTCCCATCTCTTTTGATTCATTTTGTTTGAAACTCTATTTCATGAGATATTACAATGGCTACTTCAACTTTCTTGTGTTCTGTTTGCTTTGAAATTCTTTTTATCTCCCTTTACTCTGAGGTTTGCCTATCTTTGTTGCTGAGGTGAGTTTCTTAAATGTTATAAAATGGTGGATCATATTTTTGCATCCATTTTGTTATCCTGTGTCTTTTTATTGGGTGTTGCTTTATGCCCTGGACTGCCCACTGACTGACCACACTCATACTTGCTGTTGGTGGTTGGGGATAAGGTGGTTGGGGATAAGGTGGTATGGCATCAATGCCTCAGACTTACAGGAGCAGGTGATAGTGTGGCAGCAGCTTGTTTACTAATTCTCAGGGAGTACTCTTTATACCCTCTAACCATTCATCATGATGGTTTGCTATGGACTGTCACAAATTGTCTGCATCACCAATTTCTAGGTTCTTAGGCAGGCCTCCTTTTGGCCCTCAGGTGGAAGTTGCCCTCAGGGGGTGAATGGCCCCACTATCTGTTTTTTGAAGTTAATTCTGAAGCAGCCACTGCCTTCTCAGTGAGGTTGGCTGTTCCTCCTACTATTGGGGGATTGAGTCCAATGATATTGAGTGATAGTAATGACCAACGATTGTTATTTTCTATTATTTAATGTTGGTGATAGTAGTAGTAAGTGTGTGTGTATGTGTGTCCCTTCTAGATTTACTGGTGTGGAATTATGTATTTCATATAAGATTTATTTATTTGTTTATTTATTTATTTTTGATGTAGTTAACCTTCTTGGATTGGAGTTTTCCTTCTAGTATCTTCTGTAGGGCTGGATTTGTAAATCGATTTTGTTTAAATTTCATTTTATCACGGAATATCTTGTTTCTTCATCTATGGTGATAAAAAGTTTTGTACGGTATAGTACTCTGGGATGGCATCTGTAGTCTCTTAGAGTTTGAAAGACATGTATCCAGGCTCTTTTAGCTTTTAAAGTCTGTGTTGAGAACTTGGTAATAATTCTGATATGTCTGCTTTCGTATATTACTTGGTCTTTTTGCCTTGCAGCTTTTAATAGTCTTTCTTTGTTTTGTACATTTAGTGTTTTGATTATTGCGTAGCAGGAGGATTTTCTTTTCTGGCCCAATCTATTTGGTGTTCTATAAACTTCTTGTATGTTTATAGCCAAATCTTTCTTTAGGTTGGGGAAATTTTCTTCTATACTTTTGTCGAAAACATTCTCTGGGCCTTTGAGCTGGGAATCTTCTTTGTCTATTTCTATCATTCTTAGGTTTGGTCTTTTCATAGTGTTCCAGATTTTCTGGTTGACTTGTGTCAGGAAATTTTAGATTTATATTTTGTATCAAATTCTTCTATAGTATCTTCTATGCCTGATATCCTCTCTTCTGTTTCTTGGATTCCGTAGGTGATGTTTGTGTTTGTACTTACTGTTCTCTTACTTAGGTTTTCCATCTCCAGGATTTCATCAGTTTGTGTTTTTCTGTTTGTTTGTTTTTTCCCTTTTGGTTTTGTGTTTTTGTGTTTGTGTTTATTTTATTTTGCTTCTTATTTTCATTTTCAAGTCTTGAACAGTTTTAGTAATTTCCTTCACCTGTTTCATTGTATATTGTTTTTCTGGACTTCTTTATGAGATTTATTCATTTCCTCCTTAAAGGCTTCTATCATCTTCATAAGATTAGATTAAAGCTCATTTTCTTATGTTTTAGTTGTGTTAGGGCTTGCTGTAGTAGGATGGCTCGGATCAGGTGGTACCACATTCCTTGGCTCTTGTTGATAGTCTTCTTATACTGGTCTCTACCCATCTGATTGTCCCTGGTTCTAGCAAGACTCTATAACTTCAGGGAGAATGGTGGGATGAAAAATGAAGGGCAGGAACTGGGTACAGTTTACAGCTGCTTGCTGTGCCTTATGGGTCCTTGGTAGATGGGGAAAGGAGAGGTTGTAACCTGTTTGTTCCTGATGTCAGCAGGACTCTGGGAATGCAGACAGACCTGTGGGCTGGAAGATGGACTTAGAGGACATGAACATTTCCCTGCTGCTGGCTGTGCTTCAGGGAGAACCTCAATGGTTAAAATTTATAAACTAAATTTCTTTAGATTTTCCCCCTAAATATAGATATAGCTAACGGTACAAGCATAGAACATATGTATATATATATGCATACACACACAAACATAATCATTTGACAAGCAATGAGAAATGAAGGCTATTTTAGAAGAGGAATGGAACCACCAAGATGAGGTAGAGGGACTGGAAGAATAAATAAAAACAATATAGAATAGCAAATTTGTCTGAAACTATAATAATAAGACCTAATATTTTGTATACTGTCGAAATAATAACAATTCATAAAACAATTTAATTTTTTTGTGCACAGTATACTTCATTTACACATTCTCAATCTATGATACTAGGGGAAAAGATGACTCTATCACAAATATTATAATCTATGATTGAGGAAACCTCCGAAATACAGCATTATATATGGGAAGGACAGAATGCTGACAAGAGGATGGATAGCCTAAGAATAGCAGACTGCTTTCAACGTGGACCCACTTTGATTCCTGGGCTGACAAGATTTATGCTACTTTGTCTGCACAAGTGGTTAGAAGACATGACCCAAAGCCTAATTATGAAGTTAACACAGTGTCTTTCAGGCATTTTATCATCTTTCCTTTAAAAAACGTCTTTCTTTTCAATGTTGCACAAAGGAATGACCCTTCTTTTGTGTAAGAAGAGTGATCTGCTCAGTTACTTAAAAGGAAGATATCAAACTCATGAGTCTATATTTAAGTAGACTATTCTCACCTGAAAAGCTGCCCAGAATTAATGTCCAACTAACAGGAAGTAAAATGGTCTCCTACTTACCAACTTTACAATTGAAGAGGGGATCTCTGTGAACTTTGGCAGGAAATGTGGGACTACTTGTACCTATGTTTCATACGGCTTTGCTGCAAGGTTTGCTATAGAAATTATCTTCTGAGCAAAATACATAAGCCAGCATTTATTAAGTATGATTTTTGCTATGTTGTGACTGACTTTTAATTAAAATTATTCAAATTAGATGGCCAGAATTTTCCATACGTATATTACATTACCTAATACATTCATAAGAAAATAAAATACATATTCATAGGTATTGATGACTTTAATGTGGGGTTTTTGGAATCCATAGCCAAAATCAATAGGAAAGACGAAAGATTTTACACTAAACTACATAAAATAAACCCTGAGAAGCTAACTTGATGCCTTTCATTCACTGAAAAATAAACATTTCCTTGTAAAATGGCATATACAAGTATAGTCTCAACACATTTTCAGATTACGTATTAGAACAATGTCTTTATTAAATATGAATAAAATAGAAGCATTTGAGATGGCTTAGTAGTGATAGTGCTTGCCACTAAGCCTAAATTCAATCCCTAGAATTCACCTGTTGGAAGGAAAGAATCAAATGAAAAACAATGTAAAACTATATTTATAGAGGTAAACCCAAAACAAAAATGAGCAAAGTCTTTATGGAGAGCAGAGTGAGATGTCTACATTTAACACTGTTGTTTTTTTGTGGCACCGGACTTCTTCCCTCTGGGTGTGGGTCAGAAGTGAGAAAAAAAACACAGACAAAATACTGTAAGAACAAGAGCATATCATCTGTTCTATCCTTTTATATGCATTTTCCTCACAGGAATGTGTGTGTACTATGCAGGTTTGAGTCTCTCTCTCTCTCTCTCTCTCTCTCTCTCTCTCTCTCTCTCTCTCTCTCTCTCTCTGTGTGTGTGTGTATCTGTGTCTGTGTATGTGTGTACATGTGTAAACATATGCACTTTGAGCTCCAAGGTTGATTTTAGGAGTCTTTCTCCATGGTTCTAACACCTTGTTCTCTTTGGAGCAATAGCTCATAATCAAATGCAGAACATGTTGATATGTCTAGTCACTGGTCATCTTACTCTAGGGACACCCTGTCATTGTTTCCCAAGATTAGTATAAGGATTAAGCATTCACTTGCTGTCATAGTCTCTTGTATCCAAACCCTAGACTGCTTGCCTGAGATGTAAGCCCTTAACCACTGAGCAACACTCTAGCCCTTGAAAGTCAGAAATCACACTCAACTATATTTAAGGCCAATTTGAATCTGTTCATCAATATAAACTCTCAATCTAGCTCTTGTTGCAGTTACTGAAATTTCTTTGGGTCCTTTCAATGTGTAAGAATTTTATAAAAAGCCTGTTTGCTTTTACTCATAATAAACTTTTTCACCATTATTTCATCAAATTGGTATATTAATTTTGAAAACCCAGTCTCAACAACGTTGAATCTTCTAATCCAAGAAAATAGTACATCTTCCTCATTGTTTATGACTTTTTTAATTTCTCTCCATAATATTTTATATGTTTGGATCCTCCCACCCCCACCATTTTGTTATTTTACTAACATTAAATTTTAGTTATTTTTGTAAAAAAATCAGATAATATCAATATTCCCCACAGGACAAGTTGTATTAATGGTACGTCTGCTGTGTAAAACAATGTAAATATGAAATAAGAAAGAACAGTGATAATCACCATTTTAAATGTTCAGATAGTTAACAGGTCAAGGGAATTAGGTCAGATTGGGATAACATGTATGCTGAGAAATAATACATGAACTAAGAATTTATTAAAGTAAATATGTTTTTAAAATAGGCTTAATTTCCCCTATTGTCCTGTTTATTTGCTTAGTTCTTACATAAGGTTTCCTTAATTACCTATGCACTAGGATGAACAGAATAAAGAAGTCCTCCTTCTGAGGAAGTATTATTATTTATCATGAGCATTTATACAGTGGATTGTGTTTATCACTTTAAAGCAATGAGACTTTCATCCTGCTTTTGCAAGATGATAGCTACAGCTTACAAGGTTATCTTGTTCTCATTTAATTAATATTCAGCAGTAAATGTGCTTTATTTCTCCACTATTTTTGTGTTGGAGAATTTTAGGAATTGGATATCATTTCTGGATTGCATTGCTATAATAATAAAATGCTACTGACCTATATTCCATTGTCACGGCCCAAGCAAGATGTATGTAAGTGACACAAAGTATATTATAGTTCAATAGGAATGATGGGCATTGGTGAAGCTAATTTCTGAAAGCTAAAAAAAGAATGTTAACATATGAGACTGGAGATAAAAAAAAAAAAGATTTAGAGACTTACACTAACTATATACCAAATTAGTATGTGATAAGTTTAAGCTTTATTATAATTTTGATGCATATAGGTTGAGATTATTTGAGCTGTAACCAGTTAGTATATATAAATGACTTACCCAGCTGCTGTGTTAGGAATTAATTTAAAGGTCTGGTGTGGACAGGATCCAGTTGGTATTGCAGTATTTTTAGAAAGATACAATATAGGAATATAAGCTTTGAAATTAAGATTTATGAGTCTGAAGAAATGGCTAAGTAGATAACAATATATACTCTTTTGCGGAAGAGCTGAGTTTGGTTCCCAGTACTCATATTGAACATCTGACAGTCACCTGTAAGTCTAGCTTGACAGGATCTGATACTTCTTGCCTCCATAGACACCTACGCTCATATACACATATACTCAATCCAACAAACATATAGATAAAATTAAAATAAATATATTTTTGTTGCGGGAAATATGTTTTTAAAAAGTGCCAGCACATTCCTGCTCTAGTACCGGCACCAGCGGGCCACAACACTATATGACCCTGTGGGGTCCTGCCAGCTCTGTTCCACTTTCCAGTAATCAAATTGAACCGCCAACCTTGCAGTTAGATATGGTAATACCCAGTAACCGGTAAAATCAAGACTCTTAATGCTTATAGTTAACCAATCAGATTTATATATCAATAAATTCACAATACACAAGATGCCAATACAGTAATTTCAGAACAAATTGATAATAATAAAAGCTGCCCACCTAGATTAGACAAATTATCCCAATATTCTTACCTTTATTATATCAAAACCACCTATGACTGGTTAAAGCCATGCTGGTTCATGTCTGCCTCCATCTTAGCTTTCCTTCTCCTCTGTCCTGAGATATTCTTTGTCTCTGCAACTCTTAGATCTGCCTCCCTTTTCCCTTCCAATTACATTAGGGCAGCAGGAGGCCTGTGAATGGACAGGGAAAATGTAATTGGACAAGGAAAATCCTGCGACATTTTTTAAAGAACAAAAATATCTGTGGCTATTGTGTAGAGTGTTATTTCCATTTTTCCCAGACTGTTTGTTGTTTTTATATAGTAGAGCTACTGATTTTTTTAAAGTAATCTTGCATTCAGCCACTTCACTGAAGGTGTTTATGGGTTGATGGAATTTTGGGGGTCACTTATGTATACTATCATATCATCTGCAAATGATGATACTTTGAATTCTTCCTTTCCAATTTGCATCAGCTTGATCTCCTTTAGTTGTCTTACTGCTCTAGCTAGAACTTCAAGTACTATGTTGAATAGATATGGAGAGAATGGAGAGGCATGCCTTGTTCCTGATTTTAGTGGAATTGCTTTGAGTTTCTCTCCATTAAATTTGATGTTGGCTATTGACTTACTGTAAATTGTTTTTATTATGTTTAAGTATGTCCCTTGTACTCCTGATCTCTCAAAGTCTTCTATCATTAAGGAGTATAAGACACTGATTGTAGGGCGAGGAATGAGAGTCTAGATAGCCCAGAGACCTTGGATAGTCCTAAACATAACCAGCAAAAAAAAAAAAAATCAATGAAATGATTCCTAATGATATTTTGCTACATGCTCTAGTTATAGACCACAGAGAGTCTTCACCCAGGAATTGATGAAAATCATAAAGATACACATCCAAACATTATGCAGACCTTGGAGAATCCTGTAGAAAAGGAGGGGTAAGGATTATAATACACCACAAGGAATCCCACACAAAGAATCAACTGACCTAGGCTCATAGTGACTCACAGAATCTCAACTGATAATTAGGTAGGTTGCATGGTTCTGGCCTAGAAACTATGCATCTATGTTATGATTGTATAGCTTGGTCTTCCTGTGGGACTTCTAACAGTAGGAGTAGGGGATGTCTCTGACTTTTTGTCTGCTTTTGGGACCCTTTTCTTCCCACTGTGTTCCTTCATCCAGCCTTAAGAAGAGGGGATGTGCTAAGGCTTATAGCAATCTGCTATGTGCAATGTTTGGTTGATATCCATGGAAAGTCCGCCATTAAATGGAGGGAAATGGAGGCAGAAGGGATATGGGGGAGACAGGAGGTAGGAGGAAGGACTAGGAGGGGAAACTCTGGATATAATACAAGAGAGAAGAATAAATTAAAAACACTAAAATTTCCTCAGTTGAGAATTCTCTGTTTAGCTTGATTCCCCACTTTTTAATAGGGTTATTTGGTTCTCTGGAGTCTAACTTCTTGAGTTCTTTGTATATATTTGATATTAGCCCTCTTTAGGTTGTAGGATTGGTAAAGATCTTTTCCAAATCAGTTGGTTGCTGTTTTGTGCTATTGACAGGATATAAAAGTAACTCTTTTGCCAGATGTCATTGTCATCTTGAAGGCTTACTGCTGAATAAGTCCATTCTTTCTAGTTTGTTCTGAATTCTGCCTGACTTGTTCAATTCAGTTGTTCTGGCTCAAACTCCTCTTCAAGCTGATTAATCCCAACTAGCATCTCTAGGCTTCTGACTGAATTGCTCCACTTCGCTTCAAGCTAACTGGCAATCTATTCTAATCTTGTGGCTAATTCACATTCTCTCACTCCTTTTGTTATCCTTTCTTTGTAAAATTGTCCTGATAAAACTGCCTCCACTCACCTGCATGGAACTACATGAACTGAACTCAATGCATTTAACTGACTGCATTGCACACACTGAACTGACTCAACTGAACTTAACTGCTCGCTCTCTCTCTCTCTCTCTCTCCCTCCCTCCCTCCCCCACTCCTTCCCTCTCTCCCTCTCTACTGCTCGCAAGTAGCCTCTTTAGTGTCTTGTTCTCCTGAGAGTTTGGCATATACTATCTCTGACTCATTCTGTCAAATCTTTCTTTGATTTATCACTTTTTCTGTCCCTCAATTAGAGTTCACTTTCATGCCTGCCTCCTTCTACAAACAGACATTATCTCTATTATTTGATTATTTGGGCTCAAAAGTGTGTACTAAGAGCATATCTCTGTTATAGCCATAGGGGTTAAAGGTGAGTCATTCCAGCGAGATTACACAGACCATGAAGACCTTTGGATTGATCCTGCATTAAAATTTCTCTGCAAAAGTTGACATATTTGGTAATTAAAACAAGGAATTGAGATAAACTATGAGCGTGGGGGAAAATTATCCTTGTCTTATGGAGGAGATGAATCAGCAAAACAAATATTGAAATAGATTAAAATAAGAGAAGAATGAATTTGGGCAAAATGAACACAGAAGTTATTTGATGACTATATTTTCACTCATGATGTTGTGGAGTTTTATTATGTAAGTATGTGCTAATTAAAATAAACATTTTTCTGTTGTTGAAGATTCTTTATTGTAAACCATACTGCAATTGACATTCTTATAATTAGGTATATATACAGGTAAAATTTTGGTGATTTTCTATGTACTCCTTTTAGAAAATATAAGTTTTAAGAAATGTTTAATCTTTTAATTCTATACAACATTACCACTTATTTGGTGCTCTTGTCTATTGGCCTCCCATGTGAGTTAGGAAACCTGCCAGTTAAAAAACTTAAGTTAAAAACATAAAACAAATATTGTGGGACAGTGGTCTGTGGCAGGCAATCTGACACCTGGTTGAGCACAGGCTGAAAACTCTGGGAGACCCAGTGGAATATCCAGGAGGGACTGCAATATGTTTTTGGCCGATGCTCCCAGAAGACTCCTGTAAAAACAGCTACAGCTTTTACAACCCCTATATAGAGATGCCTGGCATGTAAGCTTTGTTTGTCACGTAGAAAGCAACGCTAAGTCCTCCCACAAGCAAATGAGGTATCGAGAAGCTCTCAGACCACACCAATGGGAAGTATCGGTTGTCAAACCCCTGACCCCCCCCCCAAACAGTATATTAGACCATCCCAACCTATGTGGGAGAGCCCGCCATGCAGAAGGAATAAAGGTGTGAGAACTACTCCAGTGTCTGAGAACCTCTATCATAACAGCTGTAACACTTTCTGCCCGGGAAGAGATGATCCGCTCTCCTGAGGGCCGCCAGAAGCTTCCCATACTCCACAGGCTGGTTGGCCTCTCATGGGCTCAGCCACGGCCTGACTAGCACAGGGCGGAAGGTGCAGTGTCTTGGCACAACCCAGGTGGCAGCTGCAGGAACCAAGGCGGAGAATTCCATCCCCGCTCGCGCCCCCCACCCTCCTCCCCGCCAGAACCCTCAAATTCAGCTGGGCTAGAGACCCTGAAGGAAGGCTCCCAGCACGCAGCCCGACAAAATATTACTCTTTCTTGGTCTTCTTTTGGAATATTAGTTGAGAGGAAAGATGGAATGTAGGCAAAATATGAAGATCATGAAAGAGATATAAAACTAGTTTTGTCTAGTTTCAACTCCATCATATTTTTCCTTCTTTGATTGACATGTAAATTCAGTATTCTATGTATTACCATAGTAAGAACTATCATTGCATTACAAAGGCTCAAATATGTAGCACTCTTTTGAAGCAGTAGTTTTGAAAGTTGGGGTTTTGTTTCAATTTGATTGACCATCAGGGCAAAAGGAATTAGTCATGAACATCTCTGAATACATTTATTGTACTGGCCCGGTTAACAAAAGCTTGAATTGAGAGAATCAGACAGATAAAAATTTATTTTTAATTATTTTCAGAAATATATCAAATAAATATATTTTGTTGTTTAGTATGTGGACCATATTGATACCCATAAAGTGTTAATTTCAATAAGAATAAAATCTAAATTTATTAGGCCTGTTAAAAGAAGGACTAACCAATTTAACATAATTTTGGGGCTATTCCTCAGGAGAAACCAGAAGAAGTTCTTCACAGAGTTTAAAACACTGAGTTGTATATTAGGCTGAATATGTAATTTGAATAACTATTTGAGACTACAAAAATATATGATCAAGTGACTTTGAATGCTTGGGAAAGTGAAGTGAATGACTGTCTTAGAGTTTTTGTTTTGTTTTGTTTTGTTTTGTTTTGTTTTGTTTTGTTTGTTTGTTTGTTTGGGTTTTTTTGTTTTGTTTTTTGTCTTGGTAAGAAAGCTATCTACTTTAGAAGAATTTTGAACATTTAAAAGAAGGTATCTGTTTCTTCCAACCAGAGTGTGATAAATATGGAGAATTGGGGGCATTTCCTTCAATATAGAGACAGAGAAACTTGGCTTCTTTAGGCCTTCATACACATTGTCTTATTACTTTCAATAATAATTACATCAAATTTGATATATTTCTAAAGTCTTGTTTTGCAATGCTATTTGTTTACAAAGATTTTATTTTTTTTATTATGCACATATGTGTATGTGTTCTGTGTACATATCTGCAAATGAGAGCAATGCATATGGAGGCCAGAACAGGGCACACTGGATCTCCTGGAGCTAAGTTACAGGCAGTTGTTAGTCACCTGACAATGGTGCTAAAATTGAACTCAGGTCCTTAGCAAGAGCAAAAGTAGTTTACATTCTGAACTGCTGGGACATCTCTCCAGCTCCTTATAAAAGCTATTTTTGCTGGATTTTGGTATCATGTTTGTTGAAAGGCTGATCATTGATAATTCTCATTTTTATTTTTGATTTTGCCACAGTAATATGTTTGATTGCTAATAGCAATCTATAATCTAATAATCTAATAAGAATATATAATCTAATAAGGAGAATAATAGTCGATCACTTAATAATACTAATTAGGAAAATTATAAATGTCTATAACAAACATTTGTATTCTAAGTACAATTAGTGAGAGAAGAGTTGAAAGAGAAAGTAGCCCAAACTTTACAGCAAACATTTCTCTTTTTAAAAACTGTGATCTTGCATGCACTTCTAAGATGAGCTTAGATATGAAATACTTCTCATGAGAAACAATAGCCAGCCAACTTGTAAAGATGAAGGATATCTCTTCATAGTGTACACTTGCCTGGAATCTCCCAGGCATCTTTCTCCTGCCTAGAAACTTTTGAGCTAGGAGATATTATCCACTTTCTTCCAATTTATCCAAGCAGAACTGCTGTGGCAGGTATCAAAGGAAATATACCCAAAGCCTTATAAGCCTTGTGAAGTATAACCTTCATGGGCAAATTCCATTTCTGTACAGGAACCTGTTCAGGAGAATGTTTCATAACACAACAAGCATTTCAAATAACACAATACAAGGTCATTATTTTTCTGTTGACAACCTTGGCCTTTCTCACTGAAAGCAGTGACCTTATTTGAACCTCAAATCATCTCAATGGATGAACATTATAATCTGTAATAGTCTGTATTGCACATTTGCCTACACGTATTTTTTGATATTTAACCATTTTGATGAAAAGAATAAATATTAGGAAATGTTAACTAATGGTGAGTTTAAAACAGGTTCAAAATATGAGAAATTTGACTTTTCCATATTTTACTTAAGCTTCCCACATATGATTTTTATGATGCAAACATACCCATTTTCACAAAGCAATACAAAGTAATTTTACTATCTTAGATGAAAACAGTCAAAAATGGCAAAAAAAATTCTAAACATATAAACAGAAATCAAATCATATTTTAGGTGAATATGATATTGAATATTTAATTTAGACCATGCAAGTTTTGTGTCCAACAACTGGAAAAATATCCATGTTTAAGAAAAAGAGGCACTTCTGATTTCCATCTATGGCTGGGGACCTCAATGTGTGCCAGAGGGCTCCATAGCCAAATAGCGCCAGAAGAAATCTAGCCTCCTAGGAGTGTGGACAAATCTGTGAGTGGAGGTAAGGCAAGCACCACTGTTCATTGGGACCCACCCAGAATCCTCAGGACCCAGGGACGGAGCAGCTGGGGTCAGGAACCTTCCGGTTTATACCTGTGACCTGTGCCACACACCTCCATACCTAAATAGCGCAGGGAAAAAGATGACCTCCCAGGAGTGTGGACAAGCCTGTGATCAGGGTAAAGCTAGCACCTCTGCTCAGCAGGACCCGCCCGGAACCCTCAGGACTAAGGGACCAAAAAGCAGCCAGGAACAGGAGACTCCTGGTTTCCATCTGTGGCTGGGAACCTCAACCTGTGCCACAGGGCTCTATAGCCAAATAGCATCAGGAGAAAGCTAGCCTCCCAGGAGTGTGGACAAGCCTGTGAGTGAGGGAACGGGAAGATAAGACCAGCACTTCAACTCAGAGGAACCCACCCGGAACCCTCAGGACACAGGGACTGAGGAGTGGTCTTCTAGTTTCTTTCTGCAGCCAGGGAACTGATTCTGTGACACAAGGCTCCATATTCAAACAGTGCCAGGAGAGAGCTGGTATCCCAGGAGTGCCAAAACACCTTCGAGCACAGGCAAGACCACCACTTCTGTTCAAATTCCTGAATCAAGAGGGACCCTTGCAGAGCCATCAGGACACAGGATCCAAGGAACAGCTGGGGACAGGATTCTTCTGGTTTCTGTCTGCACCCCAGAGCTGACCCTCTACCACAGCTCTCCAAACCCAAATTCCTCTCAGAGACAGCTGGTCTCCAAGGAGTACTTACACAGAGGCTTGCAGGAGGGACAAGCCACAGTCAGAGAGAGCAAGACCAGCTAACACCAGAGATAAACAGATGGCAAAAGGCAAGGGCAAGAACATAAGGAACTAAGGCAACTTGGCATCATCAGAACTCAGCTCTCCTACTACAGTGAGCCCTGGATACCCCAATACACCATAAAAGCAAGACTCAGTTTTAAAATCACATCTCATGATGATGATAGAAGATTTTAAGAAGGAAATAAATAACTCCCTTAAAGAAATACAAGAGAACACAGATAAACAGCTAGAAGCTCTTAAACAGGAAACACAAAAATCCCTTAAAGAATTACACAATCAAACAGGTGAAAGAAATGAAAAAAAACCATCCAGGATCTACAAATGGAAATAGAAACAATAAAGAAATCACAAAGGGAGACAACCCTGGAGATAGAAAACCTAGGAAAGAGATCAGGAGTCGTAGATGCAAGCAAAACCAACAGAATACAAGAGATGGAAGAGAGAATCTCAGGTGCAGGAGATACCATGGAAAACACTGACACAATAGTCAAAGAAAATGCAAAATGCAAAAAGCTCCAAAACTTCCAGGAAATCCAGGACACAATGAGTAGACCAACTAAGGATAATAGGTATAGAAGAGAGTGAATATTCCCAACTTAAAGGGCCAGTAGATATCTTCAACAAAATTACAGAAAAAAACTTCCCTAACCTAAAGAAAGAGATGAACAAAAACATTTAAGAAGCCTACAGAACTCCAAATAGATTGGACCAGAAAAGAAAGTCCTCCTATCACATTATAGTGAAAAAACCAAATGCACAAAAAAAAGAAAACTCTCAATTTCCATACATTGTGAAACCAAGGTATTCTATGACAAAACCAAATTTACACAATATGTTTCCATAAACCCAGCCCTACAAATGATAATAGATGGAAAACACCAATACAAGGAGGGAAACTGCACCCTAGAAAAAGCAAGAAAGTAATCTTTCAACAAACTCAAAAGAAGATAGCCACACAAACATAATAATAACATCAATAAGAACAGGAAGCAACAATCATTATTCCTTAGTATCTCTTAACATCAGTGGACTCAATTCCCCAATAAAAAGACATAGACAAACAGACTGTATGCATAAACAGCACCCAGCATTTTGCTGGATACAGAAAATGCACCTCAGAGTTAAAGGCAAACACTACCTCAGAGTAAAGGGCTGCAAAACAAGTTTCCAGGCAAATGGTCCCAAGAAACAGGCTGGAGTAGCCATTCTAATATCGGATAAAATCAACTTTCAACCAAAAGTCATCAAAAAAGATAAGGAAGGGCACTTCATACTCATCAAATGAAAAATCTACCAAGAAGAACTCTCAATTCTGAACATCTATGCTCCAAATGCAAGGGCAACCACATTCATAAAAGAAACTTTATTAAAGTTCAAAACACACATTGCACCTCGCACAATAATAGAGGGAGACTTCAACACCCCATTTTCATCAATGGTCAGATCTTAGAAACACAAACTAAACAGAGACACAGTGAAACTGACAGATGTTATGGAGCAAATGGATTTAACAGATATCTATAAAACATTTCATCCTAAATCGAAAGAATATACCTTCTTCTCAGCACCTCATGGTACCTTCTCCAAAACTGACCATATAATTGGTCACAAAACAAACCTCAACAGATACAAGAAAATTGAAATAATCCCATGCCTCCTATCAGATCATTACGGTTTAAGGCTGGTCTTCAATGGGAACAATAACAACAGAAAGCCCACATACACATAGAAGCTGAACAACGCTCTATTCGATGATAACTCGGTCAAGGAAGAAAGAAAGAAAGAAATTAAAGCCTTCTAGAATTTAATGAAAATGAAAGTACAACATACCCAAACTTATGGGACACAGTGAAAGCAGTGTTAAGGGGAAAACTCATAGCTCTGAGTGCCTCCAAAAAGAAACTGGAGAAAGCATACACTAGCAGCTTAACAGCACACCTGAAAGCTCTAGAACAAAAAGAATCTAATAAACCCAAGAGGGTAGATGGCAGGAAATAATCAAACTCAGGGCTGAAATCAACCAAGTAGAAATAAAAAGAACTATACAAAGAATCAACAAAACCAGGAGCAGGTTCTTTGAGAAAATAAACAAGATAGATAATCCCTTAGCCAGACTAACCAGAGGGCACAGAGACAGAATCCAAATTAACAAAATCAGAAATGAAAAGGGAAATAAATCAACAGATTCTGAGGAAATTCAAAAAATTATCAAATCTTACTACAATAGCTTATACTTTACAAAATTCGAAAATCTGGATGAAATGGACAATTTTTTAGACTGATACAAAATACCAAATTTAAGTCAGGATCAGATAAACCATCTAAACAGTTCTATAACCACTAAAGAGATAGAAGCAGTCATTAAAAGTCTCCCAACCCCAAAAAAGCCCAGGACCAGACAGGTTTAGTACAGAAATCTTTCAGACCTTCAAAGATGACCTAATACCAATACTCTTCAATCTATTCTACAAAATAGAAACAGAAGGAACACTACCCAATTCATTCTATGAGTCTACAGTTACACTGATACCAAAACCTAACAAAGACCAAAGAAAGAAAGAAAACTTCAGACCAATTTCTCTTATGAATATCAATGTCAAAACTAATCCTAAGTACAAAGAAAATGTCCCTAATAAAACTCTATCTATCTATCTATCTATCTATCTATCTATCTATCTATCTATCTATCTATCTTTCAATTATCTATCTATCTTTTCCATCCAGTTCAAGCTTCATTTGAACAAAAGGATAAAGAGAAATAGAAAGGAAAGGAAAGCACACAGTTTGTTTAAACTAAATCTCCCTCTGTGGCATTTCCCCACCATTCTTTCTGGGAAACAGGGTTAGAATATCTAGTGCTATGCAAAAATATTCAACAAAATTCTCACAAACCGAATCCAAGAACACATCAAAATGATCATTCACTACAATCAAATAGGCTTCATCCCAGAGATGCATGGATGGTTCAATACCCAGAAATCCATCAATGTAATCCATTACATAAGTAAATTCAAAGAAAAAAAAGAAACACATGATCATTTCATTAGGTGCTGCAAAAACTTTTGGCACAATTCAACATCCCTACATGATAAAAGTCTTGGATAGATCAGGAATTCAAGGACCATACCTAAACATAGTAAAAGCAATATACAGCAAACCAGTAGACAACATCAAATTAAATGAAGAGAAACCTGGAGCAATCCCACTAAAATCAGGGACTAGAGAAGGCTTCCCTCTCTCTCCTTATCTGTTCAATATAGTACTTGAAGTTCTAGCTAGAGCAATTAGACAACAAATGGAGGTCAAAGGGATACAAATTGGAAAGGAAAAAATTAAAGTATCACTAATTGCAGATGATATGATCCTATACTTAAGTGAACTGAAAAACTCCACCAGAGAATTGCTACAGCTGATAAACAACTTCAGCAAAGTGGCTGGATATAAACTTAACTCAAACAAATCAGAAGCCTGCCTACACTTGAAGGATAAACAGGCCTAGAAAGAAGTTAGGGAAATGACACCCTTCACAATAGTCACAAACAATATAAAGTATCTTGGTGTGACTCTAACCAAACAAGTAAAAAATCTGTATGACAAGAACTTCAAGTCTCTGAAGAAAGAAAGAAGAAGACCTCAGAAGATGGAAAGATCTCTCATGGATTGGCAGGATTGGTATAGTAAAAATGGCCATTTTCCTGAAAGCAATCTACAAATTCAATGCAATCCCCATCAAAATTCCAACTCAATTCTTCATAGACTTAGAAAGAGCAATTCTCAAATTCATTTGGAATAAGAAAAAACCCAGGATAGCAAAAACTATTCTAAACAATAAAAGAACTTCTAGGGGAATCAACATCCCCGACCTCAAGCTATACTACAGAGCAGTAGTGATAAAAACTGCATGGTAATGGTACAGTGACATGCAGGTATATCAGTGGAATAGAATTGAAGACCCAGAAATGAACCCACAGATCTATGGTCACTTGATCTTTGACAAAGGAGTTAAAACCATCCAGTGGAAAAAAGACAGCATTTTCAACAAATGGTGCTGGTTCAACTGTAGGTCAACAGATTGAAGAATGCAAATGGATCCATTCCTATCTCCCTGTACAAAGCTCAAGTCCAAGTGGATCAAGGACCTCCATATAAAACCTGATACACTGAATCTAATAGAAGAGAAAGGGGGAAAAGTCTCAAACACATGGGCACAGGGGAAAAGTTCCTGAACAAAACACCAATGGCTTATACTCTAAGATCAAGAATGAACAAATGAGACCTCATAAAATTGCAAAGCTTCTATAAGGCAAAAGACACTGTCAATAGCACAAAACAGCAACCAATCAATTTGGGAAAGATCTTTACCAATCCTACATCTGATATAGGTCTAATATCCAATATATACAAAGAAGTTAAGAAATTAGACTCCAGAGAACCAAATAACCATTTTAATAGCTGGGGAATAGAGCTAAACAGAAGATTTCTCAACTGAGGAAACTTGAAGGGTTGAGAAGCACCTAAAGAAATGTATGACCTCCTTAGTCATCAGGGAAATGCAAATCAAAACAACCCTGAGATTCCACCTCACCAGTCGGAATGGCTAAGAATAAAAACTCAGGTGACAGCTGATGCTGGCAAGGATGTGGAGAAAGAGGAACCCTCTTCAATAGCTGGTGCGATTGCAAGCTGGTACAACCACTCTGGTAATCAGTTTTGCAGACCCTCAGAAAATTGGACTTAATACTACCTGGGGACCCAGCTATACCACTCCATATACCCAGAAGAATCTGCAACATGTAATAAGGACACATGTTCCACTATGTTCATAGCAGTCATATTTATAATAGCCAGAAGCTGGAAACAACCCAGATGGCCCTCAAAAAAACAATGGATACAGAAAATGTGGTACATTTACACAATGGAATACTACTCAGCTATTATAAACAATGACTTCATGAAATTCGCAGGCAAATGGATGGAACTTGAAAATATCATCCTGAGTCAGGTAAGTCAGTCACAAAAGTAAGAACATTGTATGTACTCACTGATAAGTGGATATTGGCACAAATGTTTGGAATACCCAATATTCAATTCACAACAACCATTGGACTGAGGGTGGGGTCCCAGATAGAGGAGTTGGAGAAGGGACTGAAGGCACTTGCACCCCCATGGAGGGAGCAACTGACCTGACCCCCCAGTGCTCCCAGAGACTGGACCACCAACCAAAGAATACACATGGAGGGCCCCATTGTACTGGTCATATATGTGGCAGAGGAGGGCCTTGTTGGCCATCAGTGGGAGGAGAGGTCCTTGGGCCTGAGTGTGTTAGATATCCCAGTATAGGGGAATGCTAGGGAGAGAAGAGGAGAGTGGTTAGGTGGGTAGGGGAGTACCCTCATAGAGGCGAGGGGACGGGATATTTGATAATGGGTTTCCAAAGGGGAGACTTGGAAGGGAGAAAATATTTGAAATGTAAATAAAGTATCAAAAGAAAGAAAGAAAGAAAGAAAGAAAGAAAGAAAGAAAGAAAGAAAGAAAGAAAGGAAAAGAGGCAAAATTAGTAATCTAAGAGAAAAACACAACAGAAGTAAGTCAGAAAACAAAACAAAAGAAAAAGACCATTGTATGGGTACTTGTCAAGTGCAGTAGACTATCCTCCAGACAGGAGCAGAACTGAAGAAAGATGGGCCAACAAGATGGCTTGGCAGGTAAAAGGTGCTTGTCAGCAACCTTGATGACCTGAATGCAGTCTGCAAGACCCACATGATAAAGACAGAAAGAAAAAGAGACACCAGTTCTTGCAAGTTGTTCTCTCTTGTCCACTAGCACTCTGTAGCATGCATATATACATAGAGAAACATGCAAATACCCAACATGTAAATTACATGTATAAATAAAAGGTGAATGGTGCCCAGAGCTTTTTTTCACTAGTTCAGAGCACACACTCAGGAATCCTGGTTCTTACTTGGCAGTTTCATTCCCATCCTTATCCTGCACCAGGCCATTTCATATTCAGCCAATATTCATTCCCGTAGTAAGCAAAATTTTATACACTTTTCTAAATAGGAACTTGGTGTTGGTATGCTAATTGTTCAATATGATCTACCTAAAAAACTCTTTAAAATCTTAATATTGTTCAAAGGTAATACTAGCAATTATGTTGCTGCATATTTTATGGCATTTGAACTCATATTTAATAACTGAAATTTATATTTCTTATAATATCACAATATAGAAAAGAACAGATATTTGAGTATCCTTACCTAATCCGTCACATCAGTTTAGTGTAACAAAGAACGTTGCATTTTATGTCCAGTTCCAATTCTAATAGCAACCTTTTTCAATGTCGTACAGAGAGGCTATCTTTAAAAAGAACAAAGATTTTAATATGCATAATTTTCCCAATGCATTTAAACTTGATTTTCACCAATTTATATTTGTGTGTGTTTTGACAATATACATTTATGTGCATATAAATATTTATGCTAGTTTTACACTGCTGATTTAAATTTCTTCTTTAGCCTTCCTTGTGATTGTTAGGTATGGATAATTAATCTTAATTACATTTTGATGAAGAAACCAAAACTTGTTAAACATGCGTGAAAACAAATTTGAGCTAACACCAAACAGGCTGGCTATTTTGTCATGACTTCTTAACATCAGTAGTTTTCCTTTGTGCTCAGGGGTTATCTTCTCTTACATCAGTTACTTTCCCAATCACTTCTCATTAGATATGGAAATGTGTAGCAGGAATAGTAGGGCTACCTCTATGTAAAAACTGGGGGCTGTGCAGCCACAAAAACATCGCCTGCTGGAGGACCTAACTGAGAACTGCCTCAGAGATCAAGGATTGCTGAAGCAGACAATGCCAGCCATTCAGGAACTTTAGAAGAGATGATTTCTTGGGACCAATGGTGAGTGGGTGTATTAAAGTATTAAAGGAGCTAGCAGCAGTGTTCAGATGAGCTGCTGCTGTGGTTCTCACCTGCTCCTGGGGTCTGTGTCTTTGACTCTGTGCCAACTCATCTCCATCCCCCGAGGTCAGGTAAGGTCAGGCAGTGTGTAGTCCAGGCAGCAGAAATGCATTTATAATTTGCAAATTAAAAAATGTTATAACTTTTATCTATTTAAGTTGGTGCGTGTGTGTGTGTGTGTATGTGTGTGTGATGTGCTATGGACATGTGTGGGTTCCATGTTCTTGTGTGGAGGTCTGAGGAAAAGCTGTAGTACTCAGCATTCTTCTTCCACGTAGGTTCTTTTGATGCAACACGGGTCATCCACCTTGGCTACACCTTTACCTACTGAACAGTCTTACAGATCCTAATTTACTATGTTTTATATATCACTTAAATATTAACTTCTGAAGTAACATTAAGTAGTTTCAGGACTTAGACCTTAGGATGTTGAGCTGGAAGAAGACCTTGTACTGCCTTTAAGAATGGAAAATATGAGGTGCATTTTGGTCTATTAGTTGGTAAGGTTTTTTATTTAAATTTGCCATTTCTTCTGGAGGTCATACCTTAATAATTTCTCAAAGGTCATACAACATCAAATACTGTCACTGCTGATATCCTTTTTCCATTGATCATTAGGGGATGCTGTATTGTTTCATGTTGTTTTCTTGACCAACAGTGAATGTTATACTGAGCATACTGTTATGGTTATGGACATTTACTTAAAAAAAAAGCTAATTTCCTTAACATGTTTGCATATCTTTACATTGAAATGCCTTTTAAAGTTAATATTTACATTTCATATATAAACTGAGAGAAATGTAGCTGCTGCCAATACTATAAACCTAATTTCTTCTTGTTCTTATTCCCTCCATGATCTGTAGCAAGATCTTTGCTTAAACATATACATTGTTTTATAAATGGATTTAATCTTTAATCAGATTAAAATTTTGATATCCATTTTCTTAAAGTGTTTTGATGTTTTTGAGTTAGTATTTTATGTTTATGCATTGCATTTATCTCTAATTCTCTATATTAATGCTGTTTTGTGATATTATTCAAGTTTTTATTAAAAATACAATTTTTATAGAGTATATTCTGATTATGGTTTCCCCTCCCTCAATTCTACCCAGATTCTCCAACTTTTTCACCCAACCAAATATACAACCTTTATGTCTCTCCCTGATTATAATACAAATGGGCATCTATGTAATAAGAAGAAATACAAAATAAAACCAAACCAAAATAAGACAAAAAACAAAGTGAAGTCAATGAAAAAACACCAGAAATACTTACAGATGCTGAAGCCTACACATGTATACAAATAGAAAACACCTAAAAGCAAAATTGAAAACCAAAATATACAATCCAAAGATCAGTAAGAAAAAATACCCAGACAAATCGCTGAGAGACAAAACCAAAACCAAACCAAAAACACAAACAAAAAAAACCTCCAAAAGTACCACTGAGTTCATTTTGTATGTGTCATCTATAATTCATCTTTTATTTACAAATATAAATAGAAGCCTTAACATTGAGGGGAGGGCGTGAATGTGTGCGTGTTATATTTGTGGGCACATTAAGAGGGTATCAGATTCCCTGAACCTGGAGTTATACTTGGTTGTGGGTCTCCTGACAAGGATACTGAGAATCACAATTAGGTCCCCTGGAACAAATAATAATAATAATAATAATAATAATAATAATAATAATAATAGTAATAATAATAATAATAACAACAGCAAGCACTTTTAAATTCAGTGTCATTTCTTCAGCATCCAATACTAATTTTTTTTTGTAAACACTCATTATGATAAATTTTTCCGTGTGTTTGTTATAAACAGATAAAATATACATGACCTTTGGTTTTCGTAACTGACATACACCTAGACTTATTTGGAAAGTCATCTTAGTAGAGGAATGATGGTCTCCACCAGATTGCCCTTTAGGAAAATTTGTAGTGCATTTTCTTGATTAATTGAAGTGAGAAGACCCAGTTCACTGTGGGCAGTGTCACTCCTGGGAAGGTGGTGATTGGTTATATAAGAAAGCAGTCTGATATCATTTTAGTCAGTATGTAGACTTCAGTTCCTACCTACAAGTTCCTGCTTTGGTTTCCTTTCATGTTGGACCACAACTGTACTTAAAAGTCCTTTCCTCCCCAAGTAGGTCTTGGTGATTATATTCACTTCCTTCCACATATATCTCTCCTTTATCAATGTCTCCCAGCTGATGGCCCAGTTCATACAGTAAATGAAGTTGAGGTGATTTGTTATTACTAGTCAATGACCAGAAGTTATATAAAACTTCACTATTTGATGTCTAAATTCCATGCATTTGATTTAAAAAAAAAAAAAAAAAACAGTGACATATATCAATTATTCTTGTCGTTCCAGGTGCTTCCACTGTTAGCATTCTGGGTTTGCTTTCTCATCTGCCTGGCACAGCTCAGTCAGCCTGCTAGCATGACCACTGAGAGGGGAAGACAGCAGATTTGACTGGGAATTGTTTTTACCACAGGCAGCTGTGAGCAGGATGAGAACAAACTGTTGGAAGACAGTGTCATTGAGACACTCATTTAATGGGAGGAGCAAAGGCTACTTAAACCTTGGCGGTTGGTCAGGGTTTTGGGGTGAGCATATATCATAGGCCAATGTCAGGGCCTCATCTGTAAAAGGAGGAATTTCACATACTGTCAGACATGACCTTATAAAGGGAGAAAAAGTCCACCCTGGCTACTGGGCCACATGACCAAGGAGGTGGGGTGGAGTGGAGGTACATATATGTACCGGAACATACAGGTCCATGGCAGGTGAAGAGTAATGTTACTCTTGCCGATCTCAGGATGAGACTTCTGGGGTTTTGACATGCATGCTCTTGCTTAGGGCTAGCTCTCCCTGGTCCCATGACTCCCCAGCCCCACATATTTACACATTGCCATGGTCTGATTTCTCTTGTTGTGATAAACTACTCATATAAAAAGTAATATAAAAGAGGTTTGTTTCATCTTGCAAATACTAGTTAATGGACATCAATGAGGGATAATCTGGGTAGAAACCTGGAAGCAGAAATCATGGAGAAAAGCTGCTGTGCTCATACACATATACACACACACACACACACACACACATACACACACACACACACATACACACACACACACATGCACACACACAAGCACACATGTGCACGCACACCACTTGCTAAAAGTTTGAATAGTATTGCCTTGCAAATATAGAATAAATTGATAACTTGGAAAAAGCAGACATACTGAGGTGTTAGTGTCTTTGAACCAAGGGACATGAAACATCTTCCCATGTATATAGCTACTTAACATTTTCAGTGTGTTTTGTAATTTTTCTCAACTAGACCATCTGTGTGTGTGTCCTTAATGTATGACTACAGAACTTTGTGTTTTATAAGTATATATATATATATATATATCAATCATTATCTCATACTCAAACAAAATGTATATGATAATTAATGAATCGAAAGAGGTATATACCACCTCCTTGTCCTGGAGGTTACAGACACCAGAGACTTAAGCATCTGGAGAAATTCACAGATTTTTGCAGGAGCATTTGTGAAAGCAAACTACACAAACAGTGGACCAAAAAGAGTGACAAAGAGGGGACAGAATGCCACAGTCCCTTTAGAGGCCCATCACCAGTGACTTGGTATGTTAGAGCCACTTCCTAAAGGTTTCAACCACTTTTCAACAGTGCTACTGTGTGAACCAAGACGTTAACATAAAGAACTCGAAGAAACAAACATCCAACTGACTACAAGAAATTCATTAACATAACACTAATCATTAAAATAAGTCTGCGAGACTCTTTGGCTGGAGAGATACTCACCAATTCTGAGCATCTGTTGTTCTTGCAGAGGATCAGATTTTGCAGGCAGCCATACATGGGAGCTCACAATTTCCTGTAATTCCAGCTCCAGGAAATCTTCTTTGGAAGCTCCAGCTCTGGAAACTCCAGTCCTCTTCTTTCCTTCATGGAGACTGCACTCTTGTGTACACCTGTGCATATAAACATATGCATAACACACACAGATACACAAAGCACAGATGCTTGAGCTCACACACACACACACACACACACACACACACACACACACACACACACACTAATTAATGCTGTATAGAAAATTACAGAATAACCAGAGTGATGTAGATACACTATATGTATATGAAGTTATAAAAAAATAAAATTACTAAAACATAATAATCTAAAATTTAAAAGAAGAAAACTTGGGAAATCTTAGAATGTACTCTTCTAGTTTGTATGTTAGGAAAAATGAAAGCTTTTAAAGATCTTCCTAGAAAGGCATATTTAAAATAAAATCACCACTGAGTTTCTATAATATAATTTAAACTCGTAATTATACACAAAATGCAAAAATGAATAAATTTTGGAAGAAAGAGTCAAACTGCTTCTAATGCCATTTTAGAAAACATGAAAACATATTTGTTTGTAGGTAAGAGCTCTCTATTGATTGTAGTTTTTTCTCTAAATGATATTTAATCCTCATATTTTTACTTTTGTAGACTTGAAAATGGCAAAAGAAATTTTGACTTATTTTGAAACATATGAGTTTCCTTTTAGTGTTTCCTTTAGAAATATAGTATTCCTGAGTGGGGTGCTTATACATATATTCATTTCTGCAAACTTTAAAACTGAAAAGTTCAAGCAGTTAATCAATACTTTTGAGTGCCAAGTATATGTAAAGAAGGTGAAGGATGCAGGATTGGGGAGGAATTTTTAAAATTTAAATGAACTGCAAAGCATTTCATTACTATGCTTAGCAGAAACCAATACATTCACAGCTGTGTGTTCTCTGTGCCTTCAGGGCGCAAGCTTTTTGTGGCTCCCCTTCATTCTTTGTCCCTGAAGCCTGGCACAGCCCTGTATTTATGAAGTGTTAATGTCTTTGCTGAACTCACCTAAGACGTTCCTAACCCTACAAAAAGTCTGCTATTGAACAGACATGACTTACCTTATGATTTAATACAAATAACCAAGTAACACAGGAGAAACTCAGAAGATCAGTTAATTTATATGTCTTCTTTCAGAACAATGGCCTTTCTCTTTTTCTGTTGAGCTAGGATTTTCAATGATCAATGGTCATCAAAGAATTACAGGAAGCTAAGAAATGCTGAGAGTTAGAAAACTAGTTTTCTCTAGGGAGGAATACTCCATTGCTTATCTAGGAGCTAATGGAATTCATTGAAAACATACATACAAGTATCAGTATAAAGATTGTTGTGGTTAGGGTTCTGAGTGCTGTGATAAACACTATGTTCGGAGAAGGAAAGACTGTGTTTGGCTTACATATCTTTAATCATAGTCCACTGAGGAAGGATAAGTCAGGAACTTAAATGTATACTTACATGCTCATACCAGCTACAGATGAAAGAGGAAGCCATGAATTTGAAAGAGAATAGAAAAAGAATAAAGAATGGTTTTTCGGGGAAAAATGAGAGATAATATGTAATAGAATTATAATTCCAAAAATAATAATAAAAAATAAAAGCATTTAACACTTCCATTATTGCTTTCCTCTGTGAGTGTAAATTTGATTGAAATATATATATATAAATATATATATGTATGTATGTGTGTGTGTATATATATATGTATGTATATATTAATACTAATTCCAGGTTTGTTCTGAGAGACAGAAAAAGAATTGAAGGACCATGAAGGACAAAACAAATGGAGAAAGCAAAAGCCAAAAATTTGTTCTCTTTCTGGAGGGAGGGGCTTCAGAGCTGGGAGTCCACTAAATGTCATCTGGATTGGGTGTTTTCTAGGACATCTGGGGTCCTTCTCTTTCTCTTATTGGTGTTACTTCTGCATCTGCCACCACTCCTTACCTATGGTTTTCTTCGCAATATCATCTGGTAGCAAAAAGCTGACATTTTGGGGAGCCTGCTTTTGGATTCCCTGTCCAACTCCCTCTCATTCTCCATCAGGAGGATAAACATTACTTTGGGAAATCCTTGCACTATTAATGAAAGTAACCTCAGAGGAACATTTGGGCACTGGGCTTCCTCTATCCACATCTTCCCCGCCTCTGCTCTAACGCCTTACTGTTCCTCTCACTCCATTTCACAGGCCTCTCCTCAAGGAGAGGGAGAGTTTGAATATAAGGATAGAATTTTCTATAATTTTAAGTTGGCTCAAGACTTCTTCTCTTTTATTTTTTTAAATGTTCACATTTAATTGTTATCTGTGTGTTATATATGCTAGTGTGTATGCCTGTGTTTACTTGTAGAGGCCAGAGGTCCACACTGGAGGTTCCTCTCCTGCTATTCACAGTATTTTTGGTCAGGGAGGATCACTCACTAAACCTAGATCCCCTGTTTTAGCTAGACCAGCTAAAAGCAATCTGCCAGAACCCTCTTCTCTCTACCTCCCCATGCTCACTGCTGGGATGACAGATGAATGCTACCACATTTGGTTTTTACATGAGTTCTGGTAATCTGAACACAGGTCTTCATGCTTGCATACAAAGCCTTTCTAACTGTCAGGGAATGGCCATTAGTTATAAACTTTAAGAGGTGTCACCATAAGACTATCCGCATATATTATTTTAATTCTAACTTTGAGCCTCTCTGAACAATCTGCACCTTCATTAACTCATTAAAAGTTTCTCAGAGAAGGCATTGTGTTTCAGTTCTCACAAATAATAGTTATACCACAAGAAGGAACAAGTTAAAGCCTGAAAACAAACAAATAAACAAACACAAAACCAGAAACAAAACAAAACCAAAACCACATCCAAGCAGTAGAGGAGAGAGGCAGGTCCTAGCTAGATTGCGCACAGTGAGGCATGGGTATTCATCTGGAATGTTCTCCTTAGCATCAGGCTCTGGACTATGGAGATTTAATCATACAGGCATAGTTGGTTTCTTTTCCACATTATCTCCATCGTTCAAACCTCATGGTGCAAAATTCCGTTCTCAATCACATAACGGTGTGTCTGGATTTATTTTATTAACCAGTGCCCCCAGACCATGCTTTATGGCTGTTGAAGTTCTGAACCATCGCATTAGGACAATCTATCAAGGATAGTCAGATGAACAGTCTGTGAAGGAGCCGTATCACTCAGAAAAGTCAAGGGTTTAAAAACCATAAAAGAAAACACAAGTGTGTATGTGTGTGCTTCTCTCTCTCCAGTCTTTCTGATTTCTTATTCTTGCCCCTGCATTCTTGTTCTGTAAAATATCTCTATTATACTCTAGTTATGCTCCCTGAACCACAAGTAGCAGCAGCAGCACCTGGAAAAGCCTTTAATGTGAGATCTCTGTAGGCCCACTCACACCTGCTAAACCTGTGAGGGGCCTAGCTGTCTCTTTTTCCAAAGCTTCCAGATTACTTTTATCCAGTCTAGTGTTTTAATTCTCTATCTTAATATCAAAACACTAAATCATGGAGTTCAGAGAAATGGGAATTTAGGCACCTTTGAAGAGCAGGGCACTCCCTGGACAATCAAGGAAACAGCTGTTCATTTGCATCTTAAAGCTGCAATCAAGGCTTCCATGTTTTGTCCAAGGGAACTCATGTCAGTCAACATACTCATCTTCTCTTTTATTTTTGCTCTCAGTTTGTTTATCTTCAAAGCCATTACTAACTTAAGTTTGAAACCTAGCTAGCGTTAACTATCAACTTGACATAGCTAGAAAAGTTGAGTTGGTGCCTACCTAGAGTCCTCCCCTCAATTACTGTGAATGATACTTGAAAGTACTCTAAATGCTGCCAAAGGAAGAAGATAAACCCTGACCCAGTTACAAACCCCTCAATCTGTCTGGTGAACTGCCTGCAAGATACACTGGTACAATAGTGGCCCAAATGTTGTGGAAGTATCCAACTACTATTTGATTGGATTTAAGGCCCACTCCAGAAGATAGAACCCATGCCCAAAACTGCTTGGGTGGTTGGGAACATGAAACTAGTTAGGACATGGACCTCTGGAAAAACCAAATACTACTAACCTGCTAAAAAGGAATATAGCAACAGAAGGACTCCTAACAACATTTTTCTGTAATCAATAGATCACTGTCTTGCTCAGCCATCAAAGAACCTGTCTACTGAAATACATCAGAACAAATATAGAGACTCACAATGGAACAAAATTCAGAGAGTAAGAGACCTTGGGACAACTCAGTCCTAAATGGTATGTCTTCATCTAATCCTTTCCCTTATGGCTCAGAGTATTTTTTGGAAGAGAAGTAGAATGATTGTACGAGCCAATGGGGATGGATGACATCAAGAAAACAAGGCCTTCTAGACACAATAAAATGGACATAAATATGAACTCCTAGAGACTGTGCCAGCATGCACAGGTGTAGGCCTCATGGGATCCTAGCATAGAGAGGAAGTGTACACAAGCACCCATGCTGAAGCCAGAAGGGTTTACCAATTTGTAACTTCTCTCAACAGACTGTTACTCCAACAGAGTATTTCTCCAACTGAGTATACAAACCACTTGCCAGAAACAGATGACCAACACAATGTAAACTCAGTGGTACTTTTAGAAGTATCTGTCTAATAATGCTACATCTGAAGGTTGTTTTTTAACCTTATAGATCTTTAGCATATATATTATGCTTTCTGGGGGGGTTGTTTTGTTTGTTTGTTTGTTTGTGGGTTTATGGAATTTCTGTGTGTGTCTCTGTGTCCACGAGTTTCTTGTGATTTTTCTTTTAATGTTTTTTTATTTTGTTTTGTTTTGTTCTATTCTGGTTTTTTGTTTGCTTGCTTGCTTGCTTTTAATCTTAATTTATCTTATTTTTCTAGATTTGTATTTGTTTTCTAATGAAAGGGTATGAATTTGGGTGGGTGTGGAAATCTGGATTATCAAGGAGGAGTTTGGAAAGGAAAACATAAATCAGAATATAATTTATGAAAACCTTTTTCAATTAAAAAGAGAAAAAGTCATCTGATAAAGTGTTATCATTAAGTAATTGCCTTTATCAGATTAGTCTATAAATATGTTTGTGGTCGATTGTCTCATTTGTCTTAATGGGTAATGGGGATGCCTGTCCACTCTGTGAAGCACATTTCCAGGGAAGGTGGTCAGAAGTTCTATAAGAGAGCTAGCTAAGCAAAAGCCCGTAAACAAGTTAGAGAACAAGATTGGAAGAGGGGAACATGAGCTGGTATTGGGTAGGGGGAAAAGGACTGAAGCCCTGAGGGCTAGCAGAAAGAATAGAAAGAGGCATCCTTGGGAGGTAGGAGGTTGGCGGGAACCCTCCAGAATGTACCAGAGACTTGGGAGGTGAGAGACTCTCAGGACTCAAAGGGAGGGACCGTATATGAAATGCCCTACAGTGGGGAGAGGGAAATTGTAGAGCCGACAACAGAAAGACAGGGGCACTCAGTGAGGGATGGGGTTGCTATCAAATATTCAAAACCTCTGATCCATAATTGTTCCTGTCTGAAAGAACTGCAGGGATGGAAATGGAGAGGAGCCTGAGGAAAAGAAGGTCCAGCCACAGGCCCAAAGTGGGTTCCAGCTCAGGGAGAGGCCCCAAGGCCTAACACTGTTACTGAGGCTATGGAGTGGTCACAAAAAGGGACCTTTCATGACTGCCTTCTGAGGGACCCAGCAGGCAGCTGAAAGAGTCAGGTGCAGATATTTTCATCCAATCTATGGACAGAAGCTGCTGACCCCTGTGGTTCAGTTGGGGAAAGGCTGGGGAAAGCTGAGGAGGAGGGTGACCCTGTAGGAGAACCAGCAGTCTCAATTAACCTGGACCACAGAGATGGCTCAGACACTGAACCACCAACCAGGCAGCATGCACCAACTGATACGAGGTTCCCAACACATAGACAGGTAAGGACTGCCTGGTCTGGGTTTGGTAGGAGAGGATGCACCTAACCCTCAAGAGACTGGAGGCCCCACGGAGTTTAGAGGTCTGGCGGGGTGGGGAGGTGGGGCACATCCCTGTGGAGACAGACAGGCAGGGAGGAGCTGTGGGATATGGACCACTCAGATGGACCAGTAGGGGAATGGAATCTGGAGAAAATGAGAGAGAGAGAGAGAGAGAGAGAGAGAGAGAGAGAGAGAGAGAGAGAGAGAGACAGAGACAGAGAGAGAGAGACAGAGAGAGAGAGAGAGATTAAAATAAATGAAGGGAAAAAAGAGCTTGTCAGCAGCATTCCTCAATGGTTGGTTCTGCTGTGAGTTCCTTTCTTATTTTTCTTTAAGGGTGGATTTTGAATTGAAAGTGAAACCAAATAAACCCATTCTTAACCTAAGCTGCTTTTCCACAGAGTGCTTTGTTTATTTACTGACATTATGGCAACGAAGAATAACTTGAATAGTGATCATTAGTTAAGTGACCATTGTACAAAGAAGCTTTTTTAAAAATCAGGAGTTTGTCCTCTCTGTCAATTCAGGTCTTTTGAGTGGATTTTTTTTTTTTTTTTTGACACTCAATGGAAAACAAAGACCATTCACTTATTAGTGGGGAGCTTGTAGCATGTTCCAAAACATTGAATAACTTTTTAATAGTACAGCTATAAACCATTGAACATCAGGGTCTGTGCTATGAAGGCTGACAGTTTGTAATGTAGGGTTTAATTAAATTGGGCACCACTATAATTAAAGGTTTTGAGTTATTAATGCATCACTCTGGCAAACATTTAATTTTTATCTCTCTAGTGCAACCCTTATTAAAATGGGATATTAGGACAGTTAAATAGAATTTGCAGCAGTGATGGTTTGTATTCGCAGATGTAATTTTGCACAATGCAGTTCAGGAACTGTTTTCTTTTTAAATAAAAAAAGAGGCTTTTTGGAAGTAGGAGAAAATGAGCACAGTCTCACATAAAAGAACAAATCCATTTTTTAAAAAAAAAAAAAAAGCTTATATTAGGTACTGAATAAGTAACTTGGAGAAGGAAGTCTTCTTAGTATTCAGTTTTAGAAGTCCATCCATTTTTCCTCTATGCTACCTTAGCATTTGGGACTGAAAGAATTGTACCTAAAAAAAATAAAACTTGCTGTAGCATCATACTCCAAAACATCTTTGAATCTACAGCAAAGTAAAAAAGGGTCTAAGAAAAGGTTTAATACTTGAGTTCTAATTGCTCTTCTTAAGGACTGACGCCAGAAGACCTGAGTTAGGGACAGTCAATAGACAGTACACACAGCCTATAACTACGGCTCTAGGGTATCCAATGCCTCTGGCCTCTGCAGCGATTTACACTCATATTTACAAACGCATACACATATATTATAAATTTAAATATGGATGGGACAGAGACAGCTATAAACTATTGATCTTCATTTTCAGTCAAGTCAATAATAAATAAAGACTTCCATCTTTATACATTCTTGGCTCTAGATGATTATGCTAGGTAGAAGTGTGAATGTTATTCAGCACTGCTATGCAAATTTGTAATGCCTTCCCTGGTTAGATCTAACGTCAAGACTGTGAATCAGAAAAAGAGTTCTATGCAGTATTAGTTTAATCTGTCATAAAATAAACTCACAATTTAAAAAGGCTGCATTTATTACACTCTACTTCATTGCAAATTAAAATTCTATGATAGGCAATTTCAAATCATAAAGTATCTTGTATTTAGGAGAGTTTAGGATCTTTGCATTTGTATCATGTGACAGCCTTAATTTGTTACAAGGTCCTTATCCATTTCCCCTAATTCTGTCCTACAGATCATTCATTGTAAACTTGTTGTTATCAAAAGGGATTTTCATTTTAAGAAATAAAGGAACTTAAATCAATCCTGCATGCCATTTTGACTCTGTAAGCTTAGACGAACCACCATGATTCAGCTTCCCATTTCTCCTCAGAAATTTATACCACATTGTAGACTTGCTGTAAGGGTATATACATTTACAGAAATGTGAACAGTTATTTTTAATTACCAGATTTCTTGATAATTTTACTTATAGCCACTGTCATCCATCCACCATCCGTTACCACCTTCCAATATTCTGCCCTGACCAGTCTCCCCACCAATTCTTCACAGCTAATTCATGTCTTTTTGCTTCTGTTTGATTACTTATTTCTAATATCTGCCAGGAGCTCTAACCAGGCTCATGGGCATGGGAAAGAGTATGAGGTTATCCATTGCAGAAATAGTAACATACCGATGGTTACATCACTGGAGACAATCTTCTGTGTGAACCTTCCACTGCCATGAGCTCTATAGTGAAGTGGAAATCTATGAGACCATTCCCATGACTTAATCTTTATGGGTTCAATCTTGTGTACTCTACCCAGCCACTTATAGTTGTTGTGAGTTCACGAGTTCCTGCACCATGCAGAAGTAAGACAAACTTTTCAATGAATGTGAAAATGTCATTTTAATTGCACCGTCTTTCATTTAGTATAACAACTGACACTAGGCATATGAATTCCCTGCCCCTTGTTAACTTTTTTTTTTTTTTTAATTTGTTGTTTTGACTATTATATGACAGGGAATTTCTTTTCTGGTCCAATCTATTTGGAGTTCTGTAGTCCTCTTTAATATTTATGTTCATCTCTTTCTTTAGGTTAGAAAAGTTTTCTTGTATAATTTTTTGAAGATATTTACTGTCCTTTTAATTTGGGAATCATCACTTAATATCACCTAATATGTTACACTGAACATCATTCAGTATAGACATAAATAGCACCTAGCAGAACAGTTTTAAGTTTACCTGGCATATTGGGTAAGGTAAGATTACTGTGATGTCTGTGTATTTCACGGGAAGAACATCATACAGAAACTACAGTATGAGAGATGTCTGGCACAGGAGCAGTGATGGTCCCATGGAGAGCAGGATCACATCTTTACACACTACTTGGCTATGCTCAACCCCACTTAAACTTCAACTTCTTCCCAGGAATCTAAACCTGGACTTTGGGACAGTGGGGTGCATTACACATTGAAACTCTTTGTCCTTCTTACCAACTAGGCACACTGAATAAATCTACTTCTACTACTTGTCATTATAAGTTTTCTCTTTCATTTGAGTTATTAAGCCTGGTTAGGTGGGCTCTCCAGAGCAGAAATGCTGACCCTAGTAAGGGATAACCAATTAATGTGCTAGAGAAATGTCGACTCCAAGTCAGACATGTAATGTGGACTATTGCTCGACTCTATTCAAGAAACAATGCTTAACTTACTATGGATATTTCTGAAGAGAAAATAACATAAAGACAATGTCTTGATTAAAATTAAGTATTGCCTGAGGACTTTTTAAGGAGCAATGGTAAGAAGAAAACAACTTTACAATAAGCCTAGGTCTATCTTCTTGGAAACAAGCATATTTAGGAATGGCAAGTTTCTGTGAAAGACAGCTTTTGGAAGAACATTAATTAATGGTAATACTTGGAATTTTTTTCATTTGTTTATATGTTTTGTTTTATTTTAAATTATCCAGTTGTGGTGACATTGACTGTTAATCTCAGCACTCAGTGAGTGTATGTAGGCAGATATCTCTGAGTTCCAGGCTTACAAGGTGTACATACTTAGTTTCAGGCCAGCCAGGACTATGTAGTGAGATATTTTCTTTTTCTATTATTTTTAAAATTTATTTATTTTTATTCCTTAATCCTTTTTTACAGTCTAGACTTCATCCCATTCCAGGTCTGCCCCCCTGACCACTCCCCATCCCATACTTCCTCCTCATCCCACTACTCCCCTGCCCCCCATCTCTAAGAGGATGTCCTCACCCCACCACTACCACCCCATCAAGTCTCCCCACTCTCTGGGACCTCAAGTCTCTCAAGGGTTAGGAGCTCCTTCTCTCACTGAGACCAGACCAGGCAATGCTCTACTGTATATGTGTCATATAAGCTGGTTTATGCTTCCTAGTTGATAGCTCACTGTCTGAGAAATCTCAGGGGTCCAGGTCAGTTGAGACTGCTGATCTTCCCCTGGGGCAACTCTCCTTCTCAGCTTCTTCCAGCTTTTCCTCAATTTAATCACAGGGGTCCTGGCTTCTGTCCATTGGTTGGGTGCTAGTATCTGCATGTGACTCTCTGCTGCTTGTTGGGCCTCTCAGAGGGCAACCATGGTAGGCTCCTGACTGTAAGCACGCCATCTTTTGAGTAATAGTGTCAGGCCTTGGGGCCTCCCCATGAGCTGAATCTCAATTGGGCCTGTCACAGGACCTCCTTTCTCTCATGCTCTTCTCCATTTTTGTCCTTGCAGTTCCTTGAGACTGGAACAATTCTGGGTCAGAACTTTTGACTGTGGGATGGCAACCCCATCCCTCCACTTGATGTCCTGTCCCTCCACTGGAAGTAGACTCTACAATTTCCCCTCCCCACTGTAGAGCACCTCATCCACGGGACATTTTCTCAACAAATTTAAATAAATAAATAATAAATAAATAAATAATTTAGAAACAGATAACTAGATTTGCAAACCATTGTCCTAGATAAACTATTATTATTATTTGTATTTAAAGAATGAAAGTCATCAAGAAAGTGTTCGTGTGGGTGCTTAAGAGCTAGGAGCCATTCTCTGCATTTGGGAATTTAATTAGGGAGTCAGTGATTTATAAGATCAATAATCACCAAACCACCTCAAGCCAGTGGCTTCGAATTCATTGTCTCATGCCCAAGTAGAATAAGAAAACGTGCCATGAAGTGGACAGATCGGATGCAGATTTATTCATGAACAATGGGAAACAACTTGGTCCCTGAAGTGAGGAAAGTGAGGTCCTGGTGCAGAGTGCTGACCTGATGCCTAACTAGAGGTTATTGTATCACTTTATCTTATTTTATTTTTATTTTTAAATTCACTTTATATCCCAGTCACAGCTCAGTTTTCTCCTCTCTTCCCAGTTCCAGCCTTACAAATCCCTTTCCCCTTTGCCCCCTTCGCTTCTCACAGAAGAGGTGGTAGCAAACCACCCAGAGGAATCTAGTCCTAAATTGGCACAGCCTCTACCACAGAGGCCCAACCATGTAGTCCAGGTAGGGGAAAGGGGATCCAATGGCAGAAACCAGAGACAGAGACAGCACAGCTCCACTTAGGGGATCCACAGGAAGAACAAGTTTGACATCTGCTACAAATGTTTAAGGGGTCTAGGTTCAGCTCTTGCATGCTTCCTAGTTAGTAGCCCATGCTCTGTGAGCCCCCCATGGTCCCAAGTTAGTTGATTCTGTAGGTCTTCTTGTGGTGTCCTTGACACCTTCCACTTGCTCACTTTTATTCCACACTCTTCCACAAGACTCCCTGGGCTCCAATAGTTGTTTGGCTATAGGTTTCTGCATCTGCCTACATCCACTACTTGGATGAAGCCTCTCAGGAGACAGTTATGCTAGGTTTCTGTTATATATATTAAGATTGGACATTGTTAAGACCATAAGAGGTCAACCCAGTATGTAAGCTGCATGTCCTTTTCCTGTCTGCCCATGATGCACAACTGAAAAGTGCTCCTGTGTGACTTGTCCATTCAAGAAAGAGTTTGAGTTCACACATTTATCCTTCCTCTTCCCAACTCATTTAATTATTTCTGAAAACTATTTTTTTGAGTTACTTCTATGTGACCTTCTAATGATCTACCATGAATCCTGCCCTTCCTGGGCAGAGAGAGATAACTCTGTAGTTGTCCTTTGCATCTTTTGGGAGCCACTGTCTGTTAATGTCATTGGAATGTATAGGCTGATAATCTAGCACCTACCTAGCAGGATGCTAAAAGCAGAGGAACACCCTTAGAATTGCAATCCTCAATT
>CM052700.1:62292004-62299504 GCA_028551405.1 Uromys caudimaculatus | reverse complement strand
ATCTTCCTCTGTGGGTTTCCAGATGGAGACCTTCAATTTAGCAGCTTAGGTCCAGCTACAGTGAACAGAATACACTAGACTCTACAAGGTTCCATTAGTTTAATTGTTTCTAGCACACAAACTGTGAGGTTACTTCCCCATCCAGTCTAGAAGTTGAGTAGAAAGTTACTAACAATCAAAGTTGCCTACAAGGTAATGCATCTGATTAGCTTTATTATAAGTAGGGTGTAGAAAAAAAGAGATAAATCCATATGTGGTTTTTGTTGGGAAAAAGACTATAATATAAGTGACAAGGAAGGGCAAAATCCTGATGACTTCAAAGATTGTGCCACCTAATTTCTTAGGAGGAAGGGTTGTGACTTAGGGTTTTTGAAGGGTTTCCAGCACTCAGTCTATATACCTGGCATTCTGACATCAGATTTTGCAAAAATTATTATGAAATAAATTGTTTCACTTTTACCACCCCAGAGACTCTAGAATTTTTGTTATGAACTGAAGAGAATTGTTTCTATTAGTAATTCCAATTTCCTCAAAGAAAAAGACTCTTTGTAAATCTTCTTAATATTGTGTAAAGGGATACAGGCAATTCTGTTGAACTTAAAATTTAAACAATCTCTCTTTTTATGTGTTTGTGTGTGTGCACATCTCTCTCTCTCTCTCTCTCTCTCTCTCTGTGTGTGTGTGTGTATGTGTGTGTTTTGTATGAATACACACTCATATGTCTGTGGAGGCTATATTCTTACCCAAATGAGAGTATGTGGCAGCCAAGGATTGACATCTAGACATTTCTCTAGGTGGCTTTTCCATGTAATACTTTTTAAAAAGGTTTTTCAGACTTTGCCATTTCAGGTATCTCATTGGCCGCCTGTCTCTGTTTCCACAGTGCTGAGGTTACAGAAGTATACCCCATACTTAGCCTTTTACATTGTGTTAGGGACTAAACTTGGCTCCACCTTCATCATTCTAGTTTCTTACTAGACACCTTACCTTGAAGTTTAGAATCAAAATTGTAAAGAAATGAAATACAATGATTAGGGAGAAAAGGTTGGTTTCTATGAATTATAGAGGTCTTAACTCTAAGAGAGTTAGGTAAGAAAAAATATTACTTGTTAATCAAGACAAGATTCATAAGAGCTGTAGCACTTGAAAAATATAGTGATTCATTTTTGGTCACACACACACACACACACACACACACACACACACACTGATGGCATAGAAACAAATAAAAGGAGAGATTGTTTAAATTTTATGCTCAACAGAATGCCCTGTATCCCATTACACTAGAGTAAGAAGATTTACAAGGAGTCTTTTTCACTGAGGAAACTGGAATCACTGATAGAAACAATTTAGTATTTAATAATTGAATATTCTGGAATATAAAAAAGAGAAAGTAAATTCTATTAGACTCCAAAATGCAAAGTGTAGCATCATCAGGATTATGTCAAGGCTAAGACAATGCTTTTATGAGTCAAAAAGTAAGTTCTCAAATATTGTACCATTGTGTGCTTGCAATCCCGTGTTGACCTTCAATCGATTCTAGAATTCTCATTATTTCTCCACTGTGTGTCAGGTTTTCTGACAAATTTTTCCACCATCAATCCCTTGAGGTTGGACATTTAGATCGGCTCAAACATGGAGCACATAAGACCCTCTCTTTTCTCCCTTCTCTTTATTTCTTACCTTTATTAGACTCAGCACTTTGGCTTCATTTCTCCATTTATATAACTAAGAAAATGGCGGTGCTTCAACCAAATGACTAAAGTCTGTGAAATGACATAAGTTTCTGTATAAAGCACATTAAGCACATTAAACTATCAATGGTGAAAATGTAACTTTATTGACAACTTCAATAGATGAGCAAAGGCTTCAGAGGGAAAGTCATGTTGGCATTTGGAGACAGTTTGAAAACAATGTCCATATGGTAGGGTTGATTTTAGAGCTGGGAGAGTATCACACATTCTGGGCTGAAGAAATATCTTAGCTATAAAAAGCAATGTTGCTCTTTCAGAACATAAGTTCAGTTCCCATCATCCACAGAGGGTGAGCACAAGGGAGTTATAACTTTAGATACAGGGGATATGACACCATCTTCTGGTCTCTATAGGGACCGTATTCCTATGCACATTTAAACACAGACACGCATTCATATACAGAGGACTCAAGATTCTTCTCCACCTCTGTTTCCCAGCATCCTGTCTCACCACCTACCAAGATGTAGGAAAGGCAGATAAAGTTAGAACTAATACAATGTTATTGGCAAAGATTTTTCCATGTATTTTCTTGTAAAGATATTATTTTGGCTGATGAAAGTCTCTTGATCAATGTCTGCTGTGGGGAGTGGCTGCTTCTCTTTCTTTGCTTCATTGTTTGACTGCTTGTGTTGTTCTGTCATTTGTATAATCTCCTTCTGTTTTCCTGAGAGGCCTGGGTGTGGGACGAGGGAATGGAAGATAGGAGGGTTTAGAAGTAAGTGCTACAAAGCATTCAGGACTCTTGTCAGCATTGAAGTGGTTTTCAGTTGACATTCATAAGACTGTAGTTTTATAGGTCAAAAGCAATGTTAATTTGGAAATTCATTCACTAGGTCATTGGTTATGTTTTTCTGAAGGTTAACAGTACTTTCAAAACTGGATTTAAAAACTGGACAAAGGCATGAATAAAAGCTCAAGAGCAGAGAGACTCTAAGGGTTGAGGAGAGATGTCTTCAGATTCATCTGATGATTTAGGGATGAAGCATCTAAGCCTCTGAAAAGGTAAGCATTGTATTCAGAGTGGTTCCTCCCAAAGGCAAAAGCAGGCAAAGCAGATGTAGCTGAGTCCTTCCCTCCCCCTACCGGAATTATCATGGGAAACATTTGCTTCTTGTAGAAGAAGGGGCAGTGAGAAGGCTCAGTGGGAAAAGAGATAGGCCATTCAACCCAGACATTTTGAGCTTGATCCCAGGCATTTGACGTGTGAAGCAGACAACTGTGTCTTAAAGGTTCTCTCACCTCAAGCACATGTGCATTTGTGTGTGCATGTGCTCATGCATGTACTCACACATACAGTTAATTAACTAATTAAGTTTTAAGTACAAGTGAACAGGGAAATGGTTCTGTGCGTGGGGGTGTCTGCTGTGTACGTATGTATGAAGGCCTGAACCAGAACCCAATATAAAATCAGGCATAGCTATGAGCTTTGGAGGATGGAGACAAGAGGATCTCTGGCACAGGGTACAGAAAAGAGACATAATTTTTAAAGTGGAAAACCAGATTCAGCTCATTTTATGTTTCTTCATGCTATCTCAGGAAGAGAGAGGAGAACTAAAGGACCATGGAAAAACAATTACACTTACTTATTCATTCATGAATATTCAGAAGACATGACTAATTAGAAATTACTGTGTTCCTCATTCCCACCCTTCCCCCAGATGTATATTCCTTTAGGAAAGAAAAAACTTGAAGGTATTTCTAATAATTAAGTGTATGACTACTATTTCTGTACATTCATACAGATATCTTGGGCCATTTACTCTTATGTGTCTCATATTTCTACGCTGTACAGGTGTTCTGAATGTTATTTCTCCTAAGCTCATAGTTCTCTATTGTTCTGAAAATTATTGTTCTTGATTATCTTCATTTAAATACTCAGTTTAAATGTTTGAATTTAATTTGTATTGCGAAATCCTTTCCACAAGGAGTGGGGCCCTCCTTCTTTATCTCCTGAAAAAATAGATTTTAATATAAACTCATCACTTGCCAACCAGTGCCACTTAAACCTAGAGCATGAGTCACAATGTTGACAGCTTGTATAACGGGTTGTATTGAGTTTCTACACTATATGGATTACTGTGTGAGTAGAATTATTCTCAGTCAAAAGAGTATGATGGTAGTATTATTTTCATTGTACTAGAGTTCAATGTTAGCTTGATAAAATCCTGTATTACACAAGGGAAAAGGTCAATGTGTTCACAGTCTAAAGATGAATATGAAAATCACAGAGAAAACAGGATAGCTGTATGCATCAATGCATCTTCGATTGGAAGATGCAGAGTAAAAACTATTAAAAGGGCTCTAAAAAGAAAAATATCCATCTACTCAGTGACTTGTCCTGTTTTCCAAAGAAAATCATCACTAAAGTGACTTTTCTCCTGACATGTTGAAATAACATAACTGATATATTATTTAATTGTTTGTATAATTTAAATTACAATGGAAGTTTAGAAATGTGTTTTTACTGTTTTTCTTTTCTAGAATAGGATGGGAAAAGAAAATGCAATTCTTATGTTATTGAAATTTTCCATTTTTAAGAAACATTACAGTTTACATAAAAAGGAGAAAGTATAGTAGACAGTTATTTTTTACACTAGATTAACATAGCTGGGTCACATGTATGTCTTCTTGTTGACACTATAGGTGTTTTCATAAATGGCTTCACCCCCTACCTGACTTCTGAGTTTACCCTTTATTCTTATTTGTGACAAGATGTGCCCAGCAGTGGGTTAGGTTATGCTCAAGAGATGAAACCTTGTATGAGGAGGTGAAATGATTTTAAAGGGCAGGTCAAATTGTTCTTTGGAAAGTAAGCAGATCAGGGCCAAAAGATGCAAAAGTTCTTCAACTCAGGTCCACGCGCAGGCTTCTACAAGACTGCTGAAGACTGCAAGGCACATAAGAAGAAGAAATGACTCAAAGCAGAGTAAAGGGCACCCAGCAGATACAAGCTATCTTGTCTTTTATAGAAAATCAGACCTTTAGTGGGGCTATTTGATACAAGCCACAACTGTTTGCTTCCCAAAGTGATTATACCCCAATCATTGCTTCTCTTGTAGCGAATTTTCTCCACTCTCCGAAACCTTCCACACTTTCTTTTTCCCTTCCACATCTCCTTGTTGGAGTGTGATTGCTGTTAACAAAGTGCTACTTCACAAACTGGCTTTAGGATTTGTTTTCTGCCAGACTCTTAAAAGCAAATCAGGCAAACTATTTTCCTCTCTGGAATACCTTAATGAGTAAAGTTCAAAAGTTTCTATGGAGTGCTTTATTATTTCAGACTCCCAAATTAGAATTTGCTCAGTGATTCTGACACATCTGTTTATAACAACTCAGAGGGAGATGGGTGAGGAAAGCAATGTCAGTCTGAGAACGAGGATTTTTCTAAAGAATTCCATTATAATTTGCCTTGAGATGATAAGTAAACAATGTTTTGAAAAGATTTGCTTTTAATGTGTAATAAAAGACAGATAGCCTTGTACTGTTCGGTGCTAAAATTTCAGCAAAAAGTTTAATACCCAATTATTACTTCAACTCTGATCTTTTAGAAAACGACATGGACCAAAAGATAATTAAGCTTTAAATTGTTGGAGCATAGAAACCAATAAAAGACAATTCTTAAGTTTGATAGAAAACTTAGTGAGCACATTAATATGCTGACTTTTTGCAGGCTGCAGATGGCGAAATGCATGACAGTGCTTGATGCACAAGCATGAGGACGGGAGTTCAGATCCCATATTATACCTGTGCATCTATCTCCAGCCCTATGATAGCTGTGGGGAGGTGAGGCAGAATTGCTGGGGCTTACTGACTGCCTTGCAGTCTAGCTGGATGTTCAAGGAGAGACCCTATCTCACACAAATTAGATAGGGAGAGAAAGGACAGAACACCTCAAATCCTTCTCTAACCTTCCCAGGAACCTGTATACACACACACACACACACACACACACACACACACACACACACACACACACATAAGTGTACATAACATTCATCTGTACACTCACTCACAGCAATATCATTTGCCTTAGTCAGGGTTTCTATTCCTGTACAAACATCATGGCCAAGAAGCAAGTTGGGGAGGAAAGGGTTTATTCAGCTTACTCTTCCACATTGCTGTTCATCACCAAAGGAAGTCAGGACTGGAACTCAAGCAGGTCAGGAAGCAGGAGCTGATACAGAGGTCATGGAAGGATGTTTCTTAACTGGCTTGCTTCCCCTGGCTTGCTCAGCCTGCTTTCTTATAGAACCCAAGACTACCAGCCCAGTGATAGTAGCACACACAAGGGGCCCTCCTCTCTTGATCACTAATTGAGAAAATGCCTTACAGCTGGATCTCATAGACGCATTTTCTCAACTGGAGCTCCTTTCTCTGTGATAACTCCAGCTTGTGTCAAGTTGACACAAAAATCAGTCAGTACATAATTTTAACATTTTTGAAAACCAAAAGACTTTTGAACTACTGGTGGTGGAAAGAATGTCATTCAGCATTTTCTGACATCTCTAATAGCACTGAGAATGCTCTGTAATACTGTACTTTCAGCATTACCCAAGACAGAATGTCAAAGTAACACAATTTGGGGAAACGGGAAAACAAATTGTGATAGTTTGTATATGCTTGGGCCAGCGAGTGGCACTATTAGAAGAATGTGGCCCTGTTGCAGTAGGTGTGGCCTTGTTGGAGGAAATGTGCCACTGTGGGTGTGGGCTTTAAGACTCGCATCCTAGCTGCCTGGAAGTCAGTAAGTATTCTGCAAGGAGCCTTCAGATGAAGATGTAGAACTGTCAACTCCTCCTGCACCATGCCTGCCTGGATGCTGTCATGTTCTTGCCTTAATGATAATGGACTGAACCTCTGAACCTGTAAGCCAGCCCCAATTAAATGTTGTCCTTACGAGAGTTGCCTCAGTCATGGTGTCTGCTCACAGCAGTAAAACCCTAACTAAGACACAAATGAAGACCCAATGAGTACCAGTACCATGTTTCTGTGATAATCCAACCCCACATAGTGACAGATTTCACAGAACAAATATGAAAAGCTCTAAAAGAGACAGGGATTCCAGATGCTAGCAGCAGGCCTGAGGATGATATTTGGAACACAGCAGAGAAGAAAACTGCACCTTAAACATGAGTGATCTAGAGAGAATATCCACACAAGCCAGATTTTGAACAGTAAGGACAGATTTTTAAATTAAATTCTCACAGAAAGATGTTGAAAGATAAGACCTGCCAGTGATTTTGGTTGGGTACATTCTCTTTCTTGCAGTAAGTGATTTAGAATTACAAGTTCAGTTTGATACACAATCTTAACCTACTTGCCATGGATAGATAAGAGCCAAAAGGAAAAAAGTGCCAGTGACCACTGAATGACAGTGAAACAAGGAGACAGGAAAGTGTGAGACATAAAAAGGAAAAAAAAAATCCCACCATCTGTGTGATCACAATTCCTCTTGGACAATTCTAGCAAGTTTTAAAACAATAAAATATTTCTCATTTTTACTGTGTGTATATTATGTGTGTGTGTATGTGCATGCATGCAGGTGCATGTATGTGTGTGCATGCTTGTGCTTAAAATATGCACTGACTTTTTTGTTGTTCCAAATGAATTTGAGAATTGCTCTTTCTAAGTCTATGAAGAATTGAGTTGGAATTTTGATGGGGATTGCATTGAATCTGTAGATTGCATTTGGCAGGATGGCCATTTTTACTATATTAATCCTGCCAACCCATGAGCACGGGAGAGC
>CM052700.1:62229663-62287163 GCA_028551405.1 Uromys caudimaculatus | reverse complement strand
TTCGGTCCTCAGCACCGACATGGTGGGTCCCAACTCTCTTCTTCCACTCTATGGATTCTGACACATCCTCCTAGATGTCCTGGGTTCTGTGTGAACATGATGTACATGCATACATGCAGACAAACATGCATAAAATAAAATGAATAAAATTAAAATAAATATAGAAATAAAAAAGACAGGGAAGGTCACTGAGCAGTGAAAAGAAATCAGTTCAACAATGTGGCGATATCAAAAATATATATGCATCTATTTTCAGCACATTCCAATGCATGAAGTAAATATTAACAGACTTAAAAGGAAATACAGCTTCCCATGTGATAACTGTGGGCAGGTTTAACAACTCACTGTAATAGTGTACAGATTGTTAGAAATGAAACATATCCATTTAAATTTCATAATATGTATGCTTTGTTGGCTTGATTTCATAAAACTAGAAATTGATTGTGAAGCAGTTTTGGAGTTGTGTGTGCCAATGGAAGTTAGGAGGCTTGATTCGCATAGGGCTGGGGTTAGAAGACATTGTGAGCCATTCCACAGGAAGCTTGGAACCAAAGTTGGGTCTCCTGGGACAACAGCAAGTCCTCTTATCCAATAATCCATTTTCCTAGCCTTTTGCAAACTATATACAACCAAAGATATGTAACACTTATTCTTGAACAAATGAGGTATATCAAAAACACAGAAAGATCTCAGATATACAACCTTTGACTACATGTGAACTCACTGGAAAAATAACATGAAACAAACTCAAGGTTATAGAGTGAAAGAAAAATATCACGATATTTAAATGAGAAAGAAATATTAAACAAAATAAAACATTATGGAAAGCAAAAACAAAAACACACAAGATCTGCTTCTCTGAAAAGAGAAATGAAATTGCAAGTCCAATATGGATAGATAAACTAAGATAAATACAAGTAAAATAAAGTCAAAGATAGAAAGAGAGATATTTCAATTGACATTTTGTAAATATAATGTGTGGTGTTTGAATGAGAAGCTTCCCATACACTCATATATTTGAATTTTGGTCACAATTTGTGGACATACTTGGGAAGGATTAGGTGTGGCCTGGTCAGAGATATGCCACTCAGAATGAGCTTTGAGATTCCATAATACTACTGTTTCCAATTAGCTATTTGTACCTCCTTCTTCTGGACCAAGACTGAAGCTTTGAGTTCCTTCAGCTCACATGCCTGATGCTGAATGGCCGTCATGGCCTCTTAACTTTCTGAAAATATAACTGCAATTAAATGCTGTTTTTCTAAGTTTCCTTTATCATGGTGTTTTATCCCAGCACTTGGAGTATATCTAATTCATATAGAAAATGCTAGATTCAGTGATTATTGTGGTTACTTAATAATTTCAAAATTGAATGACCATATGGTCTAGTCACTTCCCCCCCATATATATATATATATATATATATATATATGTATATGTGTGTGTGTGTATTTGTGTGTATATATTTATGTGGATATATATATATATATATATATATATATATATATATATATATTCAAAGAAATGACATTATTATGCAGACTCAGTATCTCTCCAACCATGTTCATTTATGTGCTATTCACAATAGCCAGAATATGAAAACAAGCTAAAGGTCTATTAACTTTTTCATGAATACCTGAATACAGAATGGTACAAATATGAAATGGAGTATTATTTAGATACACGAAATGCTGAAGCCCCAACCTTTGCAAGATGGAACTGAAGATGATATTAAATAAGTCAGGTACACACGTTTTGTCATGCATAGGTGTAATGTAGAAAGAATTTTCCATTATTGTGGGTAGGAAAAGTATGCTAGCTATTACATTTTTGGGACAAGGTGGGGAGGGAGAAATGGGGAGCAGCTCACCACTAGATGTAACTTATATTTCAAGGCTTTATGGGGCTGCACAGTGGTGAGTAGTGATAGCAATAAGGTAGTTTGTTTCCAAAGGCAAGAAGAAAGTATTTTTAATGTGCTTGGCATGAAGAAGTGATGTCATAAAGAAGCTGGATTCACTTTATCATTCACAAATACACACTTCAATATATTTATGAAAGTTAAGTTTAATTTAAATTTAGAATCAAAATTTAAGTTATACTTTGAATCTCAAAATTCTTGAGAAAAAGAGTAGGAATAATCACATTATGTGCAAAAGATGGGTCTTTTTTGTTAATAGGAATTTAGAATGAACAATAAAATCATTAAATATAATAAAATTATTAGAATAAAAAGAGCCTTAAAATAACTAAAACTTTTTTTCTGGATTTAATTTGGGTTCTCTCCAAATATCAGCTATAACACTGTCTTATTGTAATACTATTGTGCTTCTCATTCTCACTTCTTAGTCATGCAAACCTAACTTAGCTTGATGCTCAGCACAAAGCAGTCTGCATTAGTCAAGTAGTAAAAATAAAACATTAATCATCTGAAGAGATGGTTCATTATAATTTTCATTTTCATGTTTTTTCTTAACAAAAACATTACTATGTTCTTAGTAACCAAAGTTGTTACAACTCCACCACCCTGCCACAATTGTTACTATATTTTTCAAATGTTTACATGTGATGAGAGTAGTTAAAATGTCTCTCTTAATTTTAAGATGAGAATACAATAATGTCATATGTAATTACAATGTTGTGGACTTTGGTGTGAATCTCATTACTGAAAGTTGGCACCTTCTGGGCAATGTTCCACAGTTTACTCCTCTTTATTCTATGAGATTTCATGATCTCCTATGTGTTTGAATGTTTTGTTTCTATATCACTCTGATTACAAAGGACTAGCTTATTTCTATCACCACAATGTATTGTCCTATGAACAAATTCCCAGGACTGAGAAAGGAGAAAGTCAAGTGTCTTTGTTTTTGTACTTGGCGTTGTCCTGTGTTAGGGTATCGATTTGAGGCAGTTCATCAAATCCTTGCAACACACTTTAGTTTCCAGAAAAAATATGGAAAAGTTTATGTAATTCATGGTGTATAACTTAAGATAAAATGACACAATTCATGCTAAACTCTCTTGTTTAAATCTTCAAAATTTTTGGCGTGCAAAATACAACTCTCCCCTCAATATAAATAAGAGATAGTTTATTCTAGAGCCAAAATAGCATTGACCATAACTCTGGGTGGAACACAGATTTAGGTAATCCCATATTTGTAGTTCCAATATGAGAACACTTTCATAAAGTTATATATATTCTAGATTTTAATTATGTAGGGAGAAGTGCAGTGTACCTAGTTTACATGAGAGTGGGCTATATGCGATCCTCTAGGCCTAAATAAGATATGTATAATATCAGAGCTAATGGCAGAAGAGAAGAAGGAAAAGATGTTATGAGCTAAGCACTGGAAAGACTACTATGAAATAGTTATCTTCAAGACATGACTGGGATATGGCACACACAAACTTACAAGATTGTGGTTGCCTGAACAAGATCTCCATGGCATCAATCTAGAAAAAAAATATAATAATAATTACAGAAGGAAGAAAGGAAGGGCTCACAAGCCCAGGAGGTATGATAGTTGATATGTGATACAGGAAAGAGACTTGGTTTTCATCAGGGATGTGGAGATTTTTAGATTTCTCATGCTCTAGCAAATGATGCACCAATTGGCGTCAGTGAGGAAAGAACAGATGACATGAAGTTAGAAAAGACATATGTGTGTGTGTGTCTGTATGTCTGTGTGTGTGTGTGTGTATGTGTGTGTGTGTGTGTGTGTGTGTGTGTGACAGAGAAAGAGAGAGAGAAAGAGAGAGATCTGGAAGGAAAGGGAGGGGAAGGATGTGGGAGCAGATGATCAAAAATACATTTACACATTTATAGATTTTTCAAAATAAACAAATTAATATTTAAGTTTGAAAAAAGAAAGTTTAAAAATGAAAGAGAAAGAATTACAAATGGCAGACAAGAGATAATATACAGTATTGGTGTTATTAACATTAATCTTATTTCAATATAGCACTAAATATTCTGTGTAAGTTTTTATTGGAAACTGCAGCTTTGTCTTACTATAATTATTACGTGGAATAATTTATTTAAATTTAAAAAGGCTAGTTTGAGAAATATAAGCTATTCCCATTGCTTTGGGCCTAGAGTAGCATATCAGTGTAGGCATTATGGAGCAAAATTGCTCAAAGAGGAAAGAATTAGGATCCCAGGACCCCCTTCATAATCATACCGTTCAGGACACCATAGCCTCTCCCTGAGCCACACTGATTAAAGGTTCCAGCGTCACTCAAAAGTATCCTGATGGAAACTCATCCATTGATACCAACATCTCTTAGAGACACTTTTCCAAACCACCACAACACCCAACTTGGTTTTTCTTTCTCCCATTTTTGTCAGTTTTTGTAAAATAGGACCTTTTGTTTTTTAAATGTTCCCATGCTCCTTAAGAAATACCCAGCAGAAGTCAAAATTCTCTACCTCTGACAATAAGCATGGTTGCTATGGAAATAATTATGACTTTTGGTGTGAAGAGGACAAAAAAGCTGGGAATTTGAAATGTGAAGAAATAAATACACTATTATCATGCAAAACTGCTTGGTAGAGAGGCATTTAAAGTAGAGCCTGAATTAATCAGGTTGTTTCTACCAGAACACCTTCCAAAATCTTCAAGTTTTGGCAGCTTTAAAACTTTGACAAACTGCAGAATGCTAGTGGCATTCTGGGGGTTAATATTCCACAACTTCTCATGGGGTATAGACAAACGGAAGTTAGACAATGTTTTCTTGTCTTTCTGGTTTGTCCTGGAGTCCTAGGATTTCATATATGCTACAGATGCATTCTACCACGAAGATATATTCAGTTTGATCAAGACATTTTAAATACTGAATTAATTTTCCTGTAATAAGCTGAAATAGGAGATTAGCTGAGACTAGAAATACATGGTAAAATATAAGATTTGCCTTATTTGGTTATATAATTTATTTTATTACTTCAATGTTAAAATGTTTCCTGAGAAATACTGAATAAAATTGATATAATCTTTCCTTTTACATAATATTTGGTGTAATATGAGCATACTTTAAATGAAATGCTATTTTCTGATTCCAAAATGTGACCCATGTTAAATCCAATTTTAAAAGTTACCTATGCATTGAGAAATTACTCTGAGGTGAAATATACAATATTAGGGCTTACTTAATGTTAGATTTGTTTTACCTAAATATCAGGCTTTCTTTGACATTATTACACAGGGATTAACATACTCTTGACTGTAGAGTATTAACACGAAAAGTACATTGCAAAGATAATTAATAGAATTGATTAATATACACTGAGACTTTTAGAATGTAAATTAAATATAAAATATCACATCACACAAAATTTGCCTAGATATGAAACATTAGCATATATTTTTTACAAATTTATAAAATCTGTATTTTGAGATACATTATAAACATCGACAGATTCTTTGATGGGCTAAGTTTCTAAGTAGACCACATTGGGAAGAACATGTGCTTTTGAAATGTTAATAAGATTTGAAAAGTTAATGTTCAGAAGAACTAGAAGAACTCATGTCTGTGGTTATGAAATTCAATACCTTCAGACTGGAATTAATGTATTAAGTGGGAGTTGGTAGATAGATGTCTAAATGTAAGAGACTTTGTTATTTTCACAAATATTTGTAAGTTAATAAATAGACTGAAAAGCTACTATAGGGAAAGAGGACTAAAGGTCTCTAAGACTTCAGTAATTTAGAGTCAATGCCAAAATCATCACTGCGGATGCTGGGAGTTCTGTGACATGGATAAGGATCTGAGAGTATCCCACATAATAACCCCATTAATAGAAAATGGACATGCCCCCATTTCCCTTTACATCATACTGAGTGCTCATAGTCACAAAAGAAGAATGGATAAGAACAGAATGGAGAGCTCTCCTGAGATAATAGAAAAATGATAACATTTCTAAAATGTCATAAACAACAGTATATTCATGTATCTCCTATCCGAGAGACATAGGAGGCTAAATATATCGCAGAAACGGCTCAGCATTAAGAACATTTGCTGCTCCTACAAGGAGTCAAGGAATGAGTTTTGTTTCCAGCACCCATGCTTGGCAAGTACCAACCACCAGAAACTGCAGCTCCGGGTGACCTGACACTCTCTTCTGACCTCCAGGAGCACTTGCCTCCTTGCGCAAATACACACACAGGTGGATACACATAAATAAAAGCAAAAACACATCTATTAAAATGTCTCTTTAAAAAATCATACAACAAAAGCAGATATTAAGTAGACTAATCTGGTTTGTACCACTCTTAAGGGGGTATGTCTCATTTAAAGGGGTGAGCACTACATTTGTTCTTTTGTTTGTTTGTGTGTTTGTTTGTTTGTTTGGCTGTTCATTTGGTTGGTTTTTTGGTTGGTTTTGTTTAACTTTTTCTTCTTATTACAATATAATTTAAAATGCTGCTGTCCATAAAATTGAAACGAATTCCACAGAGAGGTAAGTGGACAATGTCAAGTGCCTCACAAAGCCCACTTCAATATTTCTTGAGTTGCAATGTAGCATACAATGGCTGCTCTAAAATTAGTTGCTAGAGTCAAAGAGGAGGGAAGAGAATGCAGAACAAATAACCCTGAGGCAGTTGTTTCATAAGAAAAGTCAATAATACATCATGTCTGTCAGAATGTATAAGTAGCCCTGGCCTGGAAATGAAATTCTGTAATCTCAACAATTGAAAGGCTGAAGCCGAATAACAGAGGGTTCAAGACCAGCCTAGGTTACAAAAAAAAGTGCTGGTCAACCTTCCCTACAAGGCAAGTGCCTGTTTTATAACCAACCAAAGCAAACCGGAGCAATACTGATATATCCAAAGAATAAACACTATTATAAAACACCATTTGCTAGTGTGAGTACTCTATCACAGAATGTAAATCTATACATTTTCTGTCAAGATGTGAGTAAAGAGCTATTTAAGAAGTACTGATGGGTTCCTGTCCATAGAACTTCCAACACAGTAATAGTTTTATTTATTTTTATTACCTTTGAAGATATATGTAATTTTAAATTATGTGCATGTATGTGCAGGGATTGGTGTGAATGAGAGTGTAGGTACCTATAGAGGGCATCTGATGCTGTTGAGCTGGAGTTACCACAGTTGTGAGCTACCTGACATGCATGCTGGGAACTCAACCCTGATCTTCTTCACTTTTGGACCAACTTTTTAAGCAACAGAAACCATTTTATTGTCTGTATATTTCCAGCTAGTTTTAGGGTGTGAGGAAAGTTAAAAAATTATGCTGAATTTCCTAACACTTTTTAATATTTAGTATTAGTTAATGTCATATATCCCAACCTAGGTTTTTAAAAATGAGACGTGATCCTCAATTATTATGAAGTCAACATCATCAAATAGAAGATAGGGACATTAGCTTTTAAACAATGTTACTTGTTACAATGACAACAATATTAACAATCATGATTGATTACAGAAATGGTATACATGTTTAATTCCTTAATGATTGATGCTGTATTTAAAACATTATTTAAATAAGAAACCACTAGGTTGATTTTACCAGTGAAACATACATGTGTCCTTAATGTTATTTACACATAGATCATGTCCTCCATCAGACCAATGGATCTAGATAGCAGCTGAACTTAGTGGAATGAGCTGCCCAGTCATCTGTCCTACCTTGTTCTGTGTGGTTGATACAGCCATGGATTCCACTGAAGGAGAAGAGATAAAGGAACCAGAACTGGAGGCTACTTCCTATAATCCTAGTACTTGGAAGGCTGTGGAAGAAGGGTTACACATATAAAACCAGCTTAAGCTACATGATACATTTCAGGCCAGGCTGGAACATATAGTAAAAACTCGTCTCAAAAAAAAAATAATAATGAAAGTATTAGTATAATAATTAGAAACAGCCGGGCAGTGGTGGCGCACGCCTTTAATCCCAGCACTTGGGAGACGAGGCAGGAAGATTTCTGAGTTCGAGGCCAGCCTGGTCTACAGAGTGATTTCCAGGACAACTAGGGCTATACAGAGAAACCCTGTCTCGAAAAACAAAAAAAACAAAAAACAAAACAAAACAAGAGAGTGAGGGGATAAGGAGTGGGAGAGAAAGGGGGGAGGTAGAGAGAGAAAGAGAGAGGGGGAAGGGGAAGGGAGGGAGAGGAAGAGGGAGAGGGGGAAGAAAAGTAAAAGAAAATAATGGCAGTTCCTACTCTCTTTTACTTTGGCATAAAGAAGACAATTGGTACTTCTGTTTTCAGCCTGCTTTCTGCATGGCTCCATCACTTCTGAAAAGGAATGAAGAAAAGAAGTGTTCCTGTAGTGGCTATTTCTGATTGTCAACTTCACTATATCTGGAGTGAATTACAATCCAGAATTAGAAGGCTCACCTGTGAACTAGATCTTGACTCTGGAAGACACAAGTTTCAGGTGTGGTGGTACGCACACCTCTAATCTGGGCCACACCTGCTGCTGGAGATCTACATAAGGACATTGGAAGGAGGAATATTCAGTCTTCTTTGCCTGCGAGACTTGTAGGACTAAGCGACCTCTAGATCCTCAGGTTTTCATTCACAGCTACTGCTGACCATTGTTGGGGAGTTTGACTACAGACGGTAAGTCATTAACAAATCCCCTTACTATATAGAGACTATCTATATGTTCTGTGACTCTAGAGAACCCTGACTAATACAGTTCCTTAAATCAAGTGGTCTCAAACATGGAGACAACATTTAATATTACAAGTTTAGCATTTATTATGTGAACATTTAACCCCTCAGGAGTGTCTTTGTGTACAGATTCCTAATATCCAATTTTTTTATTTTTTATATTTATTCTTTTCCAGTGTTGGGAATTGAGCTGGGGCCTCATACATGCTATGTGGGTGTCTTTTCAACAGACATACACCCTCAGCTCTCAAATTAAAAGTTTGAACACTTGCAGATCATAGAATTCAAACCACTGAATTAAGCAATATCCCCATTTGGACTATAATCTAAGAGACACATCTGTTTGCTTTATGCTGTTTAATTAGTTATGTGAAATATGGGAGCAATTTATAAAGATTTAGTAAATATCAAATTCATGTATATACCAAAATAAAACAATGTAAGAAATTATTAATAAAGGGAATAGTTAGAAATCTACAGTCTCTTCATTCTATGCCTTCATTTTATGAAAACCATCTTAGTACACAGATCACTTGCACAAGCCAAAGTGTCCTCTTGCCTTTGTTAAATAAACAACTCTTTGCTTCTCTATTTTATCTATAATGAATTCAATGGTGCTATGACTTATCCCTTAAGGCCATGTGCAAATTAGATAAATGAGTTCATATGATGTGCTTAGGACCATGCCCGGAACATTAGAAACATTCAGTGAAGTTGTTTGTAGAGTTGTTATTGCCAGCCAGCCCAGCCCCATAACTTCTGGTGGGCTTCCTGTGAGAGACCGACTCTTGGAAGACATTAGAATTTCAGAGATGGAACAGTTTGTCCAGATGTTCCACACAGCCAGGAAGAGTAAAAACAAAAACCAATTGTTCAAGGTCACCTAGACTTTCAATGGACCTTTGGGGCTCTTCAAGTCCCCAAGCCTATAGAACAACATTGGCAGTTTCTTATGAAAGTTACATGAAAGAAGGGAAATCACTTGTTTCTTTAATATAGGTTCCTAAATAAGAGAATAGGAAATTAATTGTAAAATTAAATGTATAATAGCTTTGTTGAATGTGCCTAATGCTTCCATGTATAACAATTCAGGCTGATTACCTTTTATTCCCCTTGTCTGAGCTCAGGGCACATCAGAAGAAGCAGTGGTGTGTTTTCAAGGTGGAATATTTCTTATTCATTTGGATCTGGACACAAGAAAGATACTTCTGTCATTAACTAAATCATCAACTATAAACTGCATTTTCTAGCTCCATTCCTCCTTTGTAGGATGATAAGAAAATAGAGTAGCTTTCCCGTATGTTATGGTTGGAATTGAAAAATAGTTTAAATTTCCCTTGGTCAATTTAAAACAATTCCAATTTTCAGTTGAAATATGGATTATCATTATTTTATTCAATAGACAAGTGAAAGTCAAACTGTAATTACCTATTAGAGAAAATATCTCACTACTATTATTAAAATAATGGTATCTCAGGAGTGTTTCTAGGCTCTAGGATAGCTTTGCCCTTTGAGTGAACTAATCTCATGTCAGAAAAGGAAAACTAACATTTGGCTTCCTTAATATTTCTATTAATGAGTACAGAAGGAGTATAAACACCAGAGTAAATTTAGCTAAAAGATAGCAACTTGTAATTATCTCATGCAATCTACTGTATTTTATAAAGTCAATTTCTACTGAGAAATAAAAATTGTGAAAGTTGGACGATGACGAGAACTGAGAATGTATCCTCTGGCCTTGTAGTCTTCAGCCGCTATCAAAATAGAACTTCATGCTTGATGAGGTGGCTCACTGGTAAAGTACTTTCTCTGTATCCTGATGATCTGAATCCAGAACTCTAGAACCCATGAGCCTGTATCTGTAATCCTTTTTGACCCACAGAAGACGGGAGGTGAGAATGGATTTAAAAATTATTAACTGTAAATATGAAGAAAACTTATAAACAGAGGCTATGTACATCCAGAGTGAATAAAATTGTTTCTGCATTTGTGACATGTTTTGTCAAAGTGATATCAATTGTATTAACAGTTAATATATTCTAATAAATTCAAACTATTCTTTAAAATATTAAATACAAAGCCCAGGGTGACCTCAAACTCATGATTTTCCTTCCTCTTCCTCCTTCAGTACTACTTCCTTGGCTAAGGGTGAACCAAGAAGCCACATATCTTTCCATTTTCTATGTGTGGTTTGGTTTAATATATGAAGATTGTGATACTATTGATGGTGCTACTTCATCTGTGTAGAAAAGGCTGAAACATTGTCTATATTGCTACCAAAACATTTATATATATATATATATATGTATATATATATATGTGTGTGTGTATATATGTATATATATATATATACACACATATATATATGTATGTATGTATACACATATACCCAAAAGATGCTCCAACATATAACAAGGACATATGCTCTACTATATTCATAGCAGCCTTATTTATATTAGGCAGAAGCTGGAAAGAATCCAGATGTCCTTCAACAGAGGAATGAATACAGAAAATGTAATACATTTACACAATGGAGTACTACAAAGCTATTAAAAACAATGAATTCATGAAATTCTTAGCCAAATGGATGGAAGTAGAAAATATCATCCTGAGTGAGGTAACTCAGTCACAAAAGAACACACGTGGTACGCACTCACTGATAAGGGAATATTAGCCCAAAAGCTCAGAATACCCAAGATACAACTCACAGACCACATAAAGTTCAAAAAGAAGGAAGATCAAAGTGTGGGTGCTTCGTTTCTTCTTAGAAAGAGGAACAAAATACTCAAGGCAGCAAATATGGAGACAAAGAGTAGAGCTGAGACTGAAGGAAAGGCCATCCAGAGACTGCCCAACCTGGGAATCCATCCTGTATACAGACACCAAACCCAGACACTATTGTGGATGCCAAGAAGTGCTTGCTGACAAGAGCCTGATATAGCTGTCTCCTGAGAGGGAGATGCTCTGCCAGAGCCTTACCAATACAGATGAGGATGTTTGCAGCCAACCATTAGTCTGAGCACAGGATCCCCGATGGAGGAGTTAGAGAAAAGAGTGAAGGAGCTGAAGGGGTTTGCAACCTCATAGGAAGAACAACAATAACAATCAACCAACCCCCCACCCCCTGCAGAACTCTCAGGGACTAAGCTACCCGCTAAGGAGTACACATGGAGGGACCCATTGCCCCAGCTGCATATGTAGCAGAAGATGACCTTGTCTGGCATCATTGGGAGGAGAGGCCCATGGTTCTGTGAAGTCTTGGTGGATGCCCCAGTGTAGAGAAATTCGATGGATGGGAGGCAGGAGTAGGTGGGTTGGTGGGGAAACACCCTCATAGAGCCAGGGATAGGGAGGATGGGAAAGGGGGTTTCCAGGGGTGGGACCAGGGAAAGGGGATAATATTTGAAATGTAAAGAAAATATTCAATAAAAGAAAAAAGAAAAGAAAAGAAAAGCTGACTTATCTGGCTTCAATGGGAGAGGAGGCTCTTGGTCCTGGAGAGACTTGACTTGATGAGCCAGTGTAGTGGAATGCTAGGGCACTGAGGCAGGAGTGGGTGAGTGCATGGGGGAGCACCCTCATAGAAGCCTGGGGGTTGGGATAAGAGGTTTGTGGAGGGAAAATCAACCTGGAAGGGGGATAAAATTTGGAATGTAAATAAAATAACCAATAAAAAAGAACCCTACTCAGAAAAATAAAGAATAAATATTTACATAGAAAACAAATAGATTTCTAGACACATTTTGAATGTGTTAGCAATCCGTATCTTATAACAGTATTTGCACCATATTCTGTTTTCCATGTGTTAGCTTTCTTTGAAAATTGTAAAATAACAAATTAAAATACATTATGAATATTTTCTGGTCGTTGATTTTCAGTTTTCATATTTGAGTATTTCTGTCTTTCTTTCTTTCTTAATATTGAGCACATTATTTAAAATATCTATCTAAAAATCTAGCAAAAATACCATGGGGTATTTTGCATTTCTATTTGTAAGAACATCTGATATATTTTTCATGGTATAAAGTATGTTTTTGACTTCTCTGTCTTTTCCATATTCTCTCTCACAAATTGTTCTTTTGCATAACTTAGGGATAATCATTTGTTTTCTTTTGGTTTATTAAATTAACAAAATTCCATTTGGGAAGAGTCAAATTACCTGGTAAATGAAGTGTTTTAAATAACTGAATGTTTTGTTTTTTAATAAAATAATTTTAATGTTTTATTTAAAATATAAATAATAAGGCTTGGGGAGATGGCTCAGTAGTTAAGAGCACAGGCTGTCCTTGTAGAGGACCCCAGGTCAGTTCTTTTTTTTTTTCATTTACTTATTTTATTTATTTATTTATTTATTTATTTATTTATTTATTTATTTATTTATTTATTTTTGATTGGATATTTACTTTATTTACATTTCAAATGTTTTCCCCTTTCCAGGCTTAGGTGGTGGCTGTAACTGTCTGTAACTCCATTACCAGGTGATCTGTTTTCCTCCTCTAACCTGCATGGAAACTGCATAAATGTGGTACACAGGCATACACTCAGAAATGCCACACAAATACACAAATACAAATAAGTAAATATCTGTATTCAATAAAATATAAAGCAGAGAAATGTTAATGAGGGTTGTATGCATACAGGGTGTACATCTGTGAGACTTCAAACTTGCTGTGTTGAAAATAATGGTTGTTTTTCTCTTATTTTAGACACAACAGGATGCTGGCACTTTCTAGTCTCTCTACGGAATACTCTTTGTTTACTCCTTCTTATATTAGAAAACATATTTTCCCAGTGGGATGATTTACATTGTGTCCTCCTAGGAGGTGCTTGTCCTCAGCAAAGGTTATTCACAGAAAGGGAAAGGGATATTTATATATTTTTCCTATTATCTTCCAAAGCCTGAAATTAATTTCTGATTGACCTTGACATTAGAGAGAACATTAATAAAGAAAAAGCCAAGGTGTACTTCTGTGCCTCATGCATTTATGTTTCTCATTTCGCAAGTATTGTTGTTAAAGAACCCAGATGAAATAAAGCTTTTGCTATTAAAATTTTTATTTCAGCAACACCTGCAAAGTTAAAAGAGGTTTGTTAATGGCTGGGTCTAGCATCTTTGTTACAAAATGACTCTATCATCAGGGTCATCTTTAATCATCTTTGCTACTTAAGGATGAAAATGTTAGTTATAAAAAGACAATTCCTTTGGTAAGTGCTTTCTGAATACCTGGTACCACTTCTGCCAAACTGCATCACAAAATTGTGACATATTTGTTGGTATTCTTTCAAGAAAACAGGCAAACCTCATATGACATGGTACAGGTATTTCTTTGCTTTTGGTTAAGACTTCTCAATGCAAGTAAGATGGCATAACAGGTAAATGTACTTGCCAACAAGTCCCAAGAACTGAGTTTGATCTCCAGGTCACATAAAGGAAAAGAGAACTGACTCCCAGAAGTTGTCCTGTGATCTATACATGTGCTATACACACTCATAAAAGAGAAAGGGGGGGTGAGGAAATCTTAGAAATTCTTAGGTATCTTGAATTTTAGGGAACTAATTCCCTATATTATACAACTCTCTCACACAGTATAACTTTAATCTATAATATTTTACTATCCTTTATATATAACTGAACCATTAATATTCCTACTTTACTTGGTTTTGAACAAATAATGACAGTTTAAAATAGTTATTTTAAGTATGTAGATTTAAAAATAAACATGAAATTTTATATTTTTATAAATGTATATCAATTTTAACACCATTTTATGGATAATTATCGTGTATCTTTTTTGCTTTACACTATTATTCAATACCACAGGTAGTTTATATATTAGCTAAAAAGCATAACATTATAAAAAAAATAAATCTTTGATTTTGTAGTTTATTTTCTTCGATGAGAAAAATTTAGAGGAACATAGAAGTATAATTTTTCAGGAACCTTAGTCACATATTTAAGTTAAAAAGAAGGCTTTTTACAACTTTTGACCTTTCTAATCATCAAGGCAAGATAAGTAATGGGTACTTATTCTTTAATGGCTCTAAAGAAATGAGTGGAAGTGACCTTTTGACGGCAGTTCTAGTTGGAGATTTTTGCCAAGGTTGAAATTGGCATAATAGAATCTGCTAAGTGGGGCCCAGGTGTGTGAGTGCGAATGCGTGTGTGTGTTCCTTAAATACTCATAATGAAATGAAACACTAACTCAACACAGGATACGCGCCAGCTGGCCCTAAGCAACTCCCCTCTAGCTTTTTATAGCTCACCTTCAAGTGACAGACACAAACACTGATAATGACACTCCGTTTCTTTTCTTCTTTTTATTTTAGTTGAGGAAAACCAAGCCAGAGCACCCTGTCTGGCAGAACTGTGGGCAAATAATCGAATAATAAAATCAAGCAGGTGCTGTCTCTCAGTTTGTGGAGTTCTGTTTGTTTTCATCAGCACATGTATGTCCTTTAGCATAGAATATGGATGCTGATTTAAGTGTCATGTTTTGGGTAGAGAGAAATGGAGGCTAAGCCATTGTAGAGCTGTGTCAGGCACAAGCCTCCAGACTGTACATTACATATTCTTTGCAATGTAATGCAGATCTCTACAAAAGATGTATGAATTCTATAGAACACTGAATAAAAGCAGCCATACATGCAAAAATCAGGTAAAATAAAACATTCCGGGAAAATGGCTGTATAGATTGACTAGACAGCATATTTTTAATTTTAATTCATTGGATTTATATGCATGAGTGAGAATTTATTGGAAAGATAATTGATGTACGGGAAGGATGGGAAGTAAATAATTTCTTATTTTAACTTTCATAATTACACAACAATAAAGCAGACACGGTTTTAAAAGGGAATAGAACAAAGATCAAAGAAAGAGGCTCATTTCTCAGTGCCAGCAATGAGAGAGAGAGAGAGAGAGAGAGAGAGAGAGAGAGAGAGAGAGAGAGAGAGAGAGAACAATAAAGAAAACAATCAAAGGCAGGCTCCCAGTCGTGACTCCACTTTTGAAGAAAGCAAATCAAAGTCATATCCACTATGAGAAGGAGGGACAAATGCATTAAATGACTCACTTAAAAATCTAACATCACTTGCATTTGGAAGGATAAAAAAAAGCTTATTTTTTATATGAAAGGAATATATTGTGACTAAAGAAATAGCTCAGCTGTAGCAGCTCTTCCTGAGCGCATGAGTTCAGATGCATCCTCTTTATTTACTACCAACTGCCTGTAACTCCAGGTAGAGGTGACCTAAAGCCCTATTCATCCCACACATGTACTCATATATACATAAAAAACCATAAATCTCAAAAAGGAATATATCTCTTAAAATGAATATCAAAATGTTTTAGCACCAATTAAAATCATCTATAGAGAATTTCTTCTGATCATAAAGATTTCCTTGTACTTTACTTCCATGGAAACACTGAAAATCTAGTAAGACTTATTACAGGGGTTATTTACAGTAAAGCACAGTTTAAGTAGTTGCAGGGTGTTGGTATGATCAGAGAACTTGTCAGGTTCTAGGGTTCAAGTGCACGGTGTAAGCTCAGGAAAGCAGATAGTATGGCTTATTGGGATCTTTATGTTTCCTTCCATCTAAGACACAGAACATTACCAGAGTTTGGAATGCAGTTCCTTGAGCATAGGAAATTATTTCAGATTACAAATTGAATACAAATGGGATTGCTTTGTTGCTCCACCCACAATTCTCAACATCTAACACAGAAATCTAAATAGTAAGAAAGTTTAAGCTGCTAGCTAGAAAATGTTTAAAACAGCCACCACTCTGAGATCATGGAAACTTACAGTGTAAACTGGACATTAGCAATCAAAGGATTTCTGTTATTTCACAGGGAACATTGTGTCTCTTCCAGACTCCCCCAGGTTCTCCTCCTCCCTGCTATGTAGGAACTGATTTATGTATTTTTAAGTTTCAATTTTTATTTTTAATTATATGTGAATCTGCACGTGGTTTGTACACATGAAGAAGTGTACAAGGAGCCTACAAGAAGATTTGAGATCCCCTAAGGCTGGAGTTACAGGACACTGTGAGCCTCCCTACATATGTGCTGGGAACACTCTTAGATCCTACCCATGGATGCGCCATCTATGACGTTCCTTGAAAGATTTTTTTTCTCTTTTTGGTTTGATTGTTTGATAATGCCAATAGTCTACTCCTTGGTAAATTCATGTACATTTTAGCCATAATAAAGACAGGTGTATACCTTTGCTTTTTATATGTTTTAAATTTGTTAGCTTTGTTCCATCATTCTTTTTAAATGTGTATATGTTTGTTTAATAATAAGTAGATGACACACTCTAAATGAAGCAAAGTCAAATCACATTACCAAATTATGTTATTCTGGATATTTTCAAATTTAATATCCTTTGGGTTTAAGTGGCATAAACATCTTGCATTTGTCCAGTCCTTAATGGGGAATTTTGCTATACAATGAAACAAATTCATGCCATAGATTATTGTGGAATTATTTGCTTACTATATTTTCCTTCCTCCTCCCTCACCACATTTACTCACTTTAAGATTTGTATATGGATTTCAGTTGTAGAAATGATAACATCAATGTTATTGTAATACCGATGATAATGGACGAAAATGAGCATTTGGTTCAGAATACATTTTTTTCGGTCTTTTTTTCCCATTTTGTTGAAAATAGATTTGATTTTCCCAAAATATTCTTAGTATGACTTTCTTTCACTCTATTATTCCCAGTTATTCCCCATCTCCCCTCCCATCTGGATCCACCCCTTGCTGAATCTCATTAGGAAAGAAACAGGCTTCTAAGGGATCAAAATAAAATAAAATAATACATAAAAAGGTAAAACAAGAATAAGACATCAGAATAGGAGAATACAGATAAATGGAGGGAAAGGCGGCCGAGAGAAGGCACAAAAAACAAAAGCATCCTTGTTTGTACCAATACTGGGGACCTCCAGAAAAACACTAAATTGGAAACTCTAATAAATATGCAAAGGACATGCAGGGTCAAATTAGAAGAAAAAATATAGAAACAAAACAAATATCACTTAACTTTAGCTGTATTGCCCTACATATACCCCCCCCCCCGTCTCCCTCTTCCTTTCCTGTCACCACTTGATCATTCATTTCTAGCCCTGTCCTTCTGGCCATCCATAACTAACTACTGTGCTTCCCTTTCTGAATGTAACTGCTCTAGACCTATACTCTATACAAAAACTCTATAGTTCCACAGATTGTGTCTTGGTTATGTTTTTTGTTTTGTTGTTTGTTGTTTCTAGTTCTATTCATTTACTTGTGGATCTCATGATTTCATACTTTTTTAAAAAACTGAGTGTTAATACCATGTGCATTTTTCTTAGTCATTCATCTGCTAAGGGAAATCAAGGTTGTTTTCAACTTCTGGCTTTTATGAAAAGAGCAGCAATGAACATGGTTGAACAAGGATTTTTGTAGTAGGATGAAATCTCATTAAAAGACAGCAAAAGAAAAGGACCATTTGAGGTACAGTATGTTATTGTGGAAACTTCCTAAAATAAATGTGTGTACGAAGGTGATCTAACAAATCACAGAATAAAGATGGAAAAAGAGCCCTAACTGGCTATCTCTTGTCAGCAAATAAAACTTACTACCTAGGATTGGGTTTCCTAGAACTGAGGTTTTCAGATAAAGAAATCCAATGGGAATTCCCAAACAACCCAGACTGTTGAGCAAGATTATAAGTTGCTCTCCACATACTGGCATCAAATCCTTATTGTTGAAGCCAACACATAAACAAATCATTGAACAAAGAGAAGTCAAGTTGGTGCCTACATAGAGCCTTCACATCTATGTTCTAGTGTCTTTTGGACAGCAAGGTTTTCTACATGCTACTAAATGGGAAACTTAAACACCAACTCTGGATGTTTGAATATACTTGGCCCTGGGAGTGGCACTATTTGGAGGAGTGGCCTTGTTGGAGTAGGTGTTGTCCTTTATAGGACTTGCCTTGGTCACCGTGTCTGTTCACAGCAGTAAAACCCTAACTAAGATAGGGTTATAGATCTGTTTAAGTTGTTTATCTGGTCTTGCGTTAACTTTGGTATATGGCATGTATCTAGAAAATCTCTTTTGGATTTTCCAATTTGTAAGAACAGGTTTATAAAGTATATCCATATAATTTCTTTGGATTTCTTGTGTCTTTTTATGTACCCATTTAATTTCTAAGTTTGTTAATTTGGATATTCCCCATCTGTCTTTAATTAATTTGGCTAATTAATTAACATTTGTCAATATTACTGAATATATTAAAGCACTAACTCTTTGTTTCATTAATTCTTTGTATTTTTTGTTTCTAATTTTTATATCATATTGAAATAACTGGTACATTTATTTTTATTTAATTTTTCTAAAGCTATTTGTTACATAATATGGTGAGTTTCATGGACTGCTTTCCCTTTCTCTTTCACTCTCTCCCTCTTTCTCCTTCCCCTCTTCTGTTGTATGTATGAGTGTGTGTGTGTGTGTGTGTGTGTGTGTGTGTGTGTGTGTGTGTGTGTGTATGTGTACACTTGTTTTATGTATGTATGTGTGAGTACTCCTGGGGGCCAGAAGAGGATGCTAGATCTCCAGAAGCTGGAATTACTGACAGTTGGGAGCTGCCTGAGGTAGATAATGGGAATTAAATTCAGGTCTTCTGGGAGAACTACACTCACTTTTAACTGCTGAGCAATCTCTACAGCCTCTCTAGTGATTTTAAAATGTCACTGAAACTTTGTGTTTCTCTGAGATTAATAACTATGCTCCTGAATGATTCTAACTTTAAGATTGATGTTTTCTTTCTTTTTCATGACAGAGGTCTATCTTTTTATTACATGTAAATACTTGATACTAGTTAATATATACCTCTGAGTTCAATGTGTTTTTATAGATCTCTTTATGTTGCTATACATTGTTTATCTGTTTATATCAACATGAAATCCATTTCAAGGAATGATACATACATACTACTGAAAATTTCAAAGTATATATTTACCAGGCTCCATTTTTTCTTATATACAAGTTACGTTAAGTGTGACTTTACTACTGTATTAAGCGTCATACATGATGTCTTCTGGCTGAAATGAAGTATGATTGTGTTATGGAATAAATTGCCTATCTTTGCAGTGACAGAAGAGACTAACAGCATTTGTAAGAAAGATGCATAATTTTGCCAGTTTTCTGGGTTTCCTGAAAACATGTTATACACACAAACACATTAGCATGTTTTGTTTTCACTGAAAATCAATCTGTTACCATCAATTTGAGAATCATCTGTTGAGTGAAAAACATCTTTTAATATGATGAAATTATTCTTACATTTGATTCTGAGGGTTTCTTGGAACATTTCTGTAGAGCATAGACAGACTCATGTATATAGCAAACATTCCAGATCTCATTAGCCATTACTCTCTAATTCAACATCCCACACACACCCACTGTAACAGTGAACACAATGTAGACAATGTGTAAATTAGTGGTTTTAGGTGTGGTCCAATCAAACTCTACCCACCATATGAAAAAGATGGTTAGATTTTCCTAGTGAGCTGTTAAATCATACCAGTTTTCTTGTTAAAATAAACATTAAGTTAGTGTTACAATGTAAATATCTTTTTTATTTCCTCTGATGAAGTGATGAGAGCTATACACAAGCTGTGTGAATAGAAGGTTTAGGCTGAGCCCACAGCATCTCCAACTCTGTTCTAACTATCCTTAGCCTAGAAGATTCGAGCCTCTGGAGAATCTAATCTTCCAAGCTGACTGATTTTGTCCAGTTTCCCTCATCTTCTGACTGAATTGCTCAGCTTGGCCTCATACTAACTTTAGCAATATCTTCTTATCTTCTGGCTCCTTCTCATTCTCTGGTTAGTTCTGCCTTCAACTGCCTGTTGCTTGTTCTCTCTGCAATCTATATCTGTACAATTGTCCCAGTTAAACTGCTAGACAAAGACATCACATACTATCTTCTCTCTGCTCCTCACCCCCGTGTATGTGTGTTTATTTTTTCTTTTCTTTTTTTAAATATATTAATCCTTTTATACAATTTACAATTCAGTCTTCATCCCCCTCCCAATCTGCCCTCACAAAATGCCCCATCCCATACCTCCTTCCCCCCACTGTTTCCATGAGGATGTCCCCACCCCACCACCCCACCTCCCCACACACCCCCACTCCCTGGGGCCTCAAGTATCTTGAAGGTTTGGTGCATCCTCACTCACTGAGGCCAGACCAGACAGTTTTTTGCTCTCTATGTAATAGGGGCTTCACATCAGCTAATGTATGCTACCTGATTGGTTCTCAGTGTCTGAGAGATCTCAGGTGTCCATATTCGTGGAGACTCTTAGTCTTCCCATGGGGCCTCCCTCCTCCTCAGCTTCCTCCAGCTCTTCCCCAATTCATGCACAGTTGTCCACAGCTTCCATTCATTGGTTGTATCCAGTATCTGTCTCTGACTCAGCTGCTTGTTGGGCCCTTTGGAGGGCTATCATGACAGACCCATTTATTAGCACACAATCCATAAGTAATAATTTCAGGCTTTGGAGTCTCCTCTTCAGCTGGATCCCACATTGGGCCTGTCATTGGGTCTCCCTTTCCTCAGGCTCTTCTCCATTTTTGTCCCTGTAGTTCCTTCAGACAGGAACAATTCTGGGTCAAAGTTTTTGACTGTAGGATGGCAACCTCATCTCACGATTACATGCCCTGTCTCTCTCCTGTACGTGGACTCTACAAGTTACCCCTCCCTACAGTAGGGCACTTTATCCAATGTCCCTCCCTTTGAGACCTGAGAGTCTCTCACCTCCCAGGTCTCCAGTGTATTCTAGAGTGTTCCCCCACCTCCTACCTCCCGGGGATTGCCTGTTTCCATTCTTTCTGTTGGCCCTCAGTGATTCTGTCCTGTTTTGTCCCAATAACTTATCCTTTTTCTCCCTTCCTCTCCCTGTGCTCTCTCCCTCCAAGGTACCTGCTTCCATTTGCCCCATACTCCACTCCTGTGATTGCTTTCTTCTCCCTCCCAAGTGGGATTGAGGCATCTTCATTTGTGCCCTTGGGCTTCTTTACCTTCTTGAGTTCTGTGGATTGTGTGCTGTGTATTCTGTATTTGTTGTTGTTGTTGTTGTTGTTGATGATGTTTTCTAATATCCACTTATTAGTGAGTCCATACCACGCATGATCTTTTGGATTTGAGTTATCTCACTGAGGATGATATTTTCTAGTTTTATACATTTGCCTGCAAAATTCATGATGTACTCATTCTTAATAGCTGAGTAATATTCCATTTTGTAAATTAACCACATTTTCTGTATCTATTCTTCTGTTGTGGGACATCTGGGTTGTTTCCTGCTTCTGGCTATTACAAATCAAGCTACTGTGAACATAGTGGAGCATGTACCCCTGTGGCATGGTGGGGCATCTTTTGGCTATATGCTCAGGAGTGGTATAGTTGGGTCTTCATATAGATCTATATCCAATTTTTTGAAGAACCTCCAGACTGATTTCCAGTGTAATTGTACCAGTTTGCAAAATCCCACCAGCAATGGAGGTGTGTTGAAGATTATTTTTCATTTCTAGGACTTCCATTGATCACTTTGTTTATTTACCAATACTAGGCAGATTTTATTACTATTTCTCTGTAGTTCAGCTTGAAGTTAGGGATGGTGATTTCTCCAGAAGTTCTTTTATTTTTCAGGATTGGTTTAGAAATCCTGGGAGTTTTGTGTTTTCTTAGGAAGTTTAGAATTTCTGTCAGGAATCGTGTCAGAATTTTGATGATAATTGCATTGAATCTATAGATTAGTTTTGGGAAGATAACCATTCTTACTATATTAATTATATCAATCCATAAATATGAGAGATCGTTCCATCTTATAATATCTTCTTTTTCATTAATAATTTCTTTTTTCAGAGACTTGACGTTCCTGTCAAAAGAGGTATTTGTCTTGTTTGATTAGAATTATAACAAGATATTCAATTTACTTCTGGCTATTGTGCAGGGAGTTATTTCCCTTATTTCTTTTTCAGCCCATCTATCATTTTTGTTGTTGTTATTGTTTCAGTTTATTTAAATAGTGGTTTAAGTCAATAGCTTTTCATATATTCAAACACCCCTTCATGCTTGTGCTGAAGCCTACTTTATTTGCTTGGACAATTTTTTTTTTTTTTTTAAGATTTTTGTTTCTCTTTCATTAATCTCTTTTTATTTGATTTGATTTGATTTACATTTCAAATGTTATCCCCTTTCCCAGTTTCCCCTCTGCAAATCCTCTATCCCACCCCCACTTACCCTCCTTCTATGAGGGTGCTCCCCCACCCACCTACCCATTCCTGCCTCACTGCCCTAGCATTCCTCTACACTGGTGCATCAAGCCTTCACAGGACCAAGGGCCTCCTCTCCCATTACTGCCAGATAAGGCCCCTTCAGCTCCTTCAGTCCTTCTAATAGCTCCTCCATTAGGGTCCTGTGTATTTCCTTTAGACAGGAGCAATTCTGGGTTAAAATTTTGGAGACAGTTGGGTGGTCCCATCCCTCAACTGGGTAGCCATGCCTAACCTATGGATATGGTGTGTGTGTGTGTGTGTGTGTGTGTGTGTGTGTGTGTGTGTGTGTGTGTTCTTAAGTAGCTTCTCTTTCCTGTGCTGTTCTTATGTAAGTTGGGTGTGTCCTATCCTTGCTCTATCATATCTTTCTCTGATTCAGCACTTTGTCTGTTCCTCAATTAGATGTCACTTTCAAATATGGTTGCTTCTTTCTACAAACTAACCTTACCTTCACTGTTAAGCATTAAAAGTGTGTACTAAAGGTGTGTGTGTATTTCACACATATCATACTGTAATCCAGGGAGTGTCTGCATTCCAGTCGTATCTTTGAATATGATCCCTTGCCAGAACAGCCTTGTTGCTGACTTAAAATTCCTTTACAGTACAATATATAAAATGTAGAAAGAATATGTACCAATTTAAACATTTTTACACAAAGTCTTTAGACAGCAGTTACATGAAACAGGATTCAAAGTCATTACAAAAAGAATTTTCTATTATCAACCTGATAGATTTGTTCCATGTGAAATACGTTATACTAATTTTGGATGAAAATTATAAAAACATTCATGGTGTTTCTTCACTGTCAGATAAAGTAAGTCCCAATTACTACATTATGCAGCTAGTCCAGGATAATCACACAAGCTTTAGACAGCACTCAGTATTGCTGCTACCACCTTTGTTCAGTTTAGGCTGGAATCAGATTAGTCTTTAATAATAAAAGAAAGTGTGATTGACACATCAATATCTCTCCCAGATGACTCACAGTGTCTCGGCCAACTGGGTACTCACATTAGTGAAAAAAAGGAACAGATATTTCCTGATTGACTGACATCATCATGTAATTATAATAAGAATTCTTGAAATGAGAGCTGATTAATACTAACATTTTTCTGGTATTGTCTGGTATTGGACGTTAAGAGAAATCAATCCCCTTTACTAGAGATCTCATATCTGAAGATCCTATGTAGTGCATGATGACATATCTTCCACAGATGTTGTTTAGTCAGATTCTTCATCCTTTTTGTAGCATGTACTCTTTAAAAAATATTACTAATACTTGTGTATCTCTGTGTATATATATGCCTCCACAAGTATACTATTTGACATGTGTGGAAGTTAAAGGGCATACTATAGCCCATATTACAGCCTTTGGTCATATGAGTGTCTGGGATCAAACTTGGGCCATAATGCTTGGTTATTTCACCAGATCCTGATATTCAATGAACTCTTCTGAGGTATATCTCCCATTCTAGATGTAAATTACAGTTGAACATCCCACCACTGCCTCACACGATTGATCACCAGTATTTCTAAAACATTTTGATAAGTACAAGCAATGCCAGCATAACTGCATTTCCTTGGAGTATACCATTTATTGCTTATAGACACCAGCACAGAGAATAAATCTACAGAGAACTTTGCAGTTGGGATAATTTATAAATCTCCATGAATAAAACTTCCTTGTCTTGATATATATGTCAGGAATTAAGAATGAAATGTGATTGAATGAGCTTTAACATCCATTTGCCAAATAACATTGAGTAAGTCCATTTTAGAAATTATTTACTGTATTTGCTCATTCATGGAAGTCTAAATTGCCCTAATAATTCTCATTATTGAGAAGCTGTTCACATTGTCAACCATGCTCTTTTACCAAGCAGTCTCTTCCATCCATTGTGTCATTGTTGGTGTCCATTTTAGCCTCAAGTTCTAATTCCTCCTCCACTTTCTGTCTTCAGGTGGGGGTGTTTATCATCCTAGCATTGGACACTCTGAATTCTAATATTTTTTATTTCCTCTACTAAAGCTAAAGCAGTCAATTCAGTTATCATCACTGATATGCTTATAGACATTGATAAGTTTGTAGGTTATATTCTCAGTGCCTAGTATGCAGAAACACAGGAGAAGCAGAGCTGATCACATATGTCATCTTGTAAACAAATCTTTAAAATTTTTTCATTATTTTTTATGATATATTACAAAATTGCTACATTGATCGAGTCATCTCCTCCTTTTAGAACATATATGATGAACATTATTTCCTAGTGTCCAATGTGCTTACTCAAGCTCGATGTTTACTTACTTTTATTTACTAATGAGTATGCATCTATAAATAAATACAGGTCCCCTACCTTTTGCCTAGATCCTCTAACTTCAATGTCTTAAACCTAATTACAGGATTGCTTCCGAAACCACACTGATATAGCCTATGGTTGCCTTAGTAATACCTTCACAAGATAAAGCCAATCAACATTTTACCATTGGTAGGGAGGGGCTCTCAAGGCACGGCACACTCTAGTTCAACGTCTAAGCTCTTCCAATCACATTTTCATGATTAATTCTTGACATATACACCAGACCAAGGGACTGTCATCCATGGAGAATTACAAATTCTCCCACATGCATATTTCTGTGTAGATTTTTTCTGTGTGCTGCTTCAGAAGGGAGAGATGATTTTCTTCAGATATATGGCCCTGGTAGGTTATCCGCACTCCAACAAATGGCTTTGCACAGATGGATATACAGGTAGTACTAATCAAACCAGTGGTTAAGATTGAGACGAGTGTGTTCCAAGAGAGGTATGGAAAGAGTTGGAGAGAATGAGGGCTGTCGTAGTCAGGGTTTCTATGCCTGCACAAACATCATGACCAAGATGCAAGTTGGGGAGGAAAGGGTTTATTGAGCTTACATTTCCATGCTGCTGTTTATCACCAAAGGAAGTCAGGACTGGACCTCAAGCAGGTCAGGAAGTAGGAGCTGATGCAGGGGCCATGGAGGAATGTAACTTACTGGTTTGCTTGCTTCTTCTGGCTTGCTCAGCTCAATTTCTTATAGAGCCCAAGACTACCATCCCAGAGATGGTACCACCCACAAGGGGCTCGCCCCCCTTGATAACTAATTGAGAAAATGCCTTATAGCTGGATCTCATGGAGTCATTTTCTCAACTGAAACTCCTTTCTCTGTGATAACATCAGCTTGTGTGAAGTTGACACACAAAACCAGCCAGTACAATTGACCCCTTGTCAACTTGACACACAAATGCATCACCATTAGGCCTTGACCCTAACTTTCTTATTCATTTCCCAAGATCTAAATAACTTTAAAAGTCCCACAGTCTTTGCAAATTCTTACATATTAACATTTCATTCCCTTTCAAACATCACCTTTTAAAAATACAGTCTTTTAACTGTGGGCTCCATTAAAATATCTTCTTCCTTCAGGAGGGAAAATATATCAGGGCACAGACACAATCAAAAGCAAAATCACACTCCAACCATCCAATGTCTGGGATCCACTCACGATCTTCTGTATTCTTCCAAGGGCTTGAGTCACTTCTCCAGCTCTGCCTTTTGTAGGACACACCTTGTCATCTAGGCTCCAGATGCCTGTACTCTACTGCTGCTGCTGTACTTGGTGATCATCTCATGGAACTGGCATCTCCAAAACACTGCTGTCTTCCGCTGCAGCTAGGCTTTATGAGCAGCCTCCCATAGGCTCTCTTCATGGTGCCAAGCCTCACCTCTTTTGTATGACCCCTTCAGTCCTGGGTCATCAGTTGCAACTGAGGCAATGGCCTTCCGCTGCCTCTCACAGTGCCCAGCCTCAGCTGCTCTTCATGACTCCTTCATGCCTTCAAAGTACCACCTGGGTGACTCTTACACATTACCAAGTCCAGTCACAGCACAAGGTACAACCCTGGCTATCTCTGGAATGCAGCCTCTGTGCTCTCAGAAAACCCTTCTCAGAAGATTTCACCTCAATGATGCTGTTCTCTTCCCAATCACCCCAGTCACCACCAATTTCCCAGCTCTAGCTAACCAGCATCAATAGTCCCAGTAATGCAATGGTTTTTGCTTTAGTAGTTCTGGTATCTTGTTAATAACAGCTGATTTCTTCAGCCCCAGCTAACCAAAACCACAGAATCTTAAATCAAACTAGCAATGGCCTTGATAAGAGTCCCTAATCTTCTTTCTGAAATTTCACAAGCCAGGCCTCCATCTTCTGCACTGTTCTCAACATTATCTTCCAAGCTCCTACACAACATCCCACAAAGCTCTTAACACTGAATGGATCTTCTAGACCAAAGTTCCAAAGTCCTTCCACAGTCCTCCCCAAAACATGGTCAGGTTATCAGAGGAATATTCCACCACACTGGTACCAATATGTCTTAGTCAGAGTTTCTATTCCTGCACAAACATCTTGACTAAGAGGCAAGTTGGGGAGGAAAGGGTTTATTGAGCTTATACTTCTATGCTGCTGTTCATCACCAAAGGAAGTCAGGACTGGACTTCAAGCAGGTCAGGAAGCAGGAGCTGATGCAGAGGCCATGGAGGAATGTAACTTACTGGTTTGCTTGCTTCTCCTGGCTTGCTCAGCTCAATTTCTTATAGAGCCCAAGACTACCATCCCAGAGATGGTACCACCCACAAGGGGCCCTCCACCCCCTTGATCACTAATTTAGAAAATACCTTAAAGCTGGATCTCATGGAGGCATTTTCTCAACTGAAACTCCTTTCTCTGTGTTAACTTCAGCTTTTGTCAAGTTGACACACAAAACTAGCCAGTACAGGGGTTTAAATTTCATCAAAAATATATTATATGAATGTATGGTTTCCATAAGGAGTAAATAAAAATAAATTTAAAAACAAGGAGAAAAGATAAAAAGAAAGAGGTGGAAGAGAAAAGGAGAGGAAATAGCAGAAAGGGAGAGGAAGAAAATGAAAAAATGTAGAACTAATGAAAAGAAAAATTAGGGAAGCCTATACAATAACATACTTTTCCACTATAATCACTTTAAAAATAAAAAATGCAATGGATATCAGAAAATTCTCTATCAATTCAAAGAATATATCCTTGGAAACATTTTTATGTTTTTCAAAATGATGAAGTTTTATTTTATACTTGTCGTGTAATTATTTTTGCTTATCTGCATCCAAAAGATCTTGAACTGTTTTTCAACATAATCCTTCTTAAGTTTGTCCTCTTCCCTCTCGTGGCTGAAGCTCCGCACCCATCTCCTGATTGTTACACAATTTTTAGATGAATAAACAAGCATATGTTTCTACAACATGTGGTGAAATTTACGAAAAAAAAATGAACAAGGTGTGATTTCTACACTTTTATTTTTGAAATATGTAAAGGTAACACATAAATTGGGATACATGAATGCAATTAATTATTTCTAGGAAATCTCCAGTAATACTCAACATTTTCAAGATATCAAAACACCCCCAAATTGAAATGATGTTTTAAAATAATTAATATCTAAGATGTCAATATAGCATCTTAATTACATTTTAAATTTTTGTTTGTAATTTATTGATTTACACAGAAAGACTGAAAAGTTAGTTCTTTCTCTTTCAAGTATGCTTTACACGTATTGACAATCATCAAATAAACTAGAAGTTACACAAAACATGGAATAAAAAGTTTAAGTATGCAAATAATAATTTCTTTTATTGTAGAATTTATGAATTTATTCACCTCTACAACTTACTCATTCTGAAAATATAACCAAGAAAACCACAAAGATATACAACAGAAGTGCATTCTATAAAGATTTGTTACAAAAATGTGACTAAGGTGGGTAAAGTAAGCGTTAGGCTGCCTGGGATTTTCGTTGCTGCATGGTCTTGAAATCACTGTTGACATTAAATTTGTCATTACTATACTTTTTTTAAAATCAGATTTATTCATGTGCCTGTCTCTCTATCTGTGTGAATAGATGGAAAGTGTGTGAAGGTGCCTAAAGAGGCCAGAGAGAGCATAGGGTACCCTGGAGCTGAAGTTAAAGGCAATAGCAAGCCATGAAGCCGGGGATCTGGAAACCAAACTCAGATCGTCTGGTAGAGCAGGAAACACCCTTAATTACCTAGCCCTCTCTCTAGCTTCTCCCTTCAAAAAATAAGTTTATTTGCACATTTGTATGTCTATGTTTTTCAGGGTTTCTATACTTCTCTGTATATGTACGCTTCTATCTGTATGTCTAAGGAGGCTAGAAAAGAGCATCATGAATCTGGAAGCTGGAGTTAAACGAATTTTTGTTTCTTTAACTGGGGGCTGGGAACTCAGTTCAGGTCTGCCACATAAGTACTATGTGGTCTTAACCACAGCACCATCTCTCCAACTCCAGCCTTAGTGAATTTTTCATCTTTTAACAAATACTTTTTTCTGCATTGACAGAGAAGATAACATAAAGTCAAACCAATCAAAATTAAAGCCAATAGTGCTGAGGATTATTTAACCAACATACGTAGGTAATGAAGATCATAGCTACTGATGTTAGTCTTATTTGAATATTTTTACTTGTTTTTGGAAGGTTTATAGAAAATAGATTATAGATAAATTTTTAAAGAAAAGATTCTAATTATGTCAACTCTACACCTAAGAGCAGAATGCAGTATTGTGGCTTTGGTTAGCAAAATATTTCTAGAGTGTTTTAAGTCATGCCATGTGTTCAATTTTTTTCTGTTACTTTCAACATCAAAGTCTTCTAGAGCAACATTAAATTGTGTGATGCAATTATTAATTTATTGTTTCATCTGTACAGTTTAAAAAGAATAAAATGCTGAAATAAAATCAGTCATATTTGTGTGTTACTCAAGCAATCAGAATATTTTAATTTTATTTTACTTTCATATGTCTTCCCAGATGATTGTAATCATCATTATTTTATAAAGTTGATTCATAGTTAGATTTACCCATATATTGTCAAATTTTTAATTCAGTATACTCTTGTTCACCTTGAGCTCTCTTCTGAGATAATTTTTCTTTTTCTAGAATTCTCCTTTAGAAATTGTACTAATAGGAACTCACTATGGGATTTTTTCAGTTGTTATTTGTCAGAAATATTTTATTCTGCTGAATACTATTCTATTTTGTATTATTTTTATTTTCTATTACTTTTTCCTGATGTACTAATAAAAAATAATTTCTTAAGTCAGTTTATTTTATTTTCTCTGTAACATTTTGCATGTTTCTCTCTAGAATAATCTAGATAGTCTTGGCTCTGTGCTAGTATGATATGCTTATTTCTCCTATTTGGTTGTAGCTAAAGTCACACCATCATTGAAAACCCAGTTTTTAATTATATTAAGACTTTAAGCCACCACCATATTGAGTATAATCATTTGTCCATTTATTTTTCCTCCCAACCTATGATGTCCACATGAAGCAGGTGATCTATTTCTCTTTTGAATTGTTCTGAGAACTTTAAATAAAATAATAATTAGCTTACTGACAGAGGGACTAATATCATCCAAGATAAGCTAAAAGTAGCCAAGAAAGAAAGAGAAAAATCTTGAATTCTATAAATAGTAATATTGAATGACATTCATAGCCACAGGAGTAGTTTTATGGTTACTGACAACTGGGATTTATAAACTATACAACTACAGATTACTGAAAAGACTAGATGTAGTTGCCTAGAAACTTAAGTGCCATAAATAGCTAAGTGTGTAGACTAAAAATATGGAAAGTATGAAAAAGATAAAGGACCTGGGAGCAATATCCATGGAACTTGGCATATATATAATAATGAATGCTAAGGTTGAAAATAGAATAATGTAGAAAAGCAAAGGCATGTTTCCTGAACTACAAAAAGCCTTAAATCTCTAGTCTAAAATCTCTCACTAAAGCCTGGAAATATGAGAAAGGACATATCTGTTAGCACAATGTATAAAATCCTTTAAGGCTAGTGAAAATTAAAAGCAACCTAGTCCACTTGAGAGAGAGCTATGGAAGGTAAAATGGAAAAATCTCACATTGGAATGCTTAGAATTTCTCAACTAAAGAGTTAGAGGCTAGAAAATTGTGGACTAGAATCTGCAAACATCTGAGAAAAGCATCTAGCTATCATGGACTGAACATGATGAAGATATTTGGGGATACATAAAAATCCAAGGGATGCATCATCCATTAAAACAGACTTAATAAAGTATTTTCTATTTTAAAATGGAACTAAGAATAAGATAGGTATAAAGATTTATAAAATACAGGGTTGTAGAATCAGTAAATGCAATAAAAGAAGCTTTTAATAGCATAATATCTTTTATTTATTTCTGATTGTTCACAAAACTACCAGTTCAACTATAATTTAAAATTTAACAAAATTTTTAATTACAATTTTAAAACCCTCTCTGTTCCTCTTACTGGCCATTTATTTTTCCCAATCTACAAACTAAAGTCAATGTGAAAATTCAATATATCTTGACAAAATATATAAATATAATAGACACATAAAATGCTTAATATAGAACTATTATTTTGTACATTGTTAATTGTTTTGCTTTATGTTAACAAGTATATCTTTCTTTGATTATTTTTGTCAGTTTTTTAAAATGGAAAATAGATTCTTCTCTTAGACAATACATACCAAGCCCAGTTTCCCCTGCCTCCATTCCTTCTATCTCCCACACCTTTCCGGTTCCCAAGACCTACCCCCTCAGTGCTCTCTTCAAGATGGATCAAGGCTCCAAGAGAGGACAGTCTAATAGGACAAAAACAAAATAAAATAAAGCAAAAGGTTTCAGATTGAATCTAGATAAGGCAACAGACAGGAGAAGAAGTTTCTTAAGAGCAGGCAAGACAAAGAGATATACAGGCTGGCTACCACTCTTTAGAGTCCCACAAAAACACCAAACTAACAGCCATAACGCACATATGCAGAGGGTCTGGCACAGACTCACGAAGGCCCTGTGTTTGACTTTTGGTCTCTGTATACCCATATAAGCCCTTCTTGATTGATTCAAAATCATCCTGCGTATTATATGTTTTTAAAGTATGGGGGAAAAACAGCAAAACAACCCAGTGAGAAGAGGAAGGGTCAGACAGGATGAAAGTGTTAACGGTATCCCAAGTGACACAAATAGGAGGATGAAGGGACAGTTATGAAACATCAAAGAGATTGCCTAGCTCCACTAAAGACAGCAAATGATGTGTAAACCTGGAGAAATTTAAATATATGAAAGTATGTTTTCAAAGTCAATATTTTAAAAAATGTGTTTCTATTTCTGGATTTTAAACACTGGGGAAAAAGTAACCATTTTCTTAAGAAGTTGTTTGTTACTATTATCAATATAATTTGTTGCAATATACTTAAGGTAGCAATTCCATTTCCGAATGTTATCTTTCAGGAGAAAAATTCAAATAAACACATAAAGGAGAAATAGTACATTGAAACAGGGACTTGGTAAATTATGATACAGATAGTACATTTAGTAATTGTTAGTAACCTCCGGCTGTAACAAACTCCCTTATTCTGTACATACCTGGAAAAACACCAAAGAATGACCAGGAAACTATATGAATACAGAGAACCTTAACTTCATTATGGTTTTGAGTTAGTTTTTGTCTCATATTTCTTTCTAATATGCCCCTCATGTAGAATATCATCCATAATTTTAAAATAAACTTTCATCAGGTCTTAATCAAAGGAAAAGGAAGAGTCCTTAAAAAGAAAAAGAAAAAACAAAAAAACAAAACACAGAGAAGATGGGGAATTTAAGACACTATAAGTCGAATTACACTTGGTCATGAATGAGCATTGATATTAGATGTTGTATAATATAAGCTCAGAAGACTTAAAATTGTGTATTTGTGGTGAGGCATGTTGAATAAACAAATATATCTTTGGTTCCTTGTTTTATTTTTATCATGATTATATTTATTTATTTACTTTTAATTACACCTTTTAAAACTTGGTTGTCACAAAGCAGTTCACAGTTTAATTTTTGTAAGGTCCCTGTCATCAGTTGTTTAACTATTTCCCTGTGCATCCTGGAATTGCAGTGCATAGAGGCTCCAGTAGTTTTTTTTTTACGTAGATCACTACTAAGATCTCTTATTTGTGTTCCATCTCTCAGTTACTTTCCTACCATACGCAGTTGCTTGTACATATACTGACTGGAGGAAATCAATATTTTTTTATTCATTATTTTATTTAATTTATTTACATTTCAAAGGTTGTCCCCCTTTGTGGACTCCCCTCCACAAAAAAAAAAAAAAAAATCCTCATCCCATCCCCCCTCAACTTTAGCTCTAAGAGGGTGCTCCTCCACTCATTCACCCACTCCCACCTCACCCCTGTAGCATTCCCCTGTGCTGGGACATTAAGCCTTCACAGGACCAAGGGCTTGCCCTCCCATTGATGCCAGATAAGGCAATCCTCTACTACATTGGTAGTTAGAGCCACGGGTCCCTCCATGTATACTCTTTAGTTGGTGGTTTAGTGCCTGGGAGCCCTGGGGGGTCGGGTTAGTTGATAATGTTTTTCTTCCTATGGCGTTACAATCCCCTTCAGCTCCTTCATTCCTTCCTCTAACTCTTCCATTGGGGTCCCTTGGCTCAGTCCAGTGGCTGGCCTGTGAGTATCTGCATCTTTATTAGTCAGGTGCTGGTAGAGCCTCTCAAAGGACAGTCATACCAGGTTCTTATCAGCAAGCATTTCTTGGCCTCAGCAATAGTGTTGGGGTTTGGTGTCTGCAGATGGGATGGATCCCAAAGTGAGGTAGTCTCTGGATGGCCTTTCCTTCAGTTGTTGCTCTACTTTTTGTCCCTGTGTTTCCTTTAGATAGAAACAGTTCTGGGTTAAAATTTTTATGATGTGTGTGTGGCCCCATCCCTCAACTGGGGGTCATGTCTATCTACTGAAGGTGGTCTCCAGATTCTATCTCCACTCTATTGCGTATTTCAGATAATGTCATTCATTCCATTGAATTCTGGGAACCTGGTAACTGGGACTCTCTAGCGGTCACCACCTCCTCTGCCCCCCGTTCCCCACTTACCAAAGCTATATATTTCTATTCTGTTTCTTGATCCTCTGGACTTCTCTAATGTCTCTTCTCACACCTGATCCTGCTCCCCCTTTTTCCTCTTCCTCTCCTCTTTCCCTCCCAGGTCCCTCCCTCCCTCTACCTCCATGATTCTTTTGTTCCCCCAAAATAAGTAGGATTGAAATATCCACACTTTGTTTTTCCTTCTTGTTAAGCTTTATATGGTCTGTGAGTTATATTGTGGGAATTTTGAGCTTTGCGATTAATATCCACTTATCAGAGAGTACATACCATGTGTGTCCTTTTGGGTCTCAGTTTCCACACTGTGATAGTTTGCTTGGGTATGGAGTGGCACTATTAGGAGGGGTGGCCTTGATGTAGTAGATGTGTCACTGTGGATGTGGGCTTGAATGCCCTAGTCCTAGCTGCCTGGAAGTGAGTATTCTGCTAGTAACCTTCTGATGAAGATGTAGAACTCTCAGTTCCTCCTGCACAATGCCTGCCTAGATGATAATTGACTGAACCTCTGAACCTCTAAGCCAGCCCCAATTAAATGTTATCCTTATAAGAGTTGCTTTGATCATGGTATCTTTTCACATCAGGAAAGCTCTATCTAAGACACTTCTTAAGGATGATATTTTCCTGAGAATCTATGTACACCAATAAGAATGGCTAAGATAAAATAATTCATGACAGCACATGCTGGAGAGGATGTGGAGAAAAAGAAACACTCTTCATTGCTGGTGGGGCTGTAAGCTGGTACAACCACTCTGGAAATCAGTCTAGTGTTTCCTCAGAAAATTGGAAATAGAGCTATCTAAAGTCCCAGCTATACTGCTTGTGGGCTTCTACCGAAAGATATTCCACCATACCACAAGGACATATGTTCCATCCACCATGTTCATAGCAGCTTATTCATAATAGCCAGAATCTGGAAACAACCCAGTTGTCCCTTAACTGAAGAATGCATACACAAAATGGGGTACATTTATATAGTGGAAGAGGATTCAGTTAATAAAAACAAGGACATGATAAATTTTGCAGGTAAACTGATGGAACTAGAAAAAATCATCCTGAGTGAGGTAACTCAGATCCAAAAGAAAATTCCTGGTATGTACTCACCGATAAGTATATATTAGCCAAAAATACAGAATACCCAGGATACAACCCACAGACTGTAATAAGTTTAACAAGAAGAAAGATGCAAGTGAGGACACCTCAATCCCACTCAGAAGGGGGAAGAAAATAATTATGGAAGGCCGAGGGAAAGAGGGATCTGAGTGAGAGAGAGGAGAGAGAAGGGGAAGGGCTGGGACAAAATCATCTATGGAGGGAGACAGGAGAAAAGCCCAGAGGGTCAGAAGAATGAATAGAAAAATGTAGCTGCAGGTGGTAGTGATGGGGCATGGGGGGACCTCTAGAAAGTCCCAGAGACCTTGAATGTGAGAAGCCCCTAAGACTCAATGTGGGTGACCTTAGCCGAAGTGCCCAACAGTGGGGAGATAGAACCTGAGCAGTCCTCCTCCAGTAGTTAGGGCACCCAATGGAGGGATGAGAACACCAGCCCACTTTAAAAATTTTGACCTAGAGGAAACACAAGGAAGAAAATGGAGCAGAAACTGGCCAATCAGTGACTGGCCCAACTTGAGATCCATCCCTTGGGCAGGCAGCAAACCCTGATACTGTTTCTGATGCTATGTTGGGCTTGAAGACAAGAGCTTAGCATGGTTGTCCTCTGAGAGGCCATATCGGCAGCTAACTGAGACAGATGCAGATTCTTACAGCCAAGCATTAGACTGAGTTTGGGGACCCCTATGGAAGAGTTAGTGGGAAGTATTGGAGGAACTGAAAAGGATTGCAACCCCATAGGAAGAGCAACAGGGTCAACTAACCTGGATCCCTGCGAGCTTCCAGAGACTAACCACCATTCAAAGAGCATACAGGGGCTGGACCCCCAGGACATATGTAGGAGAAGATGGTTTGACCCTAGTGAGAGAGGATGTGCCTAGTCCCGTAGAGACTTGATGCCGCAGAAAAGGGGAATGTGGGGGGAGGGATGAGCACCCTCTCAGAGGCAAAAGGGGGAGGGCATAGGTTTGGGAAATATGGAGGGAGGGGACCAAAGGACCGACATGTGAGATGTAAATAAATTAATTAGTTAAAAAATATATAAATAAAAGAGAAAAGATGGTAGTTTAATGTCTTCCTGTGAGTATAAGTTTGTTGTTGTTGTTTTGGTTTGGTTTTTGCTTTGTTTTTCTTATTTATTGGCAGCAATCAAACAAGAAAATATCAAAAAATTTACGTACTGATACGTTTGAAATAGATAGATAGATAGTTAGATAGATAGATAGATAGATAGATAGATAGATAGATAGATAGATAGATAGATAAACCGGATTAACCTGAGTACTTGACTTTAAGGGACAATGTAGACTGTAAAAGTAGATCATTTCCTATAAACTGTGTTGTTCTGGTTTCTATGTCTACCAAGCTGCATGTGTAAGATGTGTTTTCTTTATCGAAGGGGTAGTCATTGAAACAGTGCTTGCATGAGCTGTTCTATAGTAGTTGAGATTTCAGGCTCAGAATTTCCCTGAAGGATCTAATTTTGATTCAAGCTATGAGTAAACCCAGATGTCTACTTTCCCCAGAATAACTTATCTTTTGACACCTGTGAAATTGGAGACTCATATTCCCTAAAGGATAAGGATTGCTATTTAATATTAAAACACCTTGCATAGCTGGAGGTGTTGTAATGCTAAGATGTTTTGAGGATGAGAAAAAATGTTTCTGACTGTAAAATTAGAAAGAAAACTAATATTATCACATTTTAAAATGAACTTGAATTTTGCTTGATATAAACATAGCAATTATTAATCATTTTATTCTAGTAATTTTTAATAAGACTGTGAAAATTTAGGCCCACGTATTTCACCCCTAATTTAATTTCAGCAAAGAGGACAATAGGAAATTTGGTTCCTCAAAAAAAAGTAATGAATGAATACCCAAACTAAAAGTAAAGGTATTACAAATGTTTCTATTTATTTTCAAAGAAAAACTGAAATTACTTAATAGTATTTAACATCTTTTTATCTGAAATACATATATTTTGCAAGCATCTCTAGATATTTGACCATCATCTTTAGAGTAAGATAATGCCATTCAAGGTTACTGGAAACTCATGAGATAGAAAAATCACCATTTGTAGGAGTGTGTGTGTGTGTGTGTGTGTGTGTGTGTGTGTGTGTGTGTGTGTATGCCTGAGCACATATGTGTGTGCATACGTGTGTAGTCTGAAAAAGAGAAATCAACAGTTTCACCTATGTCCATATATGCAAACATAAATATGAGTCTATGCTTTGAGAAAGAGTGCCAATTGGAGGTTTATCTCCTATGTGGACAATCTTGAATACTTGCTTTTAGGGGGATAGCAATTATGACTTTTTAATGACATTTAAAGTGAAATAATTACTAATTTGCCATTTACTATGTTTCACACATATTGTAATGAGTTGTATTTTACCTTTTTAAATTAGATTTTTATTCAATGTATTTTGATAATATTCTTTCCCCTCCTCCAAAACCCTATTCCTTCCCACCTATCCAACTTCCCCCTCCTCCTTCCCATCCCCCCTCTCTCTTTCTCTCTCTCTGGCTTGATCTTTCATTCTCTTACTCTCTTGTTCTTCTCACTTACTTTTTTTCCTATTTTCCTTTTTTATTAAATTGGATATTTTATGTGTTTGCATTTCAAATGTTATCCCCTCACTGATTTTCCATCCACAACTCCCCTAGTCCATCCACCCTCCCCCTGCTTGTATCACGGTGCTCGCCTACCCACCAGCCCCACTCCCACCTCACCACCCAAGCATTCCCCTTTTCTGGGGCATCGAGCCTTCACAGAACCAAGAAGCTCCCCTCTCATTGATGCCCAACAAGGCCCCCTCTGTTACATATACAGCTCGAGCCATGGACCCCTCCATGTGTATTCTTTGGTTGGTGGTTTAGTCCATGAGAGCTCTGGGGATCTGGTTGGTTTATGTTGTTTTTCCCATGGGGTTGCAAACCCCTTCAGCTCCTTCAGTCCTTCCCCTAACTCCTCCATTGGGGTCTTGTGCTCCGTCCAATGGTTGGTTGCAAGCATCTTCATCTATAGTGGTAAGGCTCTGGTAGAGCCTCTCTGGAGACAGCTACATCAGGCTCCTGTCAGCAAGCACTTCTTGGCATCAGCAAGAGTGTCTCGGTTTGGTGGCTGCATATGGGATGGGTTCCCAGGTGGAGCAGTCTCTGGATGGACTTTCCGTCAGTCTCTACTCCACTCTTTCTTCCTGTATTTCCTTTAGACATGAACAATTCTGTGTTAATATTTTAGAGATGGGTGGTGGTCCCATCCCTCAACTAGGGGCCATGCCTAACCTCTATTTATGGTCCCTAAATGTTCTCTCTCCCATTTGTTGTATATTAAAGCTAATATCATCTCCATTGGAGCCTAGGGTCTTATTGCTTTCCTGGGATCTGGAACTTTCTGGTGGCTATCCCCAGTTCTGCATCCCATATTGCTACACACCTCTGTTCAAATTCCTGACCCTCTGTACATCTTCCTCTCTCCTCCCACACCTGATCCTGCCCCATTTTACCCTCTCTGTCCTCTTCCTCATAAGTTCCTCCCACCCTCTACCTCCTGGTGATTATTTTGTTCCCCTTCTAAGTAGCACTGAAGCCAACACACTTTGGTCTTCCTTCTTCTTGACCTTGATATGGTCTGTGAGTTGTATCATGGATATTCTGATCTTTATTCCTAATATCCACTGATCAGTGAGTACATACCATGTTTGTGCTTTGTGACTGAGTCATCTCAGTCAGGATGACATTTCTAGTTCCATCCATTTGCCTGCGAATTTCATGAAGTCATTGTTTTTAATAGCTGAGTAGTACTCGATTGTGTAAATGTACCACATTTTTAGTATCCATTCCTCTGTTGAAGTACATCTGGGTTCATTTCAGCTTCTGGCTATTATAAATAAGGCTGCTATGAACATAGTGGAGCATGTATCTTTGTTACATGTTGGGGCATCTTCTGGGTATATGCCCAGGAGTGGTATAGCTGGGTCCTCTGGTAGTACTATGTCCAATTATCTGAGGAAACACCAGACTGATTTCCAGAGTGGTTGTACCAGCTTGCAATCCCACCAGCAATGGAGGAGTGTTCCTCTTTCTTACATCCTCACCAGCATCTGCGGTCACCTGAGTTATTGATCTTAGCCATTCTGACTGGTGAGGGATGGAATCCCGGGGTAGTTTTGATTTGCATTTCCCTCATGACTATTAATGTTGAACATTTCTTTAGGTGCTTCTAGGCATTTGAGATTCCTCAATTGAGAATTCTTTGTTTAGCTCTGGACCTCATTTTATAATTGGAATATTTGGTTCTCTGAAGTCTACCTTCTTGAGTTCTTTGTGTATGTTGGATATTAGCCCTCTATCAGATGTAGGATTGGTACAATCTTTTCCCAATCTGTGGGTTGCCGTTTTGTCCTATTGACAGTGTCCTTTGACTTACAGAAGCTTTGCAATTTTATGAGGTGCCATTTGTTTATAGTTGATCTTAGAGCCAAGGCCATTGGTGCTCTGTTCAGCAAATTTTCCCCTGTGCCAATATGTTTGAGGCTCTTTCCCACTTTCTCTTTTATTAGAGTCAGTATACCTGAATTAAGCTTATTTTAATACAGAAATTCAAAGTAATTAAGGCTTGGTGATTATTTATTCACAATAAATTAACAGATATCGACCTTTATCTTTGTGGATTACATACTCTAATTTGAATACACATAGCAGGTACTTCTATAGGCAGAGGGCAGTGGTGAAGGGACAGATGACTTGTTCTAGCTCTTTCTAGTTATTTTTTGTATCAGACCTTTGTTTATTTTATGTATATCTGTATGTATATGAATGCATGTGGAGGCTAGCAGGTAACCTGCCAAGGGTTGGTGCTCTCTTTCCACCAGCTGAAATATTATACAGGCCTCTGTGTCCTGTCTATCGACTGCAAGGATGAATATCAGTTGCCCACAGTCATCAAATGTTTACTAAGGCCAATGTCCATTGTTATACATACACACACATATATGCATTACACTATACTACACGTGAACTACTTCTTTTAGGTTTTAAGTAATATTAGGCATATTTTATTTTTATTTGTTTTACTAGAGAAGTCTCTGAAACTTAAGTATTTTCATGTCACACAGGTTAACTGAAAATAATATTTCTGGCAAGAATACATCTGTGAACTGTAAATAGAAATAGAAGCACAAAGAGTTATATTAACAACATTTTAGACCATTAGTAGTGATGAACCAGTAAGATTGCTATATGGGTAAAAGAACTTGCTATACAAACCTAAGCATGGGAGATTAATTCCTGAGACCACTGTGAGGGGAGTACTCACTGCAAAACTTTTGTCTGAATTCCACATTTGTTCCACTATAGGCATTCTTCCAAGACTTCTGACATACATATTTACATCACACGCATACACACACACACACACACACACACACACACACACACACACATACAAACACACACACACACACACACACACAGAGAGAGAGAGACAGAGACAGAGAGAGAGAGAGAGAGAGAGAGAGAGAGATGGAGAGAGAATAAATTATTATATAGAAAGGATCATACTTCTTATAGATTATTTGACATACCTAAGACAAATATACAAACAAGCAATAAAATGGACATGGAATGTTATTTAAATAAAAATAGATCATATAACTTATTGATATATGTAATTAAGGGAAAATAGGTCTTAATTTAGAATGAGTAGGTATGGAAAGAGTTGAGGGGAATGTCAGAAAATGATGTATTCTACATCACACATGTACAAAATACACTACACATTTATGAAATTCTCAGAAAGAAAGCCATTAGACAATTTGGGACTGAGCTATAAGTAAAATATAGTTAAATATTTTGTACTTGACAGTTTTTGGCCATAACATACAGAGATTATGCAGAATGAGAGTTTCGTGGTACCTGTGATTCCCACATAGAGTTATAACTCTGCTGTTGTTCTGTTCTTTGTAACATTAATGATACTAGTGTCATTGAGAGGCACTAAAACAGTAATGCACATCACAACATTGTAGAAATAAAATATGGTTATAAACACTTGTAAGTGTTATAAAGGAAATTACAGAGTGTGACAGCAGTGTATTATAGGGCCAATTATTCATTCCAGGATATGTTACTAGAGTTGCAACCTGACCATGAGTAAGATGTAACCAGGCCCAGGGGTAAGGCTAAGCAAGCCTTTGCTGTGGGATAGAACACAGATGTGTAAGCAACTGATTGAGACCCAGGTAGTTCAGGAGAGATGAGTGCCATGGAAAAAATGAATTTGCTATCAGTGTTTATGGTGAGAAGAGGTTTCTACCATCAATACTTTCTGGCCACAAATTTAGCTATATTTTAACTTTCTTTTTATTTATGTGTATGGGGATGTTTGCCTGTTGTATATCATATGTACCTCATGCATGCAAGTGCCCCTAGAAGGCAGACAATGGTAGTGGATCTCCTGGAACTGCAGTTACAAGTATTTTGTTTCCATGTGGGTTCTTAGATCCGAACTTGATCGTAACTTTTCTGCATGAACAGCAAGTGCTCTTACCTGCTGAGCCTTTTCTCCAGTTCCTAGTTATGATCTTAGAAAACAGTGGGATCTAACTACAGAGTTAGAAAGCATGTGACACAATAGGTGTGTTCTGGTTTTGTAAGAAGTTATTCTGGTTGCTGTGTAGAATGAGTTAAGGGGTAGTGGTACACAGCAGGTACAGGACCAAGTGGTGGGACACTACAGGGTTTCTAAGAAAGATCTCATAAATCAGGTTCAGGCTGTGATATTGAAGACAAAGAGCATTAAGTATAAACTGCATTCTGCATGTGGATTCAGAGATGGCTAGATAAAGGGAAACATGAGTCAGATTTTCAAGCATTATTAGTAGGTCATATGAAGATCATTGTTTGTAAGGCTCAAGAGCCACATGTTCATAATCGAAGAATAAAAATTGATGAATTATATATATCATCAGTTTGATAACAAAAATATAGAAAATATAGAAAGAAGATGGGAACAAACCATTTGGGAGGAAACACAACAGAACATTGTCCACTAAATTAACTGAACAGAGTTCCTATGAACCCACAAAGACTGAAGCAGGAAGCACAGGGCCTGCACTGCTCTGCTTCAGGTCTTCTGCATATACATGATGGCTTTCAGTTTAGTGTTTTTATGGGATTCCTAAGAGTCTGAATGTCTGGGTCTGTAATTCTTGTGCCTTCTCTTGGGCTCATTCCCTTCTGTTGGTTTGCCTTGACTAATGTTGATATGATGCTCTATTTTTAAATTTTTATATTTTCATTTTGTTATGTTTTGATTCATCCCTTAGAAGTCTGTTCTTTACTTATGAGAGAAAGAAAGAGCATGGCTCTAAGTGAGAGGGAAGGTACGGAGCAACTAAAAGGAGTAGAGGGAGAGAAAACTGTGCTTAGGATAGATTATTTGAGAAAAGAATCTATTTTCAATAAAAGGGGGAAAGATATTGACTATTTTATATTCCTCAAATAATCATCATAGGTGTATATTTTCTTACTATGTGAGAACATAATAAAATATCTCTATTTGCAAAAAATTTTAATTTATCTAGTAGGACAAATTTCTACTTTGAAGTACTCACAATATTTATAGAATGAAACACACATTGCTCTATTAAATATGAAACTTTTATAATTTCTCATTTTCATTTTTATGTTGCTATTCATTCTGTTAATTCTGAGAAGGAAACACATATTTTTAGAGAATGAATAATAAGATGGTCTGCATTTGTTCATTAGTTATAAAAAGTCATATTTGTCTGAAAGAATATTACATTTAAAGGAGAAATCTGTGCTTTATGTGAAACTTGAAAAATGTCTTTTTGTTGTTATTTTATAGAGATGTAGAATTGAATAAGATGTACGTTTTAAGTAGATAGATTAGAAAATTGTGACAAAAAATATTAAAGAAATATCAAGGTGAGAGTGGATCGGGATGGATGATTCAGCAGTTCAGAGGATTTCCTACTCCTGCAGAATACTTGAGTTGGAGCTATGAGCCAGCATATGGGTCCTGGGAGCTCAAGGTAGGTCATCTTCAAGAGCAAGCGCTCTTAGCTGCTTTGTCATCTCTCCGGCCCTGCTCACTTATCTTAAAATTCGTTAATTTGAATATACAACAGAAAACAGGAAGCAATCCCTTCAATGGTGCATACAAGCCTGAAATTAAAACATGCTGAAATTTGCTTCAAAACTCATCTTATGCTAAAATATTAATTTCTTTAAGTCTATTCCACTTCATATTTCTTCTACTTGATCTCCAAAACGGCAATATATATGAGACAATATGTATGAATTGTTCCAAAATAACTTTTATACTTTAATGTAAAATTTTATGTACATAAGTAGGTTTTATATTCTTTGATGTTAAAATAAACCCATTCTCTCATTTACTTCCTACGACATATTGTTTTAAATGAGTTGGTGTCTTTGACATTCTGCTTTATATATACAGTTACTTACCATGCAGTCCTGCACTGTTGGAATAAACTAAAATATAATTACCTTGTTCGCATAGGCTAACATTTAAGGTCTCATGTTTTTTGTACATTTTGAAATATGAAATAGGACAGAAATTTCAATGTAGATTTGATGATTAGGTTATATGCCTTTTCTTCTTTGCTTGATAAACTTAAATTAATTCTGTCATAGAAATACAAATTTTTATTTTCCCAATGAACATAAATGCTCTATATGTCTTCAAACCCCACTGTTACTAAGTATGTTTTTGTTGTTTTTGTATTTTAAGACAGGGTCTCGCTACAGCTTAGCTTTTTACTCACAGAAATTCTTCTTTATCTGTCTCCTGAGTGTTGCGATTCAAGATGTGGTCTATTTTCTAGGCACTAGATACTGTTATTTTGATCTGTTTGTTGATCACTAAAAAAGTATATGAACTTTTTCAAGCTCTAGTTAATTTGAAGTTTCCACATGAGGGGATCATGGGTACAATTTTCCGTATATGGATTTGTTTGTTTGTTTGACCAGAGAATGTATTAAATGTAAAATAATTACACACACACCATATCCAAATCACAATGTAATGCTCATTGCTGTTAATACTTGCAATACATTAACACATTTACTGATAATATCATTACTTAAGGGTCTACATCATCATTAATGGCCACTGATGAGTGGGGAACCAAGCCAGTAAATTTTAAATCTGATTCTTGATCCCACTTTGACCACAGGCCAACTCAGGATTGGTGGATCTCATCTTTCTGCCTTTCCTTCTTTCTTTCTACACACATGGAAATGGAGCTATATCTAGTGTGCAGAGTGAAATAGGAAGACTACCATTAGGATACACAAAGAGACAGGCTATGTTTTAAAATAAGCTCCTGGAACATCAGGATTTTGGATTGCACGCAACCATATAAAATAACCAACATATCCGCACCAAGGTCTCACTGAATGAATAAAAAGGGGACATTGCAAGCTTCAGTAGTGACCCAACTATGTTCTATTATCACTTGACACATTCCTACTACAAAATGAATAAAGTGGTGCACCACAAAAAGTGACTCCCAAGCAATGATGTCAGCTTTGATGGTGAAAAGGTCATTTCACATCATATCAGTCACAAAAGAACGAACAGGGTATGTACTCACTGATAAGCAGATATTAGCCGAAACGTTTGGAATACTCAAGTTTCACTTTACAGTAACTGCTGAACTGAGAGTGAGGTCCCAGATGGAGGAGCTGGAGAAGGAACTGAAGGAGCTGAGGGAGTCTGTAGCCCTATGGAGGGAGCAACAGTGTCAACTGGCCTGCCCCCCCCCACTGGTCTTCCCAGAGGCTGGACCACCAACCAAAGAATCCACATGGAAGGACACATGGTTCGGACCACATATGTGGCAGAGGAGGGCCTTGTTGGCCATCAGGGTAAGGAGAGGCCCCAGTAAAGGGGAATGTCAAGATGAGAATATGGGAGTGGGCGGGCGGGTGGGTGAGATGTGGAATTCCCTCATAGAGGGGGGGAGGGGGAGGGGATAGGTGGTATCCAAAGAGGAGACCTAGAAAGGGGGAAACATTGGAAATGTAAAGAAAGTATCAAAAAATAAAAATAAAAAATAAAAAATTTAAAAAAAAGAAAAAAAATTTGCTGTTTGTATTACTATAAAAATACTTTAAGTCATCACTTTACTTAAGAACATAGAGAAATCCAAATGAAATTGGTTTGGAACTTTCCTTGGTAACTTCTTTCTATCCTCCATGGTGCTGAAAGCACTCTGAGGCTGCTGGAAAAGAACTGGCATCAACAGTGAGGCTCCTTTGGGCAACACCATGGACAGTATAAGTAAGATAAACCCATTAGTGTAATTCATGGAAACTTGTTAGGGGTAGCCTACCGGTTTCTGGTTATATTTGACATACACTCACACGAAGGAATTTATGTCTGGGACTGTATTGCGGGCATGCTGGAGATGTCACAGCTCTTAGTGATTATATGTATATGTGTATATGTATGTGTATATGTAAATGTAATATATATATTTATATTAGACATGCTGTGCTTATCAAGCTACCTTATGCATATTTACTGTTATGACTATAAAATAATGATGCTTCTAGCTGTGGTCAAAAAAGTTTCTTTTGCATGTGGATGCTAACAACTTATCAATGGGATGAAATGAATGATATTGGAAGGCTTAGATGAAAACTGTACTTCATTGTCACCCCTCAAGCCACAGCTATAGGGATATTGTAGAAGATGGAACAGAAGGAATCTAAGATCTGGGGTAATGAGTTTGGAATGGAAGTCCTACTGCTGAGTACTACATAGCTGTCACTATGGAGCTCATGATAGCTATGATTATCTGAACATGATCTGCACAAGGCCCCACTTCTCCCTGAGGAATTATACACAGTTAATGGATGCCAGTGGACGTAGAGATATATTCTAGGGTGTTGTAGCCACTGGAAAAGTGAAAATATTCTGATAAACACCCCCTTCACTTCTGTTATAGTAAGAAACCATAATGTAACCATAATGTAACTCACAAGATCATCAGGAGAGAGAGAAAGAGAACAAGAGAGAGAAAGAGAGAGAAAGAGAGAGAAAAGAGAGAAGTGAAAGAGATGAGAGAGGAGATACACAGAGAGAGAGAGCAACAGAGAGACAGATTAGATATAGATATAGATATAGATATATAAACTTCAAATGGAAAAACTGAAAAGTAAAGGGAAACCAGTAGAAGTAGAAGGAAGATAAAAGGGGGCAATAGGGAATGACTGTGAAAAAAATCTACTATACTTATATATGAAAATATCATAATCAAATATAATTACAATATAATAGTAGAAAAGAAAGAAAAAATAAAACTTATATCAGACAACCTGCTTCATGTTATGGGAAAAAGGAAATATCAGAAAAATATTTAAATTAATTTAAGTTGAAGATGCCCATGTATTCATCCTGACCTGAAATGGAAGAGCTAACAGCAGATACTATGCCCACTCTGTCCTAACAAGTAAGATTTTGTTTTCTACTTCACACTCTGATGATTTTATTTAATGATAATTTATTACATCCTTAAAGTTACTCAAAGAGAGGACATTTAAAGTTATTCCTAAAAATAAATGACAAATGTTTAAAGTCAAATTCTCCAACTTGATCTTCTCATACTTTATAAGTTGATCAAACCATTCTATCACATATAACGAAGCTGCACAGCTATCATGTGTCAACTAACACCACACCAACAAGAACTACAATGCTGTAAACATTCAGAATCACGAAATGGTCTTTAAAGAAAGAGATTTGAAAAGCAATAATTCAGGTAAGAGCTGGCTTTGTCTTCCCAAGGGGCTGTGTGCAAATTTAAAATCCTCTACTAGAAGATTCAGCATACATATGTATTTTATCATTAATAAAAACTGGAAAAAATCTCAGTCTGTGAGGCTTTCAGTGTGATCTGTGAAGTGTGGTCCTCAATCAAGTGCAGGAAATGGGGAAAAGTACAATTAGATTTCATCAGTCAAGCCCCTGCTTGAATTGTAAAGCAATCTAAAATTATGAAGAAATCAGACATCTTTGAAATTATGAAACATTCTAATCAATTATGTCCCAAAATGCCTCCCAAAAGCAGCAGGCAAATCAGTAAAATCTGCAGTTTATTTATAGAATAATACAAAATGGCCCTGCATGATGTATTTGTTTTGTCCTCAATTGGTAAATACATGTTGAAATTTATCATTTTTTTAATTTTTACATTGTGTCTATTTCACCCCAACCTTAAAACCATGTCAGAAAAATTTCCTATCTTATGTATACGTTTTATAAATAATATGCAACCCAGTGTTCAGGAACACCTTCTTAAAGAACTTAAGAAATGCCAGGCAGTGGTGGCGCACTCCTTTAATCCCAGCACTCGGGAGGCAGAGGCAGGCAGATTTCTGAGTTCGAGGCCAGCCTGGTCTACAGAGTGGGTTCCAGGACAGCCAGGGCTACACAGAGAAACCCTGTCTTGAAAAAACAAAACAAAACAAAACAACAACAAAAAAGAACTTAAGAAATGTACAAAACAATCTTCAAGTAAATACTGAATTTGAATGCAATGCTAGCTTGATTTTTTTCATATAATGCATGAATCTGAAAAAAAAGCCTCTGCATTTAGTAATTGTGTAAACAACACCCAAATTCCATTTATTATTCCTTGGATAAGGCAATAAAGGGCTACTCCATACTTTATGATCCCTTGAATTTGCAAAGAATAATCACAAAGCTGTTTCGTTTTGGTTAATTTTGTACGTGACACATCTTTTTGGATACATTTCTGTTGCTGTGATACAATATTCTGAAAAAATGTAAGATGGACGAGAGAACTACACTAACTGTGACTATAAGGATAGGTATTTATTGTGACTGATTCCACATTTGTGTACATATGTGTGTGTCACATCGATGGGCCTCATGTAGTGCTGCCTGCACGTACAATGTTCAATGCTCTTCATTTGGGATTCAATGACCTATGTAGGAGCTTATCCTTGGAGGCAATAGCTTCTCTCTCTCTCTCAGCAACCACTAATTCCCTATAGCTCTTCATTGAGGCATGAGACCTTGTAGAAGTCCCCATGCCCACATTGGCATGTTAACTTCTGGTGCCCTCAGGCTCATCTTTCATGTCATCATATTGTTGAAAGGTCATGGGTGCACTTGCTTTGTCTTATCTAGGCCATACCATCCAGCAGCAGGTTCCCTGACCTTCTGGCTCTCTCAGTCTTTATCCCCTTCTTCCACCATGTTGCCTAAGTGTTAGATGAACAGTTTTCCTTAGAGATGTATCAAGTGGAATCGGTCACTCTATAGACTCATATTATCTGCATTTACCTAGCAGTGCAACTCTGTAAAAGATCTCTATCTACTGCAAATGATAGACTAATAATTAAAGAAGTCATGGATTTTTGAGGGAGATGTTTGAGGGGAGCAAGAGCCAGTGTTGTGGCAGCTCAGTATCCTTGTATGACCTTCTCAAACAGAAGTAAAACTAAAAAAGAGTTCCAAAAAGTAAACAACAGAGATTGAGAAATAAAAAATAACAAACGGGAGGAATGAGTATTTCCCATGATTCTGGTTGCAGTAAATCATTGCAGAAAAGTCATAGAGGTAAGAGCTCCAGCCTGCCACTTATATCATTTCCACAGCAAAGGGGAGAGAGTAAAAGAGTATGTGTTGCCTGTTTACTCACTTATACTAAGCTGGGTCCCTCCAGTTGTGTGCATCTCTGGATTCCCACAGTTGGGATGCAAATTAACAATCAAGATAATGCTCCACAGACACACTCATTAACCCATGAGATTCATGGAATGCTTTAATAGAGACTTGGCTCTCATATGATTCAAGATTACTTCAAGCTGATAGTTAACACTAACCAACATGCTCACTTTCATTTTTCTAAAATGAATTATCTGGAAGATGCTCGTCATCATCATTTTTGTGATACAATGATTTTATACAATTGGAGACTTTGTAGTAGAACAATTATAACTATCAGAAAGAAAGGCACTAGTCTTCATTCATGCATTTTGATGTTTATTTCTCTCCCATCCTAGTTAACTTTTAAATAATTATTCTTTATCTTGATTTTCTACATTTCTAATTTGGGTGATAACTGATTCATCTCCTATACCTATGATTCATCACATAAAAACAGAATATATACACCCACATGTATGAACATATACTTTTTTTGTGGTGGATTCCTTTAAAAAATGTCAGCAATATGAATAACAGAGTGTGTAAGGAGCCTTTAATTTTAACATAGTACATGCTGTAGGTTGTCTTTGGGTACAAAACCACCCACAAGACCTTATCCAAAATATATCAAAACATGACAAATACAAGAGAAGAGAAATAAAGGTAAAATGATAAAATAAGTGTGAATGAGAATACAGGGTGGAAGGATAAACAGACATGTGTAAAGTGATCGCAGAAGGACTTCATACAGCATCCCAGCTGAGGCTTACTGCTTTCAGAAGAACCCTTTCCATTATAGCAATTAAAAATGCAGTGATTAATTGCTAATTTGAGTTCAACTTTATGGAATGATCTTGTGCCTGATAGCAAATGAGTTCTATGGAAACAAAGTACATACATCTCCCCCTTTAATTATTTTTTAATATGGAGAATAGAGTTAGCATGGGTCAGTAGTGAGAAGGAATCAGAGATTTTCCTGGATGAGTGAGTGGGCTTCTTTGTTCTCTCTAATATCGATGAGATAGGACTAACTAGGGATATGAAATGGAAGAACCAGAGTTTGGAAGACTGTTGAGAAGGAGTGTCTTCTGGATTTGAAATGGTCATTTCATTTATGAACTCACAGCACCTGTGTTTGCCTGCATATATCAAAATGACCAGTTTCTTTGCATGAATGGGGAGAGGTTTGTGAGTCCCCATCCATATCTGAGAGCTATTGGCAGTTTATGGGTGCTAGGGGTTTAAGGGTCAGTTTAAGAATTTGGCCCTAGATAGATGAACTATGCCCTAGAGAATATTCCCACATACTTGTTCAAATAGACAACACTAATATGATTTAGTGAGCTAGGAAAAATATAAGAACATGAAATTGGAAGTTGAATATGTGGAAATCCAAGAGCAGTTGAAGGGGTAAGGATGAATATAATCAAATATTGTGTACATGCTATCAAAGAATCGAAATATATTTTTAAAAGAATATATGACTAAGAAAAAGTATCTCTTGCCATATTGATGGCCCTTTGGGAGTGGGGTTACTTTATCCACGGCATGGAGAGACTTATCTGCAGATGAAGAATGAGAACATGGTTAAAAATATGATTGAATACTTGAAGAAAATTTTATATCACGCTGAAGGAGCTCAGAAAAATTTACTATGATCAGGGAATGAAGGATCTTATTTAGTTCAAACAAAATGAAAAGGCTTCACAAAATCCAAGGTACAGTACTGTTTTATAAGGTGATGAGATGGACATTTTAATAGAAATTTTTGAAAAGATATTTTCTCTCTGTCTTGATAATATTGTAAGTACCTTATATATTACCACTTTAAAGTTTAGTTTTAAAAAAGGAAAACCAAGTACGTTTAACTCAGAGATAGATCTCATTTTCAATTCTCTTAAAACAGTTTTATTAAAACTGCAACAATGTCTATGTCACATGTGATTTTATCACACTTAAAAGTAATTAATATCTTGGACTTTAGTCCAACCACTGTGCTATCTGCATTCTCATCTTATATGGCCTCATCTCACACTCAAGTGAAGAAAATGTATCAAAAAGTACTTGTCTCTATTTCCCCTTCTAAATATAAAATTGCTATATACATATATGACACGTACATTAGTATTGTGAGCTTTGGTAGACTGTTGTGATGGTCGGAGTAGGCTTGCCTCCCCCATAGATTCAGGTATTTGAATGCTTGACTCATAGGAAGTGGCACTATTAGTACATGGGATTGTTGAGTTAGGTGTGGTCTTGTTGAAGAAGGGTATCACTGTGAAGGCAGGCTTTGAAGTCAAGCTCTACCCACTGTGAAAACCAGTTTCCTGACTGCCTACAGAACAAGATATAGAACTCTTGGCTCTTCCAACACCATGTCTGCCTGCAAGTTGCCATGCTTTCTGACCTGATGATAATGGACTAAACCTTGGTGAAGGTGTCCTTTACAACAATGGAAACTCTAAGAGTGAAGTTGACACCAGGAGTGGGATATTGCTGTGATAGGTATAACAATGCTTTTGTTTGGAGGAATGCATATTTGGAGACCTTAGATTAAGAAAGTGGTAGAATTCTTTAAATGGGGGGCTTAATGAGCCATACTAGTAAGAGTGTGGAAGACAGTAGTGCTAAGTGTGATTGGAACTCTGGGGGTCTGGCTCAAGAGTTTTCAGAAGTGAATTTTAGCCTCTTGTCTAGAGATCATTCTTATGATTTTGGTTAAGAATGTGGCTGCTTTTTTTGCACTTTTCTGAAGAATTTGTCTGGGGTTAAAGTGAAGACATTTAGATTAATTGCATTGACAAAGGAAATCTCAAAATACCCTAGCATAGAGCATAGGTATTTGAGGTTCTGAGGTTCACTCTTATGAAAAGCATTTTGATCAAACATATCAAACTGAAAAAGGAGAACATACTAATTGTATAGTTCAAGAGTTAAAGAGGCACCAAAAAGTGGAATAGAGCTAAATTCTGTGATCAAGGAGATAAACAGGTTAAAGATATTAAATGATATTAAGGGAGTGGTGAACTCAGTTTATTATATACCCTTTTGCAGTTGTATAAGGGATAATTATCTCATGTTAGGCATTATTATGGCTTGTTTTTTTTTTTTTTTTTGTCTATAAGGATATATGATTGGTTGTCAAGTAGACAAGGGATAGATTGTGATGGCTATTCTCAGTTGTCAACTTGACTGCATCTAGAATTAACTTCAATTCAGAAATGAAGGCCACACTTGTGTTCCAGATCATGGTGGCAGGAAGACACCATGCCTTTGATCAGGATCTTGAGGCTGAAATACACGGTTTTTGACTAAATTGACACAGACTTTTAATCTAAATCTTTAGGCATAGTGACCATGATTACAAAGACCTTGTGAATAGAAAATAAAGAAAACCTTAGGCTCAGGTATAGTAGTACATGTCTTTAATCCCAGGAGACAGAGCCACTAAGATCTCTGAATTCAGGGCTAGCCTGGTCTTTAGAGCAATCCCAGTCAATGAAAAGCTTAGGTCTAGGCTTGGTAGTACACACATTTAATCTTAGCACTCAGGAGGCAGACGCATGCAAATCTCTGAGTTCCAGGTCAGTCTACAGAGCAAGTTCTGGGGCAGCTATACAGCAAGCAGAATTTGGCAACTTTGAATAGAAGGCTCTGGCTTTAGAGTCAAGAATAGACAGGGTTATGGAATCTGGTTCCAGATGTGTGAAACTCTTGTACCTGCATGGAGGCCCAGCAAGACCATTGCATTAAGCTGTGAAGTTGATGTTGCCTTGGAGACCCTAACATGTCTGAGATGCCAAAGCCATGGGATACCTGGCGAGGAAAACTGCTAATAGGAAGTAGAACCAGCCCAAAAGAAAAAAGTGTGTTGCAGTCAATAAAGCTGAAAGAAGTTGAAGATCTGAAGAGCATCTTGACATAAAACATGGAGATGAAGTATTTGGATTTAACTAGCTCGCTTTCAGTCTTGCTTTGGTCCAATATTTCCTCACTGCATTCCCTTTCCTATGCTTTAGAATGATAATCTATATACTGTGCCATGGTAAGTTGGAAGTATGTGATCTAACTTTTCACTTGATTTCATAATGGATTATAGTTAAGAGATTACATGAATCTCAGGAAAGATTTTAAACTTTGGTCATTTAAACAATGTTGAGACTGTGATAGACTATGATGACTTTTGAAGTTGTATTAAATGCATTATGTATTGTGTTATGTGTACAAGTCTATGAAGGCCAGGGAGTGTAATAAATTGATTTGAAAATGTTTGGCTCCATAGATTCATGTGTTGGAATGCTTGGCCTATATTGAGAAGCATTATTAGGAGGTATGGCTTTGTCGGAGTAGGTGTGTCCTTGTTAGAGGAAGGGTGTCCCTGTGAAGGTGGGCTTGGAGATCTCCTATGCTCAAACTCTGCTCAGCATGAAATCCAATCACAATCTGGCTCCCTTCGGATCAAGATGTAGAACTCTTGGCTCCTCAAGTACCATGTCTGCCTTCAAGCTGCCATGCTTCCTGACATGATGACCATGGACTAAAGCTCTGAAACTGTAAGCCAGACCCAATTAAATGTTTTCTTTTGTAAGAGTTGCCTTGATGATGGCAACTCTCACAGAATTAAAAATTCCTAGCGATGACAACTGTGCGTGTTAAATCATAGTAACTATGCTCTGTTTCTTAGTATTAATGCAACAGTACTGTAGTAAGATTCCTGGTATCAGCTGCACCGTGAGTTTGTAAGACTGTTGTGATACACTTTGTATGAATTCTGCACCAAGAATTGTCTTCTTATAACTTATAATATACGTGCATTGTGGATAGGAAATCTTTATATTAGCTAGCAATCATACTCAGTGTCTCTAAGTTGCTCTTGCACCATAGATTGCTTCACATCTCTGAGTATATGAACAGCACTAATTGGACACAAGAGGTTATTAATTTAAAAACAAGAAGGATATGAGGTTGGGTGAGAGATGGGGACATACTATGAAAATTGGGAACTGCCAATTTGTTGTAAAAATATATGAAATATTCTAATAACAAAATATTGTTTAATTATTTATTGTTTAAATAACATTTAACTATTATTTAAAAGTAAGGGTAAGTGATATTCTGAATCATAGATGTGTATGTATTTGTCCTTATAAAGTGATAAAACATTAGTTTACTAACCGTAATGGGATTTTTTACAATTCTAACAATCAAAGTGCAGGTAGAGCATCAATGTTGGAAATTCATTATCTGTAAGTCTAAAAACTACGACTGGCATTGTCTATTTCCTGTCATCTATATATCATCTATCTATAGCCTTCCTGTATATTGACACACATATAATATCTATTTGTCATCTATCTATCTGTCTATTTTTCTATCTATCTATCTATCTATCTATCTATCAACTCTATCTTCTCCATCTCTGTCATCTATTTTTAATTAACTCATTTTAGTGCCTTCATTTTCACTTCATGAGTCTTTCTGGTGTGAGAAAGCATGCTTTTGTCTACTTTTCCAGAATTCCAAAATATATTCTGGATAAGTGTCCTTTATTGTGTTCACTTATTTCTAATTCTTTGGTTCTATGGGATTTTCACCCACTCAGTCCTTATGTTTAACCTGACAGGACTCAAATTATTCTCTTTATCATACAGGGTCATTATATTTTATTCAGAAAAATTCAGGCCCTTTATCTCAAGGAAGGAATGATATGCTCTTGTTCTAGGTCTTGATAATCTCAGAAAGAGACAATTCACACAGAATGAATGCCCTGGCTTCCCCAAAATCTGTTCCATTAAGTTATTGTTGTTTTCCTGTCTTCACCCAGTGTATATAAAAAAGATACCTGGTCAATGGGATTATATTCCACTGACCACTAGTACTGTTTCAGGACATTGTGAGGGCCATCTAAGTCTTAAGGCAGCATGTGTGACTGGGTAAGACTTATGCTGTCACTAGAACACAGCTCAGTTTCATTCATTTTTGATGAATACTACTGCTTCTAAAATCAGTACAATACTAATTCTGTCCCTCCCTCAGTGTAATAATAGAAGTAAAAAAGACAATCAGGTGGTTGAAGATAATCAGTTTTAGTCCTGCCAATTAAAAAGAAAAGTAAATTATCATCCCATTCTTGAACAATCTCTTATATAACAAAGCCTTTGATTGAAATACATTAAGTTCACAGAAAGAATTAGGGTGAAAGATGCTCTGACGATGTCACACAAATGGAGTTATTATCTGAGTTTTTCTTGAAATAATCCAAACTATTAATTATGTACAGAGTAAAGGAGATACTGTAGTGTTTTCAGAACTATCAAATACGGGATGTGTGTTACATATAGATCTACATCATCATTGTTTTTTTATATTATTATTCAAATGCTGATTTCTATACTGGCAGAGATCTGATTCCAGGCCAGACTTTGGTATTGTTATTCTCAGAGAAGTATATTATTTTGTTAACAGTCCCACCAACACCATCTGATTGGTTTAATAAAGAGAAGAACATCCAATATCTGAGGCAGGAGTGGAAAGGCAGGACTTCAAGGGACAGTTATGAACTCTAGGGGAAAAGTCTAAGGCAGGAGATTTGTCTGAGAAACATAAAGAGAGATTTCACCCGCAGACATGGAGGGATGACCAGGTACCAGAACTGAAGGAGAGTAACTAACGAGACAATGCAAGACAAAGTTAGATGGTCAGGTTTACGTAGATGAGCTAGTTAAAAGTTTGCCAAGCTAAGGACAAGGTTTTATAATTAATAAAAGATTTCCATGTCATTATTTGGGAGCTGGTGGTCCAAGAAAATTCAACTGTTATGTCTTTGCCTATGGATCAGGATGTAGTTCTCATTACTTCTGCAGTATTTGCCTGCATGCTGCCATGCTTCCTGCCAGGATGACAATCAAGGAAACCTCTGAACTGCAAGTAACCTTCAATTAAATGCTTTCTTATATATAAGAGTTGCCAAAGTCATGGTGTCTCTTCACAACAATAGAACCCTGACTATGACAATAGGTAAAATTGAACGTTGGCTACAGTGATTTATACTGATTGTCAATTTGAACAGAATCTGCAATCACTGAAGAGAAAAGCTCTGGGCATATATCTTAGGAATTTGTTGGAAAACCCTGCTATTAAGGTCGCAGTTTACCATGACCAGAAAGCTCCCTAAGCTTGGCGAAAAATGGAGGTCTCCCTTTTTCAGTGGGGCTTCACCTTCTCCACCTGACCTTATCTGGGGAACCTGACCCACACATCCTTAACATAAGAAATGTCACTTTGTCCTTGTCAAAATCACAGGTTCACTTCCTGATAAGAACCAGCCCAGTAAGCACCTGGAATGACTCTCCATACAAATGAGTCATTCTGAGGACCTTAAGACCCAACCAATGAATATTCACCTGACAAATCCATTTCCACTCTCTAAGGTATATAGAGTCCTTGTTCACTCCGAGTAAAATATATGCAGAAGCTACTTCACAGAACACAGTCTAAAAGAGCTATAACAACATTGAACCCCCCCCCCATACACACACATACAGCCTTACTGCAATCCTGCTGACCCAACCATTTCAGGCCCCACTTCATCCTTTCCTACCTGGTATGCAGTGACACCCTGGCACCCTGAAGGAGGAAGCTGAGTGTGGAACCACAGAAATGATCTAGATTAGATTAATTGACATGGAAATAACCACATAAATGTATATAGTACCACTGCCTGTCGAGCAGTTTTGGACTAGATAAAATGTAGAAAACAAATTGAAAATCAGCATTGATACTCTTTGTCTCTTGACTGTGGATACAATGTGACAAGCTGCATCAAGATTCTGCTGTCTTGACCTCCCTAACAAAAGAAGTTTATGGTCTTTAAGTTTCTTTTGTCATGGTATCAAAGCAACAAGTATAAGTCCCTACAACTGATGTTGTCCTCTGGCTTCCTCCTGTAGCCAAAAATTAATGCATGACTTGACATAAAATAACATTTGTTTTTCCAAAAAACAAAACAAAGCAAAAATCAAAGCGAGTCATAATTTTTAATCAGGACCTTCATGAGAACATCTAAAAGACTAATATGTTTTCTGCTCAATAACCTTGTAAAAATAACTTCATCATATTTTAGTCTCAAAACAGTAGTTCTCATCTCAAATGCAGAAGAAAACATGTGTCTACCATAAAGCATCCTTGACAAAAAGGAGCATTTATTTGATGATAAACAAGTGTGTGTGTGTGTGTGTCCCGCACGCTGTTTGGTCTCGCCAGCAAGAACCCACGCGGACACACGGATCCTTCTGCAGCAATGCGTTTATTGCATGATGAAAAGAGGAAGACCCCGGGCTCCAAAATGGCGCTGCTTATATAGCCCTGAGGCAGCATGTCCTCCATTGATTGGCACGCCCCGGGAGTGGGCGGTGATTAGTCATGTACACCCTTAATGCGCAAGCGCTTCGGGCAAGCCACCCCGCGCTATCCACAAGTTTCCTCAGAGCGACAGCGGAAGTCAGCGCCATCTTGTAATGGCGAATACTCTAACCCCTCCCTACATCTCCCCCCATTCTTTCAAGTAAGAAGGAGAGGGGGGTCAGCTGGGTTAAATAGGCCACACCTCCCTACAGTGGTATCAAAACACAGAACCAGGCTCGATCAAGCGAATTCCGTCATGAGT